>VZTO01005688.1:409981-948587 GCA_013400615.1 Syrrhaptes paradoxus | reverse complement strand
AGAGAGAGATCCCAAAGCTGCCTGTAATGCAGTGGGCTGGGTGGTGGTGGCCAAGCCCCTTCTTCAGCAGAGAGCAGCCTTCCCCAGCACCCTGCGGAGGATGTGGAGTTAACAGTTAACCCTTCTGGGGATCAAATGCCTCGGTGAGACACCAGCCAGGGCTTTTGGAAAACACAGCCAGGAACTAGCCTTGAAGTAGCACCACCAGTGACTGCGCTTGGAGGATTTCACCTCTCCGAACTTTATGACTGGAAAAATACCATCTACATGTCATTTACATGCTTAAATATAGTATCTTCTATTGGGAGAAACAAACAAACTGACAATGTGATACTGTGATACCTCGGGTGGACGTGCTCTTTTATCTGCTGGAAAGTTATAAAACTCGGCATAACAACAAAGCTAAAATAAGAGTGGTTGTCAGGCTGTGATGTTGGCGGTTAAACAGAATGAAAAAAATATTCTTGGAAAAGTTCTCTCTCTTAGAAGGCAGTTCTTTCCTCTCTCAATCTTTTAAATGACTTATTTATCCTTTAAACTCTAAAGTCTCAGAGCTTAATAGTTAAGCTCATATTCTTTCCAGGAGCTTTTTCAGTTAAGGAACAAATAAACACACTATAGAAAACCAAAGCAGTTCCTGCGCTAGCCAAAGCACCGAGTAACCTTCTGCTCCAAAACACAGGGAAAAGATACTATCAGCTTGCGTGTTATCATTTTTTTTTTCCTCTAATGCCAAAAAGGAAAAGGGAGATATCTTAAGCAGATGCCTATAATTAAACAGTAACCTGTTAGAAAGCCAAAAATAATAATAAGCTCCACTGAGCGTGAAGAGAGCAGCACATTTTTTCCGCGTGTAGCCCAGCTGCCACCGGACGATAGCAGCAAAGTTAACAATTACACAAGACGCTCCGATCAAACCTGCGATAGGAGAGAGTTACGTCACGCCCAGAGACTCACCGCGGGATGCAGGGATCAGGGTAGTACTGCAAGGTGGTGAAAGGTGCCGGTTCAAAATTCATTTCCTTCCAGCCCCTCTTTGGGTGCAAAGCAAAACAAAATAAATAAATAGATATAAAGCCAGCAGGCTAAAAGCAATAAGGTCAAGTGGTACACGAGGTACGACTTTAGAGATTTATTTTACACTTGCAAATGGGTGGGATCTCCCCGGGACTTGGCCAATGGGATTCATCAAGTGACCCGAGCATCACCACCCGTCCCTCCTCGCCAGCTGGGCATCTTCTGCACGGATATTTTCCCCTCCTCTCAACATCCTTAATAAACTTCGGTGTACGCCGGCCACACTTGTTGTTGGGAGCTCATCTGGGGCATCTCTGAACTTCTGATCTCACCGGTCATTGGTTGCCTTCCCGCTTGACTTCACAGTTTAATTTTGGCAGCTCTTGCAATTTCACAAACTGCCGTGGCTGCTGGTCATCCTCTTCTCCAGATGGCCGGAGTTTCCTCTGCTGGGTGCAGCTCCCGTGCTGAGTTTCATCGTCATTTAAAAGCTCTCCTTGTCAACTCTGTGGCCAGTACCTGCGTAGAGCTGCCTGGGGAAATTTTCTTTCTCTCTCGCGCCACGGTTCGAAGTCTGTTGTGGTCACAGTTTCAAAAGCTGAATGACAAGATACGGGGAAATTCCTCAATTAAAATTAACTCTGAACTTTTGCTCCTCTGCCCCTCCTTCCTGCCCTCCTCCCCCCAAGAAAACTATCAGATGTAAGATGTTTCCTTCTGTATCTTTTGAGTTTTTCAAAAAGAATTGAGATGATATAGAAATCTGTCATTACTCTGCTGTTCTGTAAATAATATATTATTCACGTGAAAAACAACTATTTTCAAATGTCTTGAGAAAAAAAAAATATATATTCTTCAGGCCATTAAATCCTAAAGAAACAAGAACAATGTGAAGTCCACCAAAAAAAACTACCAAAGATGAAAAGCAGATTTGATTTTCCAGAAGGAAAATAAAAGCCAGGAAGGAAGGCTTTATTTACACACTCCTTCTTCCTTTTTCTTTTGAGTCACACAGAAAATCATTCAGGAAACCAACCTGTTTTGTCCCCCTGTTTTCCCCCTCCCCCCTCCAAATAGTCCAGGCTGTAAACCTATCCTGGTTTTGTGGTTTTGGAGAATGAATGAAATATGAATCAGGAGCTAAATTAAAATGGATTCCAGCAGGAAAAAATAGCGGCCATGTCCCTATGCACCAGCAGGGTTGCAGGGTTGCATCTTCAAGCAGCCGTATATGTTTGTGCGCCCAAAGCGAGGGGAAGGGGCTGCCCCGTCGCTCACCTACAGCGCATCTTTTGTGCCGAGGTCAGCACAAATGCCAACCTCCTGAGAAAAATCCAGGAGCCCTCCAAGATGCCAGCCATTGCCTCTTATTTTTTTGCTTCCCCCCCTCTCTGTGTTTTCCTTACAGGAAATTTTGGTTCGAAGAATGTCATGTGGAAACATTTTCTTTGCTGCCTGTGCCAGGGTGGCAGGGGAGCTATTTCAGACTTGACATTCTCCACCCACACTCCGCCTGATAGTTCCTAACATCTGTGAATTGTGAATCCTGTAAACTCGCAGGGCTGATCCCTGGCCAAGTCCCAGCAGCTTTCATTACGATAAGCGGCATTTGCCAAGGGAGAGAAATGAAGGATGTATTTATTATCTGAAGTTAAGGGCTCCCTCGCTGCCGGGCGCTGCTTCCCTTGCCTGGCCCGTGGAGGAGCAGGAATATGAAATGCCTTTCCCCCCTTAGCCCTGGAACAAACACCAAACATCACAGCCTGCAGCAGGGGGGATAAAGCATGGAAATGTCCAAACCAGGCTCTGCTGGGGAGGGGAGAAGGGAAATCACCCCAGGGTTTACGTGCATACAATGCAGCCCAGCAAGCACGGCTGCAGAGTGGCTGCATCCCCTTCTGCAGCCCAGGTCAGGGCTGTGCTTACCCCTCTGCAGCACCTCTCCTGGGGCAGAAACACCTCCAGGGAACATTGGGCCAGGGGCCAGCACCAGCTCATGGTCCACATTGATAGCATTGAACATCCACCCTTAACCAAGGAGACACAGCAGGCAAGTCCTCTCCCTGCACCATTTATTTCAGCAAGAGCTTGGGTTCATGCTCTCGTGCTCCAGGGCTTGGTTTCAGGCTCAACCATGGGTGTGAGCATGGATGACCAGCCTGGCTGGGGAGATGCTGCTGAGACCTCGCGGGCTTGCTCCCAGACAGAGCAGAAGCCTGCTGGGTTTCTTCTACCATGCCCATGGTGGGACAGGCTGTTGTCTCTGCAGGCCTGGCTTTGCACAAGAGCAGCGTACATTATGTACCCATCCCGATAGCCTGCGAGGGTTTGTCTTTCCTGCTAGATTTCAGTCCCAAAGGCACAAACCTCATGCAAAAGAAATGCTGCGTGAAAATGGCTTCTCTCAGGAAATCCTGCTCTACCTACTTCTCCAAGGGAGCTGGAGAAGAGTCTTTCCCAGCACAGCCTGGATGCCAGGGACACACACCAGGAACAGGGAAAGGCCAGACAATTCCCACCCCGAGACTCAGACCTGCTCTGCTGGTTTTGGCCAGTCTCCTCACCTGGCACATACCCAGATAACACTCTGTGGCCAGCTCACACATCCCAAGGGCTTTGTGAAGTACAACAGGCGGCTCCTGGAATCGATGCTGCTGGGCTGCCTCTGCCTCCGAAGATGAGCCCAACACCTGGTTTTACACCACCTGAACTCTGCACACCAGAGCACCCCTTGGAGCCTCGGACACTTGAAGTCTGCTACAGCCCAAACTCCTGAGCCTGGGATTCCTGCTTTTAGTGCTCAACACGTCTAGCAGCACTGTAGTCAAGAAGAAGCAGTTAGTCTCCAGCTTGCAATTCACACCAAAAGATTACCTTCTCCTGAAAAACCATAATTAATTTGAAAAAGAAGCACCACATAATTGTAATGAACAGTAGTAGCTTGGAGCAGAGCTCTCTTCTCACTCACAAGGCAGTGATGGGAGGAGGTGTCTAGCAATGGCATTTCCATAAAAACTTCAAAAGGGGCCACCAACTGCCCAAGGTCCTCACCAGCCCTTGTGCCTGGGGCTGGGCAAATGCAAACAGCTCACGGTTTGGCTCATTTTGGCACTGGCCCGGCTGCTTTTTCCCAGAGAGCTGGACATTTTCAGCCTCCCACTGAGATCTGGACACATTTAGAAGTAGCTCAAAAGGTCCATCTTTTGCTTTTTTGCAGCTGGAAAGCCGAGGAATGGAATGGTGACAGTGCACAAAAATCACCTGCAAAAGCCAGCGAGTCTGTAGATTTCTCTCCCCCAACCCCAGCTTCCTTCCTCCCCCCTGCTCCCAGCCAATATTTAGCTGTGGGTTGATTCACCATGAATTTAGGCAGAGATATTGCACTTAGACTGCGTCAAACTCCTCTCAGCTGCAAGGTGCTCCTTCGCATAGCGCAGCCTGCCCTGGAAACACAAGCCCCAGGGTGTGGGTTGCCAGTGCCCCATGCATAGCTGGGAGGCTCTCCAGGCTCAGTGATATTTGGCCAACCCTGTTTGCACTGCTTTAAAGAAAATCTACTGGGAGATGGAGCCCAAGACACTCAAGAGCTGGAGATTTCAGAGAGGATCTGGGTGGGTATACAAGGACTAGCAAACTTCATCACGGCAACCTGGGAGCACAGGCAAGGGGGATCTTTGCACGGCAGAAGACCTGGAAGGCAGTCAGCTCAAGAGGAAAAAGGGCTTCTGACATCCTCAGTGTTCCCCACCTTTCCTAGGAGGAACTGGTGGCGAGGGTGATGCTAATCTAGCGGCAGCCGACGCGTGTCCTGCAGAAGCAGGGCGGAAGCCGGGGTGTCGGGGATCTGTCTGGCTAGCGGATTTACAGCCAAGCCGCTGGTGCTTGCGGTAAGCAGACAGCACGGGGATATGCGGAGGAAGCATGTGTGTAGGTGGGCGAGAATGCAGGGCATCACTCTGCCGCTGCTGCTTTCGCGTCTGGGAGAGAAAAACAGCCAGAGAAACAGCTGTGGGCTACTCTCCCGTTACCCCTCCGTGCACCCTTCTCTGCGGCTTCCATTTAAGCCGTCATTGAAACGACCACGAGATTTTGTTTTAGCAGAGGCAAACATTTACATCCTCAGGAAGAGACTGCTGGGGATTTGTTATGGTCTCGCCACCCAAACTCAGTGCAAGGATGCCTGTGTGCCAGCCCCAGTTTCCTGACATCTCTGTGCCACCCGTCCTGATCTATGGGTCTGAGGACCTCTGAACAGCTTGGGGCTATGGAAGAGACGGAAGGGGAGATGCCCGCTTTGCTCTGAGCCACCTTTGCAACTGCTGGCTTCAGCATTTGCCTGGAATCAGCCCCACCCTTTACACCAGGGGATGAAACGTTTCACTCACAGCTTGGGGTTTCCAGGGGAGTGGTTGTGGTCGTTTTGGGGTTTTTTTAAGTTAAAATGAATTTCTTTTAAGAGCAAGAAGTCTGTGGGATACTTGGGGATTTTTTTTTTGTTAGAAAAAGTTGAAGAGGGGGAAATAATTCCCACCCACCAGCAATTAAATGTCTTTAACTTAGTTATCCAAGAGAACAGAAATGCACAATATCAGTATTCCTTTTGAGCACTTTATCCAATTTCAAATAAATATTACACGTTTAAAGATCTCAAAGGTATTAAGGTTTCAGAAGCAAGCAGAGACAGTTTTTCAGTAACTCCAGTGAAGGGAAAGAGGCAACAGGATTATGACCCTCACAGACTTTGGAGGATCTCCCCAAATGCTGCCCTGGTGGGAAAAGTTTCCATAACAATTCATGTTTTGCCTCCAGCCAACAGGGATTTCTGATCCTACTGCTCCTGAAATGTCAGATTTCTGGATTTTAGCTCATACAAGCCTCCCCCCCAACTCTCCACACCGAGAGACAAAGGAGAGGGAGAAGAGCAAACTTAAAAAAATAAATTACTAAATAAAAATACTGCAATTCTATACACCGTCTCCCACACTCCCCCTGCACTTTTTGTCTGTTTTGCAAAAATAAACTAGTAAAAAAAGAGGCCTCATACCATAGCCCTTCCACGCTGGCACTGCCCTGCGTGGGGAACCCAGGCAGCAGCTCCAGGACAGCATTGTGTGTCTGCCACCCACGGCATGCTTGGTCACCCGTGGCCAAGGCTGGGCACAGGACTGGTGACAACTCAGTGAGCGAGCAGTCCAGCACAATCCTGGGCACATCCAAGTAGATGCTGACAAAGGTGTCTTGATGTACCTCTCCCCACATCCTCCTCCAGCTCAGACCACTGCTAACATCTGTGTACTTTAAGATACCCATGAGCTTCAGGGTGCTGTCTGGATGCAGTACCATGCACCTGGAGCTCTGCCTTTTCCTAGTGTTGGCCATCAACTGTTAAGTAGAGCTACAAACAAAGGAGATGGCACTGCTCCAGCCCTGCTCAACGTGAGCCACTTTCAGAGATGTCTAGTTGCCTTTGGTGTCCCCTCCATCACATTCATAGTGTCAGAGCATCATCTGCGTACAATAAAGGACAGTATAATTTGATGTTTTCCTGTTCAAGGATAGCCAATGGTTTCATGAGGCACAAACCACTTCTTGAGCATTTGTGCCCAGGATCTTGTCTTGGCAGAGACTCAGATGACAGGGACTGCAAGGCTGACTACCCCACAGTGAAAAAGCTGAAGTCTTACATGTTATCCCCCCCTCACCATCACCTCCTTTGTAGTCTGTCTGTCAGGACATGCCATAGTCTTCCGCTTGAGCAACTCTAAAACTACATCCAAAGGTACATACATAAAAATACATCCAAAGTCACCCAGAACAGCTACAACAGGATCTTCCCACTGCTTCCCTTTCTACTCCAACTCCACTGATTCCAGCAAGCACTTCTCCAGTTGTCCCACATGTTTACAGAGATTTCCAGCTCCCACAGAACTGTGAGTGGCTTCCATTGATTGCTCCAGGCTTTCCCATCTCCCAGGGTAGAGACAGTGACAGGAGCAAGCCCAGAGCACACATCTCAGCAGGCTAATTGGGACTGTGCTCTGGGCTTCCCACAAGTGCCAGCTCTGCAAGTGTCCTTGACATCAGTCTGAGGCTGGCTTCACTTCCAATGCACCAGCCTTTATATCTCACTGATCCCCCACCAAGATCCTCAGGAACATAGATTCCTACATCCCAGTCTGACGGTACAACCTCAGCACAGCTGTGGATGTCCCCTCTTCTGGAGAGGTGGCCACCACTGAGGGCCACATTAGGTCTCTTTTTTTTTTTTTCCCCAGAAGTGGGAAGTTTTGCACCTCATTTCCACCTAGCAGGAAGGACATGGTATGAAAGTGGGCTTGAAGCTCATTTTCTCACCATGGAGGAGTCACCAAACAAACAGTAAGGGTAAACACTATAAATGAAGAGCAGAGATGGATGCTGGAGGGGTTTCCAGCTATTCCTAAACGCCAGGGCTCTTCTATCTATGGAGGGGGAGCAGAAGGAACCATTTCAGAGACCAACATCCCAAAACAGAGCTGGTGTTCCTATTTGTTCCATCTCCCTGGCATGCCACAGAAAAGAAGATCCCAAGCCCTATGGTATTCATGCACATGGAAGGAGAGGAGGCACAGAGCAGTGACTATAGTGACAAACCAGCAACAAAGCCAAAAGTGGGCTCTCCTCCTGCAGTCAGCACCCCAGCAGTGCTGTGGTCCCAAGAGACCCTGCCCTGTCCTCAGGAGCTGTCAGGACATCGTACAGCTCCCGCGGGAAACTCCCGCTGCCCAAGCCAGGGAGGGAGTGACAGACCTGCCGGGCAAAGGGAATTTCCCTCCCTGACATCAGTGCAGCTGTGCCATCATCTCGGGGCGTTCCTGAGACATAGCGGGGCCACAGCCTGGGCTAAAGCTGGACTGGAGGCTGGACTGCCCCAGGGACAGGTGGCAGCACCCCATCGTGGGGTCGGGATTGCATATCAAAGGGGTGGTAGGGGATGTGTAGGTGGAAGGCTCGGCCGTCCCGTACAGCTGCCACGCGACATGTCTGGCATTTTGGTGAGAACTGTGCTACAAATACACACAGCGTCATTGTTCCCTGCAGGGTCAAGCCCAGGTTGGGGACAGAAGCCCCAGTCATCATGTCCTTATGGGTGAAGGTCTGCCCTGGCTCTGCTGTGCAACAGGGTGGGTAGCAGAGGGCAGGACCAGGAGCTCCCTGCAGGTTCCCTTGGGTTTTCTAGCACAGGCTCACACCTATTCCCTCAACCCAAACCCATCCCAGAGTTTTCTCACACTCTTCTCCCATCTCCCAGGCTTTCACATTTCAGAAGCCACCAAACTTGGTGCCTGGGCATTGGGGATGTCAGCTTCTAAAGTCCTGGTGATAGCCAGCAGCACCAGAGCAGGAGCAAATGAACAAAGGAAGAGGTTTGCTCTGTGTGAAGCAAGGTGAGAGCTTTCAGTAAGTTGTCTGTGCAGAAAGATTGGCTCAGGGAGAAAGTCACTAGCAGAGATGGCATTTACTGTCACCCTTGATGGAGGACACAGAGATGCAGTGGATTGAATATCGCTGCATCCCTCATCCTTCACTCTAACTTTTCCTTGTGAGTCAGAGCTGAATCGTAGCAATGTCTCGCTGCTGTCATCCCCTGCTCTCATCCCCTGCTGTTTTCCATCTCCTGCATACCCTGCACAGGCAGAAACCTCTCTGTCCTTTTGTCCACTTAAAAAAAAAAATTGTCCTCTATGCAAAAGCATCAGTCTCAGAAGAATTTCTGATTTCAACACAGGATACAGCAAAAACTCATCACTTGGCTGGCAGGGCTCTAGTTCCCAGCACTGAGGCTATGTCTCCCTTGCAATCTGAGGTGCAAGCAGAGCTCCTGCAGGCATTCCCCAACTAATGGGATTAGAGCCAGTTCAAGAACCAGTAGTAATTAAAACAAAAATCCCCAGAGCATTAACCACGAGCGATGGAAGCCCTGGTTGCAAACCTGCACATCCTCTGTTGAAGCCTGTGCTTCCACACCTCCCCAGCCAGCAGCATCCAGCTCACCCAGATTACCACTAACGTGGGTGTGTTCACAGAGGTAATAATTGCCCTCTGGACTGTGCTGGAGGTACAGCCCGAGAACACCTGCATCTAGGTGCACAGGGGTCCTCTTCTAGGTTTACAGCTTGAAAAACAGTCAGGACAGGACATTGTCAGCTCTGCCAGTCAGTCCATCCTCCTCGGGATGGAGCACAAAATCCACTGAAGCAGGGACAGTAAAACATGGACATAAAGTAAGGGTTTGGTGCCACTTAAGTAACAATTGGGAGTTAATAAAACCTTTTCACCCCTCTCAGAGCAAAGCTCAAGAAAGCTGAAGAGACAGTGTTTCATGTCTTTATGGAGAAAATGATTAAAGGAGAGTCTCTTGCATTACCCCCATCCTTGCCCTTTGATGCCCATTGCCAATATATGTATCTTTACAAAACCCCAAATCTTGTATGCAATAGGATCAAAACTTCACACCTCGCTTTTTCCAAAGTGAAACAGTTCCTGCTGCGACTCAGTCTAAGCATGTCACACTCTCAGAGGAGGCAAAAGATTAACCCTCTGTCCCAAGCTCCCAACTCAGCCTTCACTTTTTCAAACCAGGGTGAGTCCCCCTTGCCACAGGACAGCAGAAGCCAGCATCGCTCTCCACTAGCAAGCAGACCTCCCAGAAGCGACACACCACCTGGATAACACCAGCTGAACAAGGGGTACCTAACACCCAGCCCATCCCTACATTTTAGACACCCAGTCCCCTCCTTCTCGAGGACCAAACCCCCTCCAGGCAGCAGCGCCGGTACGAGGTGCAGCGCACAGCCGGCACCTTGACAACCCACAGTTGATTTCCAAGAATCAACCTCTTCAAAACCTCAGCGATGGAACGTGTTTCAAGGCAGCACACATCTCCGGCACAGGAAAGTGTGTTATGGGGAGTGCACAGAACAGTGCCATCTGGTGATGCTTGCCATCGTGCAGTCCCTGCCACCGCATGTCCCTGCCACCGGCTGGGCAGCCCCCCAACCTCCAGAGACTCTGGGGACCAGCTCCAAGGTGCTCCACAAACGTTTCTGTGCAAAGTCTTACTCCTGAGCGTGGCTGCTGTCATCTCATGGGGTGGCAGGTCAGAAACACTCCATTTGGGAGTGGGGATAAGGCTGAGGGGCGTGGCAGTCTTTTCTTCCCTGCCTAGCAGCTTTCCTGAAATGTCCTGCGATGGTTTTAGTGAAGCTGAGATACGTCCCTCCGTTCCTCATCCACTTAACATCCATCAAAAGGCTGAGTGAGCCAATTCCTGCCTTTTGCGGTGTCTCTGCAGCCCCACGACTATCCACACCCTTTTCCAGGGGCTGATCCCGATTCACTCTCTGTGGGTGTGAAAGCAGAAGGCAGCTCTGTCTTGTGAGGGTGCCCTAGCCCTGGAGAACAAGGATATTTTGGCCCCTAGGCCCACATTTGAGACAAAGGCAGAGCTGAGAAGCATTCCTGCTTTTATTATTTTTTTTTTAATTCACCATTCTTAAGGGTAGTGCTCCAAAGCATCGTAGAAGTTGTTCAAACAGCATCAGTTCAGGAAACCTTAACGCTTCCTGCCTCCTGCTCCAGGATTCCCAGGCAGCATCCACAGGTCTGCTAGAAGTAGCAGCTTTTGCAAGTCCTGTGGAGCCCACCTACTGTACACACAGCTCCTGCAACCAAATCTGCTGCAGCTTTAGACAGCACTGGAGGGACAACCCGACTGCATGGGACACTGTCACACATGAGCCACTGAGCAGCGATGGGCTGCCTGCACGCACACAGGAATTGGTAACTGACGTTCCCTTCAATCTCACTACGCAATAGGTGCCACCCAAGTCCTCCTGGGACAGGTCCTGGAAAAGCAGGGGTCACCCAAGGCTGATCTCAGCTTGGAGAAAAGCTTGTCACTTAAACCAGCTCTTTCCAGCCTTTTGGAAAGAAAGGAGGGGACACCTCTAGGACCTTTCAGGCAGTTGGAGCTCTGGTAAGTGCATTGCTAATCTGCTCATGGGTGTCCCAATATCCCAAACAGATAGAGGTGAATATTTTCAGTAGATCATCTGAGAATATGGGGAAGAGGAAGGGTCATAATAGCATTTGCTCTTGTGTCTTCTCAGCCTCCGGGAATGGTCCAGGATTGTGTTTGTTCTCCTTGTGGGAGAGATAGTGTCTCATACCTTCAGCAGGTTGTATCACAGACCTTCCACTGCTCTAAATAAGAGTGGAAAAAAAGCCACAAAATATTTAAAAAAATATTTCCACAGTCTGCAAAGCTCCCAGTAACACTTCTTTTCATGTTCCCTTGCCTGGTGCTAACTCCCAGCCCTGTCTCCTAGGAAATAAGAGGCTTATTCACTTGCTTCCAGTTCTGATGTCGTGAGGTCTCTAATGATCCATACTTGAAAGCGGTGTTAAATATGCATTAAATGATATTACTGATAACACCATTTAAAACAGCTTTATAAATAAAATGTGTTCCTGTCTAAGAGCGCCTAATTAACACCTCTTTCCAAATAACTTATCCTAAAGCATTAGCAATCAATTACTGGGCAGACAGGGTTTAAGAAAGTCTCTTCTACTAATACAGATTGCAACATGCAGCTCCTGTGTTGTTAAAACAACTCGCATGCCTTTTTCACCCATTGTTTCAAGTTACTAAGGTAAGCAAGACCACACAATATAACTTAATACACAGCAATCAAAAATTTCCACACAATCCTTTAATAAAGAGCCATGTCCCTATGTAATAGGTGATGCAACAGACTTTCCCTGAAGTCCCAATTCCTGCAATTGAGGCTTAAGCCCAGCAAAGAAAGAATTAAAATTCTTTGGTTGGTGCTGAATCACTGGCTGCATTGGGTTATTTTACTGTGCATTAGACTTTAATTATACCTAAGCTCTAGCCATCTGTTCTACTCCCTAATTTTAGATGCAACAAATATTTCACAATTCCAACCGTTAAAGAGATCTAAGAGAACTCAGTCCATCGTGTGCAAAGTTGGCTTCATTAAGACCCTTTCCACTCTTGTTTAGAGCGCTAGGGAAGAGGAAAGAATACTCAGCACACAAAGCCTGCTGTTGTTATTAACCCCAGGAGGTCTTTGCCACCTCAGCTTTGCCACCTCTTGGAAGGATTGCAAGCTGCCTTCTGCCAGGGCACAGCAGTCCACTCTAGTGCTACTGGCTGGTGGCCTCTAGCCCGCATGTTGCTGGTCCCGTATGAGCCCAGGAGAGGGATCAGCAATTCAGATCACCTGCTAAAAGCTCGTACCATGGAGCATCAGCAGTTACAGCGTTTGGAAAGGACTCTGGCAGGTAAGTTCTGGGCTTTTTTTGCTGTGGAGGCTGAAGGTGCTGCCACCCCTTGCCATCCACACCTGGGCTCCTGTTGCTGTGGTTGTTATCGCATCACACATATCCTGCTAGGATGAGTCCCTGCGAGTGGTTCAGCTGTATCACTTCATGAGCCAGTGTCTCATCAACACGAGGAAAGATGAGACTGTCCTTAGACATCAAACGAGGCTGGTGGATAGCCTGAGAAGGGAAACTTATAGAATCAGAAAATGATTTAGGTTGGAAGGGACCTTAGAGATCATCGAGTCCCAACCCCTGCCATGGGCAGGGACACCTCCCACTAGCCCAGGTTGCTCAAAGCCTCATCCAGCCTGGCCTTGAACCCCTCGAACCCCTCCAGGGATGGGGCATCCACAGCTTCTCTGGGCAACCTGGGCCACTGCCTCACCCCCCGCACAGTAAAGAATTTCTTTCTAATATCTAGTCTGAAACTGCCCTCTTCCAGTTTAAATCTATTACCCCTCATCCTGCCACTACATGCCCTTGTCAGAAGTCCCCCCCTCCCCATCTCTCCTGTAGCCCCCTCTATGCACTGGAAGGCTGCTATTAGGTCTCCTCGGAGCCTTCTCCAGGCTGAACACCCACAACTCTCTCAGCCTGTCCTCATCGGGGAGGTGTTCCAGCCCTCTGAGGGCTTGCTGCAGACACTGAAGCCCTTCAGTCACCTTTCTGACAGCTCTGCCCACTGTCATAAGACCGAGCCTCAGCCGCCTGACTGTGCCACCACCTCCTCCCTCCCCTGTCCAGAGCTTCAAGCACCTCATAGCTGTAGGGTGTGCTTGTGCCTACGCAAACCGCCCGGGCAACTGCCCAGCGTTTTGTAATTACGCACACAACCACCGACCCAGGCAATCCCTTGACCAACAATAAATAGTCAGATGCTCAGGGAGCTCCAGAGCGGTTATTCATCACAAAAAGCTTTTGTTTCACAGCAGCTGTCCGCGACTGGGTTCATATCCAGGTGTGGGGAGGATGATGCCTCCTTTTTAGGTACATGCCATGGGCTCCTTTTTGTTTGTGTGTGTCTGGGGAAAGGATGAAGAAGGTGGATAGGAGAAGAAAAATGTTGAATTCACAGAGCTGAAGTCTGAATGTTTGTATTTGTCAGTGTACCAGAAAAAAAAAAAAAAAAAGCTTTGTAGACCAAAGAGAAAGCTAAGAAAGGGTAGAATAACCCAACAGCACATACAGTTTTCATGGTGGGATTTCACTGAATTCTATTTCAAATTATCTCATCTCCTGCATCCACAGCAAGTTTTCAGATGAAATCCAGTGGTTTCTCACCACAATCATATCTAAGACCCTCTTTACATCTCAGCCCACTTAGGTATATGCCCAGACTTTCACTCTGAATGTAATGTTAAAATGAATTTAAAAAAAAAAAGTAAGCAACCAAGAAGGTTCTGCTGTGCTTTGACAAAGACCCAAAACCACCACGTTTCTTGTGGTTTTCTTCTAAAATCATTATGACAGGGTTGAGTGGAGTCACGAGGCAGGTTTGCTGAGTGGTTTGGTTCTCAGAATATAATAGAGTCCAGAGTCAAAGCATTTATCTCTGGCATCAGGGCAAGGGATCACAGTGTTTCTGTGGGTGCTCATAACCATGTGCTTGCACGTCCTAGCCTCTGGGTGATTGTATATCACACAGGGAGATAACATGCACACTGAGAATAACGCTGCAGGAGACTCCATGCATGGAAAGAAGCGACTCTCCATGGTTTCCTTGAAGTTAGTCCCAGAGCTCAAGCCAGAAATTCCTGCTCTGTCATCTTAGTTCCACTTTAACCCGTAAGAAAAGCAATACCAGGATAATAGCAGTTGCTTCCAGCTCAGGGAAGAAGCAGACCAAAGTCCAGCATTTTCCCAAGATCTCCTAAAGCTTTCCAGAGCCACATGCAGAGTTCCCTTTGCCCTCAGGCAAGACCCAGGCTGTCTTATCTCTGTAAAAGTCCTGGAAACTGCTGGCTTCCCTTTCCACTACAGATGCCTGTTGGGTTTAGGTGTTTATGTTGCATTCAGTAACCGCCTGAGAAGTGACCAGAGACAGCTCCTGCAAGCTCATGGATGAGCGTGCAGCCTGAACTTCAAAACTGAAATATAAACAAATGGCACAAAAGCAATATTACCAGGACACATGGGATCCAGATCTGGGCTGAAACTCAGTCCTTATTCAAGTCACAAAATAATTCTCACAGACTTAAGGTTTTTGCCACTGGGATATTATTTTCAGTTAAATTAACAGGCTACAGCTCTATCTTTCCCCTTTTGGTACTTTCCCATTTTTCATGCCCTGAGGAGTACTCAGCAAGCAAGCAGCCTGGGGAACAGGTATTCAGAAATCCATCTTAGCCCTGGAGCTGGTGTTGTAAGCGACTTTCCCTGTGCTAAGAGGCTGACATAGATACTGTGAGCAAATGCCTGTAGGGAAGCTAGGAGATCTGCTTAAAGAAATTAAACAAATCACTGGAGCATTTTTCAAGAGCTAAGTTGAAAGGGAAGCAATCTCTTTGTTTGAAGGCTTCCCCCCCCCAACTTCACATAAAAGAATAAAAACCTGCTTACTTTCCTTTGCACCAATGATCAGTTTTATTCAATAGGATTTCTGTTCCTTTTTGCCACCCAGTCGGTTTCTGCACCCACCCAGAACCAGCCAGATCAATGTTGGAAGTGCAGAGAAAGGAGAAAAGCAGCACAGAGAGACACTGTGGTCCAAGTGGGAGCCGTTTGCTTTGAGTCAGCACATCAAATGTGTGTTTTGACTCACAGATGTAGTACAAATTCTGAATCAAAAGCCAGGATTTCCCCCACCCACCACTCTATATTCACTGAACATCGCCAAGCAATAAATTCAACACGTCGCTCTGGGAGATTAAGTTCTGCTCCCAGCATAGCAAGGACAGCTGCACTGCACCGGGGGTACACTAACAATGTAGATTTTTATTGATTTTGGCTGATCTCAACACTGTTGACCTCAAGACGTGTGATGCTAGATGGAGATGAAGATTAATGGTGAGGAATCTGGATGGGATCGATTACTGGTTTCTGTAGACACGCATTTGGCATGCCTGGGGGATAAGTATGTTGAGTTGCTCCACTCTGCTTTTCCGAGCGGACGCATAGTGAGCTCTGTCCTCACCAGATAAGATTCAGCTCAGGACCAAAAGCCGTGCAGTTATGTGAGCCTGGCTGAAAGCCCAGGCCAACATCCCAATGCCAACATCGCCGCAGCTGCACTGCTCAGACCAGCGCTGGCTTTTGTCCAGGCTAGACAGGGTTTCACATCTGTCTGCAAACACTACGTTGCCTTCCCCTCCATCCAACAAGGGCTGATCCTGCAAGCCTCCATGCTCAGGGTGTGCTCCATCCTTCGTGATGCATCTAGCATCATCTCAGGTCAGACCATCCGTGAACTGTAGGAGAACCTTTTGCATTTTGCAGTGGCCAAGAACTGTGCAAACCAGGCTGAGGAAGGCTTTTGGCAGATTCAGGCTGTCCTTAGATGTTGCAGCTGACCTAAAGCAAGTGATTTGCAGGTGACTGGGTAGTAGTAAACAAGTCATCCTGCCTGCAGGGGCAGAAAGCATCACAAATATGCAACTTACAGTAACTTTGCAGAAAAGGAGAGGGAGGAATAAGTGGAGACCTGCTCTGAGATGAGTAACTGGATGGAGTCATCTGCCCTAACCGCAGTGCACCTGCTCTCGGCCTCTCTTGCTCCAGCCCTCAGCAACCTCACCTCGCCTTCCCCATGCTGCCACATCAAGGTGATCATGAGGCACCTCTCCATGCTTGAGGCAGCTCGAGAATTCCCAGCGGTGCAGGAACATGAGCAAGGAAAGGGGCAGAGCTGGGACAGGGAGCTGGGAAGGGTAAGAGAAAGGGCAAACAGCCCTGTAGTCACTGCTTCTGTTGCTGCATGGAAAGGATCAAAGGGAGCTACAGCCCCTTTCTGAAAGCATCACCTGCCCAGCAAGAACCGTATAGGTCAAGGCTTCCCCCCTGGCAGGCACGCAACTTGTGCAGCCACCAGCATGGGTTTCCAGGGCTGCAGTCACAATGAAACAGAGAACAAATCTTATCAGGACTGGCTTACCATTTCTGCAGCTGGCTAATATAGGCGACAGCCTGTAGTTAGAGTGAGCCCTAGAGGTAAGAGCATCAGAAGAGCTCTTGCTAAGAGTTTCTGAAGAAAATCAAAGGGGTTTGGACAATCTGAAAGGCACAGAAAAAGTGTAAGAGTAGAAAAAAATTAATGACCCTGTCAGGGAATAGAAAAGCAGCCCTGAAGCAATGAAAGACAGGAAAGTGTAATTACAGCAGAGATTGCATCCAGCACAGACAGACCCCAGCAGAGGAGGCAGGCTGGAGTCCCAGAGTTAAGGCTGTAGGGACTCTCTGCAGGGATGTTTCAGCACAGGGTAGGTGCAGAAACTGGGGCTGGCAGGAATGGATCAAGAGAGGGGAGCAAAAAATAAATCCAGGGATGTGGCAAGGAAGTATCCTGGCAGGGACACGCTATCATTGTCCTAGCGTTGATCAATTGCCAGTATAAACAATTCCTTTTCTTTCCAATAAGTTTGGATCAAACAAGAAGTCACAATTTTAATTCTTTTGGATTAATGAGCCAAGCTGAGGTAGAGCAAGCACTGCTGTGTTGGAAGTTTGAGTACACATGCTATATCAGTGACTTAAACTCGTCACACAACCACGATCAACCCACAACCTTCAAAGAACGAGCTTTTGCAACAGGCTTCACCACAGAAGGCATGTGCACATGGATGAAAAGTCCTGTAAATGTCACATGGTTTCCTTACAGGCTCATGTGGATGCACCCACAGGGATACACGATGTACATAAGTGTGCAGGGAAGGAGCAAAGAGAACCCACAAAATATGCAAAACAAGGAAGGTCCTGAGAAAAATCACGGAGAAGCTTCAGCTGTGTGCTAACTCAGATGCTGGGAACCATGAAGCTCTCTGTATTGAACTACACAAGTGAAAAGGATTCGTCAAGAACATCCTAAGAAATGCTGGGCTCAAACACCAAGTCTGCTTTCTAATGGAAATGACCTGCTAGATGTTGAACATTGTGGGTTAACTGCTGGTGCCAATGAGGAATGAGTCACACAGGACTATTGCAGAGACATCAGAACTCAAAATATTAATCCATGTCTTGCAAATGAATATCACTTCAATTAATGAGATCCTGCCTTGTGTTTGCAAACGCTGGAGCCCCTGGGGCAGCGAGGAACAAACCAGGGGAGCTGCTCTGATCCAGCGCAGCGGTGCACATGGGGCCACTACAAACCAAACAAGAACAGATGAAAACTCCTCCTGCCCGAGACAGGCAGCTAAAAACTGTGGTGCCACTGTACTGCTCTGTCAGAAGAAGGCGAGGATAAGCCACATGAAAGCTAACTTGTCTACACGGGAAAACCAACGGGAGCTGCTATTGTGAAATGCTGTCACCTGCCGTTCTGCGGTGGCTCCCACTCAGCCACTCTGTTCCTGGGCAGGAGTTGCTTTAGCTCAGAGCAGTCCAGAGACAACTCATCGTCCTTGGGCACCTCGTCTTCTGTTTTGTACCCTTGGCAGTTGCAGAGTGATTCTGGTCCCATCAGAGTTCTCTGGTAGACAAAGCCCTGGTACTTGGACAAAATCTGCCTTTCTAAAGGAAGATAATTATACACATCATCGTTAGCAACAAAACAATTAATTCTGATTCCAAAGTGTTTATACAAATAGGATGGAGATAAGGAAGAGAACAAACCCTTTGTCAACGCAGCAGAGCATAGGGCGCCTGCATATGCCTTACTTAATTACCTATTCAAAAGGAACAAAGCATCTTTCCTACTGTGACTTCCAAAATTAATTAGTCTCAGTTCTCATTATTTAATGATACAGTTCATCCCTAATTAAATTAGGCTGCCTCTGACAGTTAGCTGCAGTCTAGCTACTGAAGGTAACCAGCTCCCTTTCCCTGCATCTCTCCCTGGCATCAGCAGGGGCAGGGACCTGGCAGCATCCTGCAGCGCTGGCCCTGCACCCAGAGCATGGAGCGTGACCAGGATGCCCACAGGCTTTGGGAGCAGCCGGCACACAGGAAACCTCCTGGACTTCAGCTCTTTTGTCACAAAAACTAATGCCTCAGGGAGAACTTCTCTGCAGCAAGACCACATGCACTCAGCATTGTATTCCATCAAGATCTGCTTTTTGTCACTGATGCATTCAGCCCCAGGTGTTCCTCATATCCCTGCAAACTCTCCTTCTCTCACTACTAGAGGAGGCAACCTGGCTCAGCATTTGTCCTCTTCAAGGTGCCCAAGGGCAAGCAAAAAACCCCATGCTCTGGGCTTCAGCTAGAGGAAGAAGGATGCAGAGGTTCTGCCTGGTCAGATACAGCTTTCTTAAAAAACCAAAGGGGGAAGAAGCCTAGCATCACTGGTGCTGGCCCAAAAAATCTGCCCCGTGGAGGCTCAGCCCAGCCTTTAACATGGGTTCCCTTCTGTATATCCCTCGAGGATGGCGGGATCTCCATCTCAACAATATCTTTCTTGATGAGCTGATGCCTTGCAGGTCTCATTACCCTGTAGCTGACAGGACAATTCACCTCCCACATTTTCTGCTCTTTTGTCTGACTCTGAGCAGAAGCTGAAGGGAGAGGGACCAAGCCCACCCCTGGGCTAAGGGGGTGGGTTACAGCACACCAGCCTCACCAGGTCCCTGCTTGCTGCACTTCACCAGGCTTCAATGGTTTCCAGTTCTGGGACACCCCAAGCCAGAAATGTTAATGTTGCATTTAGTAGCCCGGTCACTGATCTTTCATTACTTATCTAATTATAAACTGGAAGAAGGTTTTTGTACCCGCAGCTTCCTCCAGTAAGATGTTAAAGCATCACTGCTCAGTGTGCCAAGAAGAGCGACTCCAATAAAGGGAAAGGACACGCACATCTGCAGGTTTCAGATTCTGTCTCCTCTGGGTTGCTCTGCACTGGGATCAAGTGGTTGTGAAGCCTCCAGATAACCTTCTCCATGCCACTCCCTAGTTAGTTGACTCCTAACACAGTTCCCTTCTTCCTCACTTTTTCCAGGCTGGATTCCTCACCTGCTGAGCTGTTCCTCTTGTGGAGACAGCCTCATGTCTCTGCTCATCCATTGATTCTCTGGAAGTTTTACTGGGTTACTAGAGACCTAAACACTTCCCCCCTCCCCCCCCAAAAAAAATCACTAGGAAATACAACACACAAGGAACTCAGGGTGGGGAACCGCCACACCAAAATAGTTTTTTCTCCTGTAACATTTTGCAAATCCCAAGAGAAGGAAAAGATTTAGAGGCAAGGAGATTATAACTGTTTATATATCAGCAATGTCAAACCACAGACAAACATTTCTGAGAGTTTGTAGAATAATCTGTGTGTCAGTGTGCTGCCAATAAAACATGACTGAATGGTAACCTTGTAAAATCAAGTCCGAGTGTCCAGCAGATAACTACATCAGCTTTTACAGGCAGCATCACTATTCAGTCCAATTTGAAATGTTACCTTTGCAAACAAAGGCATGTCCATCTCCCTGGAATACTTGCACCATTTTTTCTCCAAGGTGGCTGTTAGGTGTCAGCCAATGTCCTTACTCATTCAGTAGATGCCTGCTCTAGAAGAAATGCAGATGGACCTGCTGCCTCCCCCACCACTCATTTCCCAGCTCCGGACCACACCAAACCTCCATGCTCAGATCTGTGGAAACTTGTAGTGTTCCAAGTTAAAATTACCCTGAACTCCCTGCAATCTGAGAGCTCCCCAAGTGCCCCCACATTAAGGAGATTACATAAAAATGTGAAATGCTCAAGTCATTTGAAATTGCCATGTGATCAGCACAGAGTAAAGGGGCATTACTGGACTGCTTTGGATGGTTCCCTAAAGCCTTGGAGCTCGGGATTCAAGCAGCACTGGGAGATGTACACACATCATTCAGGAGGTGTCAGATGGAGGTGGAAAGGGACAAAGAAGAGCTGCAGTAGGGACAGACTCCTTGGCTCAGGTAGGGTCTGGATGCAAACCACAGCCAGATGCTGCTGCAGCTCTTCTCACTTGATAAGACCTGAGAATCCACAAATGGAAACCATTCTGTATAAGATACAGATGTGGTGGTGGTAGTTAGGAATGCGAGAACACGGGGAGCAGGACAGGAAACGTAGGGCACTAAAGTGACACAGATCTGCAAGAGTTGAACCATTTTCTCAAGTATAAGTAAAAAGAAGTATGTGTTCCCACTTGCATTCCTATAGCACATGTACAGAAACCCCCAGAGAGCTGGTAAGATCCCTTTCTTTGGGGTCTGGTTCCCCCAGTGTCTGAATGCTGCGTTCCCATCTCTCCTTACAAAGGTTTCAGCAGAAGGAGGTACTGTCTTTGCAAGAAAGGTTTTGAGATTTTGATAGTGTGCTTTTCCTCCTCTCCCTCTACAACATCTGTATTCTCCTTGCTTTTGGAACTGGCCAGTTCCCACCACAGCTGGCAGATGTTCAGAAAAATACCCAGCTCCAAATTTCATGCTGCCTGGTGGCCAGGGAGATAGAAAACACAAGGGGGACAAACGAACTTTGAAGGGAAGGCTGCAAGAAGTGGTCTAGCTTTTACCAGGTTTAACAGAATCATAATGAGAACATTTATAAAACTAGGACGTAGGAGAAGTACCGATGGGAGAAGCTATTTTATTAGACAGCAGGGAATCCATTCCTCCATCAGGGGATCTCTCTGCTGTGGATTTCTAATGCTTATTATTGCATTGCAGCCTTAATATAATGCAGCAGGGGAAAGAAAGTTCTGACAAAACAAAACAAAAATCCCCCCCCTGCATTAACCATCAGACAAAGCCCTAGGAAATCTGACTTCACTGTCTGCCAATCACAGAACCACTTGCCTGTTGTTAAAACTGAAAAATTTCATGATCTGTCCCAGCAGGGAAGGAAGAGAGCCTGGGACTGCACTCATTTGACCAGCTTTTCTTTCCCCAATTGCATGAGAAGAAAACGCTGCGGGTGGTTTTGCTGCAGAAGGAAGCAACCCTGGGCTTATACCCCAGAACCCACGCTGCAAAGAACGAGCTGGTCTGGGAACACACCAAGGGGAAGCCCTGCAAAACCTGCATGACACAAGGTGGGTTTTAGCTGCTCTGCAGCTCTGATTGCAACAACTTCTGCATCCCTGTAAAGAAAACACCTACCAGAGCAAGGATTTTTGAGGGACGCCCATCTGAGAAGGAGCTATACTTTGCACTGTGTGCAAGGTAAATGACCACAAAAGGTGTCCCCTGGGGCCCCAGGGACACCCACCCTGTCACGGAAAAAAGACATGAGTGGGCTGTAGCATTAGTGGCTTTGGAGATGTAAATTTGAGTGAGGTAGTGTATGGGTGTGATAGTTTGGATGCTAATTTTTTTAGTATCATTTCTTCTTGTTGCATTCAGGGAAGAAGAGGCAGGGGAAGGAGGCAGCTGGATTCCCCAGATCAAATAGAAATACAGCTTCAAGCTACAAAATGATCTGCAGCAAGCAGATCCCAAATTCAGGGTGGGTTCAGGGGAGCATTGCTCCACATTGAAGGCTCCTATTTGAACAGGGCGGGGGATGCACAGTGGACTTTCAGCCCATGAGTCAGAGAAAAGACCATTTGCCAAGAAAACCAGCATCCAGCAGAAGCCTCTTCCCCCAAGAGCAGCTCTTGGAATCAAAGCCAGAGGAAGAGGTACCCAGAGCTCACATTTGTGCAGCGATGACGAGTCGCAAGGGAAGGTTTCCACTCCTTACGCTGTGCATAAGAGGATTTCAAGGGCTTTTGACTTCGTCTAATCAAAAGCCATTTTCACCACAACACTCAAAGACTTTGTGTGAAATCAAGATAGTTTCTTTGCCAAATTTTCTCTGGGTAAGCTATTACTCCTCACGTGCCAAGTTGAGTAAAAAGAAAGAGAAACAAGTTTTAACATTTTTCTCCGCTATTAGTCAGAGAGGAGAGTTAAACCGCTGAGGCTTAAGTTTTCCACAAAAATCCAGTCTAATTAAAAAGAAAAAAATGCATAGGAAATTTTACTGGGGTGCCTGAAAACGGGGACGGAGGATAGAAGAGCTGAGATAACTCAAGCCTGGTCAGGGTCCTTTTCTCTCTTACAGTAAGTTATGTCTCTGCGATGGAGGCGGGGATTTTGCAGAAGTTCAGTCTGAGCTGCAGCTGAGTTCCCACACAGCAGAAACAAAAGCAAGAATCTCTCACGCTGCTTGCGAACATTTCTGCAAGGCAATGCCTCACCCAGTTCTTAACAGGAAGCTTCCCATTAACAATAAGAGTAAGATGATGGATGGATGCTTAAACACTCTCCAAAACCATTCACTTCTAATTGTTTTATGATACAAACCATGCTAGTCACACAAACGTTTCACGGAACTTTTCTGTCCGTTCAAAATGAACCAAAATGGTTCTGTGGCATATCTTGTCCCTTCACTGAGCTGCATTGCTGCAGAAATATTTGCAGACACTCTAGAGGTGATGCTCTGGCTGGGTATGACAAAAAAACATACAAATGCACTGCAAAATCTCAAAGCAGACCTGCATCCCATAGCCCCCCTTTTCCACACAGCTTGTGTCAGGTATTGATAGAAGGGGGGGAATAATCAGCCTTCTGTTTTGTAGAAATGAATGCAAAGTCCCATCTGATCTGCCGCGACTAGCCCCCAAGAGCAACCCTACACTGAGGGGCTGGTAGGAATTTCCCACTGACCACCTGCTCTTGAAACTGCAGGGGGAAATCCCACACACTCTGGGATGAAGGGAGTTCAGTTAAAAACAGCCCTGAACAATTACAGCTGCAGGTTATTTTTAATTGAATTCAGATGATGAATGTGAAATAGATGATTTCAAGTGAGATAAGCAGGGAGATTCTTACTCCTGTCAAGAAGGTACAGAGTACATGCTCTCCCCAGCCAGCCTGGAGAAGAACTTAATCACTGCAAGAGAAATTATGGGTCCAGGTCTTCAGTGCTTGAAATAGCCCTGGGGTGAGGCAGCAGGAGGAGCTGGTTCTTGTCTCTGGACAGACCTAGAAGGCACTGAGCAGCTTTGTTCTCCAAGGGCTGACTGTGGAGCCTGTGCACAGCTATCCCTGCCACCTCAACACCATGTCTGGCCTCAGCCCTGGAGAAGGGAGAAGGTTTTACAGTTACTGCACCGTGGTTCAGAGCTGGCTGCAGCCTCCCCACACAACCTCAGGTTCATTGCTGGAACTCTCTGGGCAATAGCCTCCCCACTAGAAAAACAGGACCCGTATTTCCTTTCTCACACTCTTCAGCTCTTCCATCTAGATGATGGGTCTTTTTACATGTAAAATATGCTGTGAAACAAGGCAGCCAGTGTTCTTGGTGATGTCTGGGTACCAGTGATGAAACTATGGCTTTGGTCCTGCAATGCTGCCCGCTGCTTTTCATTTATTACTAGACATGGAGATGGGTAATCAGAGGCTGAAACAGAAGCTTTGTAGGCACAATGGATGTCCCTTGGCATTGATATGGAATAGGAAAAAGAAAAAAGTATTTTTTAGGCTATTGTTACATGGAAGTACAAGTAAATTCACTCCAGCGGAACTTGATCAACACTCGTTTCTAATGTAATGAAAAGAGAACATGCCCAGCTCCTCCCTTTCCCTCCACACCAGACCTTTGCAGGGAGTTATTTCCATTAGAAAAAAAATGAACTGTAAACACATGTGTGCAAAAGAAGGGCATGAACAGAGCTGGAAAACAAAACAAAACAAAAAAATCATGCCTAAAAGCATACACAATGTTTCACAAGATAATTACAGAAGAAACACAAAGCAGAGCAGAGCCAGAGAAACCCAGCCTGGGATGTGTTCTCATGACCATCTCAAGAGTTTTAAGGCAAAGGGAGATGAAGTAGACAGACTTCTACTGAGCCATTTCCTGGCATCTCAAAGGTGACTAAAAATAAAAATTAAAGTAGAAGCACTGCCGAGTAGGTACAGAGCTTGCATACATTGTGCACATTGACTGTCAGTGCCTGCATGCTTGGAGCAAGGGATAGCTCAGCACAGGACGGAACCAACCTATTTCTTAAATGCACCCCACAGCTGCCACATGCCAAAAAAAAAAATTAAAAAAAAATTCAGTTACAACCCAGTTTGGTGGGACTCAGGCTGGCAAGCTCCCTGCAAACACTCTCCCAGACCTTCACAACAGCCTGCCCTACCATTCTCTCTGCGTAAAAAGATCAGAGTTAGCCACGTATGTTTTATAAAATCACGGTAAGAGCAGGAAAGAAAACCCAGAAGTTACTTCTCATGATTTAAATGCAATCTGACTGTCCAAAGGACCAGAGGAACAGACATCCTGAAATAGCACATCCCATGGAGCATCCCTCTCAAGCTCAGTTTATCTGTTGGGGAGGTGAGTGACCTGCCCAAAGGGAAGGTCATCGTGCTCCACCCTGCCTTAGCCCTGGGCTCCAAGCAGCTCATCACCGTTGGCTTCCCAGGACCCTGCCAGAAGTAGCAGGCGCTGCACTTCTACCTGGAGTGTAGGCTGGTCTGTTGTTAACTAGCTATTGAAATTACTAATCCTCCGTTGAGTCAACAGGGAGGCAGTTGCTTGTATCACCTTACAAGGAAAAAAATATTGACACTCTTATACTGTTAACAGATCTAGAAGTAGGCAAACATAGACAGAGATAGAGTATTCAGATAACCTGCCAACCCCACCAGTTGCAAGCAAAAAAATATAAACAGAAGGCTCTCTGCTTATGAAGATTTCCAACAGTGCAGAAGCTGCATGGGGAGCCCTAGAAGCATCTTCCAAGCTAAGTTTAAGGCCAGAGGAACATTATTTTGCTCTCTCAAGGATTTTTTTTTCTGCTCAGAAGTGCACTATGGGCTTGAGCAACTGGAAAGCAATGCCTCTATCCTCTTTGGCAGAGGCAGCAGGAGATTACAGATTCAGCTGTGGTTGCCAGATAACCCAATAGAACTGTAGCAGTCTGGATTTTAAGCCACTTTAAACCAAAATTCATAATTTGATTTGAAAGAAACCTTGACATTGTCCTGCTCATTACAACTTGCTGACAAAACAGACCCAGGTATTCCCAGTGTAGAGCCCCATCAGATTTCAGGGATATAGTACATATTCCTACTCTTCATCACTCACCATTTCCACCCAAGGGGATAATCAACAGGAAGATGCTGGGCCAGCAAATGCCTCAGATTATCCTGCCTGAAGCATCTTCTGTCTTCTATACCTTCACCCGTTGACTCTGTCTCCTGTAGCTCTTCCTTCCACAGATATCCCAGAAGTCCTCCTTCAGCTAACTCCCCAAAGAGTCCTTTCCTTGGGTACAGTCTTTATATACACCTGGGCCATCCTATGCTCCCCATGCCACATGAGCTGGGAGGGACTGATGCTTTAACAAGTTACTCCTGTGAAAGTACCTCTCAGCAGGTCTTTCCCTAAATGCCAATGCCTTTTTACAAAATCAGGCTAATTGTTCTTCCTCCTCCTGGGTTAGCAGCTGGTAAGCCTTTCAGCAACGAGTTACGGCTAACAGAGCTGGAAATGGTCGAGCTCCTTCGTTGTGCAGAGACCTGTTCCCTGCCAAGGCCAAGACTGCCTTAAGGGCAGAAAGAAACCCCTCCATCTCTCTGCTCAGCCCTTTGCTCTGTTTTTCCAGAGTCGACTCAGAGGAAGACTATTCAATCCTTTTCCTCATAAAAACCACACAGACTCTCCAACAATGACAAGTGGCTGCTTAGGCTAACCACATGCATCCCCACAGCCCCGACTTTCTAACGCGCTCTTGGCAAAGCCAAAGGGACACGTTGGTTTGTGGTCCAGTGGGGAGTAAATCTCTAATGGAGGCCTGAAGCCCACACCAGTCTGGGATTAGCACGCATGGAGTAAATACTGGCTGATGTTCAAGTAATTAACCTCAAGCGAGGGTAGAGGTGCAGACATGCTGGAGAAAAATTTTAAGATACCAGCCACACTTTTCATGGTGTCTATGAAGGTTCAGCTCTGAGGAGAGGGACATCCCAGGTTTAGATTTGTAAAGTGGAAGAAGACAACGTTTAGGCTCAGCCTATCAAGAAATGGGCAAAGGTTCAGTCTGAGCTGTAATTTCTTCTACCTGAACCAGTTTGCCCAACCCTGGAGATGCTACTCAAGATACTAGCTTTGCTGAGGTTCCCACCTGACATCTTTCAAAGAGGGCAGAAGGGCTCAGAGAACTCCAACTCCACCTTGGCTTATAAACCTGCCAAACATGTTTCTTGGCAAGGCAACAGAGTCATTTCCCCAAAGGCATGGCGGTTTTGCTTTGTCTTTACCAGGTTCTAGCACTGTGGTGCTAACAGTTGTCACTGGGAGACAATCCTACAGCAAGAAAGCAAAGCAGAAAAGAAGTAAATAAATAAAAAACAACAAAAACATTAAGACCAGAGCTATATGCAAAATGGACATGTTGTTGAGCAGACAAAAGCAAAGATGGATGAAAAAAGATGACTCATTGATTCTCCAAAAATTTTTTTGCTTGTTCCAAAGTAAAAACAAATGGTGGAATAAGTCATTTCCATTGTGTTTAGCTGCTCTCTGTGGTTTTTACCAGTAGCCACAATTGTCTGTGTTGACTTAAGTATTATTTATAAGGTACAGGGAATGAGCTGTGGAAAAGTCAACCAAGGATTTGACAAACTGCGAGAAAGAGCTTCAAAGTTTTCCTGGTCTTCACTGCGTCTGATACTCACCACTACTGGCCTCTGTCTGTCTCTTTCCCTTTTCTACCCTTGATAAGAGAGTTTTGCCATTTCTCCCTCTTCTGTATTACAGGCTGAGATTACTTCTGCAGGAATACATCCAACACCAGCAGTGACATGCACTCTTTCAGCAACAGAAAGGAAAACACTGGCACCTCCTTTGAGAAATCTTTGGAAATGGAAGAGGAAAGAAGATTGATTGATTCTCTAGGAGGAGACCTACAACCATCCAGGCTGCAATGAGACTGTCACCCCCCCAAAAAACAACAGTGCAATAGGTGCAGAGATACCCACGCAGGCTCTGCACGTGGCAGCCTTGGATAGCCAGGATCGATAAGGGCTGTACAGATAGTTCTGTGCTGATGGCACACAAACCAGTTCGAGTCTGGAAATGACCTGGCACCATTGTGCAAACCCAGTCACTTTGTTTCTGGACAGGAAAAATACGCTGAAATGGCACTTCTCTAGCTTGTGCTTAGTTACTGGCTCATATCTCCAGTTGAGAGATCCTCATTTTATGCTCTACCGTGGCAAAAACACCTGGTCCCCCTCTCCTCTCACTTTCTCTTGCCTGTCTCGGATCAAATATAATTTGAATTTCTAAGCAAACCAAAAATTTTCATTTTAAACCAACTTTTGAGAACTGTTTCAGAATACTGAATACCTGAGGATACAGAAGAATGTTTCATTTATATCAAACACATTACAGAAGTTTTATTCAGTATTTCCAGGTCAATGCACTGTTTTTGGTTGCAAAAACCCCTCATTACTTTCTGAACGTCTTGACACTATTTCTCCCTCTTAGGTTGAATGCAAACACATCTTAGAGTTTCCCAAGGGGCAGAAATGTTCTTTCCTCTCCAGTTCTGCTCTGTTGGCCACCTGAATACGTTGGCTGCATATTGGGACCTGGAGTTGGCTATTGACCAGGAAAGTTGACACCTTTGTTAAAAGGTGTTTCTCATTAAAAATAGCAACAAGGCAATCTGAGATGAGAACAGAGGAATCCAGTCAATGCCCTCTATAAACAAACACTCTGAACCTGACTATTAGAACACCACAGTCTTGCAAAGTTGGTAGCAACCTTTTCTGGTTTTGATTAGCACGAGATGCCCCAGCTGCTTCCCTTGACTCACCTCCTAGCATATTGATTTTAGTCTCAAATCAGGACAGAAGTCAAACACAGGCAGCGTGATTCATGTGCTGCTCACTTCAATCCACCCTCTTCTCGGAAAACGAATTGTCGTTTGCTTTGAAGTTACGTTTCTCTCAAGTCAACTTTTGTAGGAATTGCAACCTGTTCGCTGAGTGTTCTCTTGCTGCAGTGATCTCACTGCAGAAGGCAGCAGGCTGGGGAGAGGAAGAGCTTTCTTGCAGCAGGGCCGTGCGGTCCCAGTGCGTTCAACCCACTTAAACTGGTTTTATGCACACCACAGCAACTCTATTGGCACACTGGGACGCAAACTGCAGCAAGTTTTTAATCTATGCAGCCTCGTCTGCTGTAGGGAAGTTGATTCTGGATGTCTTAAGTCAAGGCTAAAGGCACTGCAAACTTGAATAACCTCAGAATGATCCTTACCCTGTGGAAGAACTGTAGCTACTCTCATCTATTGTCCATTAAAACAAGCAAGAGGAAAAGAGGTCCAGCTCCAAAGCCAAGGAAATCTGAACTAGTTAAACACAGCAACTTCATTTGCTTTGCATCTTGCTGTGTCCGTGCTGATCTTCTCCTATGTTGTCTTGGTAAGACTTCTCCAAGCCCAATTTTAAGTATGTCCTTCACTATTCTCTCTTTCTAAAGCAAGATATCCTGCCCCGGGCTACCAGCCTCCTTGATTTGTACTGGTTCCTTGTCAAAGCCTAGTGAACTGTCATCAAATTCCCTGGCTCCCTCAAGCCAGCACTTGGTATTATAAATCTTGGTCTTTTTGAAATTGCATATGAAATCTGCATTGGCTCAGCCATTCTTAAGCCATGATTAATAATCAAAATAATAAAATGTAAAAAGAAAAGTTAATTACACCCATACTGGTAACTAAAGTGAATAGATCTCTTGCACACAAAACAAATCCCTGTACATTAACTTCCTCTGAGTCACGCCCCAATACACCCACGCCTCGCCTCACTAAGGTATTTCTCATGTCATCGTAGCCTAAAGCAAACACCTACACTCTCCTGGAGCCTGCAGAAGAGAGAACCCAACCTTGCAGCACTAGGATCAAAGGTGCAAACGCCACCATCTTCCCCAGGATGTCCTGCAATTAGCAAATGATAACATGGAGATGGTGGCTTGGCCCGAGGTCATTTTTCTCAAGGGAGAGGGTGTGTGATGGATTCTGATGTAGCAACAAGCTCCAGACATTGGTCCAGGTGCAACAAAGGCCAGCTCTTCCGGTCTCATCCAGTGTGGCCTCTCTGAGGACCACAGTTTGAATGGAGTGAAATAAGGCTCTTACACAAGTTGCCTAATTTCAGACTGGGGGCTGCAAAGATGCTTGGACAAATGTGCATACCTCTGCAATCATAAAGCATGGAAAGAGAGAGAAATATTAGGAAATGGAAGAGAAGACAGATGCAGTGATAAGAGAGGAACAATGGAGAAGAAAAAGGAGCACAAAAAGATGAAGACTGAAGTGTTGGAAAAGTTTTCAAGAAAACATAATAATGTCTTGCTTTACAGATGAACGTCTTTGTGCAATGACCTTCCACAAAGCATCCTTGCATCAGCTGTAGCTCCTGAAGAATAGTGTTTCCCAGCAGACATAGAAAATTTAATTTAACCCAACTCTTTTGGGTTAAGAAGAAGGGCAGGTCACCTTGCGGTCACGTAGTGCCCTTAGCTTGCTGTGAACCTGCCTAGTTTGAAAGCTTCAGTAAATCTCAGCCACCACAGAGTGACCTCAGGTGCCTCTGGGCTGCAGCTGCTTCTCCTCACCACTGTCTCATGCAGCCTCAGCTCCCTGGCGAGCCTCCTGCCTGCTGGGGTTGCCCTCCTGCCAACGCTGCAACACGGCTGGCTGTCGGTTCCCCAAGCTGACAGCAGAAGCCGTGGCCTTGCCTGCCACCATCACGCTGTTATCACCCAACACATCCCGTGCTTGCCCCGTGCTGGCTGCAGCTGCACCAAGAAGGTTTATACATCCCAATAACAAGTCCCCACACTGGCCATATCTTCCAAATAGCTGTTGAAGACAGAGCAGAGGACATTGTGACTGTTTTCTCCCTGGGACCACCATGCTGGTTGAAGAGGGATTTACTGGGTCAAGTGCCCACCACCAACGTTGAGCGGCTGCAAACCCGTGGGGCTGACCGTCAGTTCTGGCTTGTATCATACGTGTGCTGTGGGTTGCATGGTGCTTGTCCTGGGCTATTTTGGGCAGCTCAATTGTTATTTATTTAGGACAAGACTCTTGTAACATCCAAGCCTGAAGCAATACCTTTCACGCCAGGAGGATTAGTAGTATAACCAACTCTAAAACCAGAAGCATTAGATATAGAAAAGACACTGAATGATCAGTCTTCACGGCCAATGTATTATCTGCAAGGCTTTCCAGCGTGAGTGAAGATGCACGTTCTTGCCACGCGCTGCCTTCTCACAGCTGTGAGTAGCAAAGCAAAGGCTGGGGCCACTGCACTGGATTTTCAGCAATAGTGCCCTTGAGACAGATGAGGAGTTGGGAGGACCCTCACCTCCTTCCCAGCTCACATGGACTTCTACTGCATGCATGAATTTACAATGACTGAAAATCCCAACAAAACTAAGGGAGGTGTTGTGGGGGGCAATTACCCCCGTGTCAGTAACTGTGGGCTGAAGTCCATGGTGGCAGTGTCCCTGCCTTGCTTGTGGCATAGAAAAAGAACATAATTAACAGCATGCAGCTTGCTGATGTGTTTCAAAATCCTTGCTGGAATACCAACACCCAGCCAAACAAACAGAGCAGAGCATGCTGCAACGAATATCTGCCCCATCGGCAAATAAGAGCTCTCCTGATTTCAGTATTAGTAACCTGCAGTGAAGGATTCAGCCATGGAGCTGCCAGATCTATCCCAGGCAGACACATCAGGGCTCCTCTGCAGCAACCAAACAGACAGAGACCCATGCAAAGGTGATAGTGATGGCACAGTTGGATAGTCCCGAAATACCAGTTTCCCCATAAATACGCAAATCAATTAAAGGTTACGAAATGCAGTAATTTTCTATGGGTGTAGCTACATGCTTCTGAATTTAATGAGCAAGTAAATGAAGCTAGGGAGAGAGAAAGCAAAAACACACTTTGAGCTTCTACTGTTTTGTTCCTCAAAACCTACAAAAATTCACAAATCTTCGATCACACCTGGTGACCCTTACAGGAACTTCCAGTTCATATCATCCTGCATACAGTCACTCCTGCCCACCATCCCCCTTGGGCCCGAAGACTCTTGGGAGGAGGGAGAAGTAGAATTGCCTGTCAGGCACGGAAAGTCAGGCACTTAGATGGGATGTAGTCCAAACAATTTTATAGATGGTGTGGGGAAAAGAAAAGGGATAGAAAAAATGTCAAAAAATGAGGATCTGCAGAGAGCGTTAGGACTGGAAATGGACTAAGTCCAATATTGCCCCATTTTCTGTCCTTTGAAAAAAGTTTTAGCACCTTTCCTCTTCCAAAGCCAGATAAGACACCTTGAGCATCCAGTGAGGTTTTATATCCCCTGCAGGAGGATGTCCCTGTCCCTACAAAGGACAGGTATCTGTGTATGCTCCTCTGTCTCAAAGAACAGAACAGTTTCCCAGGTGAACTTCGGGTGAACCCTTCATAATGTCCCAACTTTGCCTCAGCTCATGACCTGATCTCCCCAGTATCTTGCCTTTAAAACTAAACAATTCTTTGGTGCTTTGGGGGCAAGTGTTCACATATGCCCATGAGCCTTTCAGCTTGTTTGTCTTGCTTCCTCTACACAAAGCAGATTCTGTTAATGCAGAGCCATGACTGAGAACTTTGCCCTCATTTCATTCTCTGCTTTAAATTTTGGGGGATCATCCTTTGCAGCAGCCCATATTTTGTGAAGAGGTGATAGGGTGAGTCAATCTCCTGGCTTCCTGGGGCTGAGGGAACAATGAAGACTAGCCCATGTTACAGGCAGCAATAGGCTTTCTGAATCATTCTGCAACAATTTCTTGGCATTGCATTCGGGAGATGAGATACACCTCCAGATTTCTCCAGTCCCCAGAATAGAAGATACAGCCACTTGGGTACATTTAGTAATAGAAAAAGTAGGAACAGAGTTGCTGTGCCATTAGAGCTGGTCATAGAATTTCCTTATCTCAGCTTTTGGTGCACAGTCCCGTATTTGGTTGCAATTTGCTGCTTGCAGACCCACTCTGGGACCACATTTGTCATGCTACATGCTTTGGTCCTAAAAGATCCAGCCACGGTTGAGGGTTTGGTCCCAGGTTCAGGAACTGATGGTCTTGGGTGTGAATTCCTTCCAGGAGAGGGCAGCAGCCTCTATTCAGCCCAGGGCCCAGAACTGCTAAAATCACAGCTTCCCAGTCCCCTGCAATCTCGACAGTCAAAATAAGAGATTTCTGCTGATTTTTGCAGCAGAAGCACGCTGCTTTCATTGAACAGCAGGTATGGAGAGCAACACCCTTCTTCTGACTGAAACATTTAGGTTTACCAGCAAGAGATTGCTTAGAAGAATGCAAAAGTTCAAACTCTACATTATAAACTAAAGTGAGAAGTTGTTAGAAGAAATGTTCATCCAATGCCCCCCCAACTTTAAACCCCTTACTAAAGCTTATTAATTTTACAGAATTAAAAATAAACAAACGAAATCATTCAGTAGACTTGAATATCACAAATCAAAGAATCCACAATTTTTTTTGTCAAAAACCAGGGGCAAACATTGTGCCTGGCTTCTCAATCATTAAAAAAAAAATCAGACTTCCAGCACAACCATATCTCAAGAGGGTGTTTAGCTAACAGATGCATCAGCAGAATCAACATGACAGTATTCGTGTCCTGGAATAATTTCTGTTTCACTCCATTTACAGAAGGGAGATGGTGACTGGAATTGCTAACACAAGACCAGTCCTCACGAACGTTGTGCTCTCCCAAACCAGATCTCAGCCTTCTACATTGGACTCCTCCTGAGGTCAACTTACTTCTGCACAACCATCCCGTTCTCCATGTAGTGGGGCAAGGGGAATTCATTTTACTTCTAATAAAGAACCGCTCCACAGCCCTTATTTTAAATTTGCATTACATAGAAACCTTTAAAAAGAAGGTGTCGTTAGGCCAGAGGAGCTGGCTCTGCAACATGCTTCTTAGGTAATAATATCTTTCACGTTCTGTAACTTCTGAAATATAGGTATGACATAAACCCTATGGAGGCTCGTATCACCGAGATACTGCTAACTCGAGCCCTGCAGCCCTTCTCATTGGGTGCAGAGGGAAAACACTGTGGCCAATCACCCTCCCATAGTAAGCAAAGATGCTTGGATACTGTGCTCCGGAGTCGTGTCCTGCCCTCAGTGGTAACCCTAGAAAGACTGTCCTTTCAGTTTGGTCATTAGATAATTTACAAAAATATCCCATGCTGTGATCTCAGCACAAAGGGCACACGAGAGCACAGGTGGAGCGCTGCCTCGCCTCCGGAGGATGCTGAGTTAAAAATCAAAGTGTAGGTCGGTGCTGGCAAGGGCAGTATGACAGCGTTTGGCTTTGTGGATAGGGGTCCTGGTGTTTGGAGAACATTTATCATCACCCTGGGAGACCTCAGCTCAGCTCCCTGCCTTGCAACGGGATTCTTTTCAAACCCTGGGCATGGATATAGGTTTTGTGCTAGAGTGAAAAGTTTTGAGGAAAAATACCTTCAAGATAGATTTTCAGCTACTGTGGTGACACAACCACACAAGGATGCCAGGAAATTAGATGGTCTGCTTCCTGTCCTCCTCCCACACTGGTCAGGATGCAAGGCTCTGGTGAAATTGCTATTGCCTAACGAGCACATCATCTGAGACGAGTGATTACGTCCTGGTCTTTGCCTGCAGCAAACTGAAGTTTGGTTCTCTTTCCTCACATGTTAAATGTAATCTGCTGCAAAGTAGGTGTCCAGGTGGGCACTGTTACCATACGCAATGGGTATTGTTGAGCTGGTGTGATGGGAACAGCGCAGATGCCCTTCCTGGCACAAAGAAAGGCAGGTTTGACCTCACCGAGCACGTAAGCACACGCTGGCTGACATAAAAACTGACCAACTGAAGTCAATGAAACTGCTTTTGTGGCCACACGCTTTGCTAGAGCTGGGTCCCTGTGTCAAGGGCATGAACATGAAAGGTGCCAGCACCTGCATTTCCCTGGGCCAGGTAAGATTTACAAGAAATACCACCTGGAAATCAATTCATTGTGAGGCACGAGCTTGTACAAACCTCCCCATTCTGGAGGCAGTGTAGCTTATCCTTATGATTCTCTCTCCTTTCTCTTCTCTTCTTCCTATTTGTACGAAGAGGTGAAATGGCTGAAAATTATTTCCTGCTTTCCTAGGGAGCTGCATGTGACACACTAAGCATGAAATTGATCTCTTGTATGAGAGAGAGACTTCCTTCGTCTTCCCTCCAAAGAGCAGGGAGGTAGCGGCAGCTTTGCCTTCTGTGCTTCGGGCAGCTGCTGCTCTCATCCCCAGCGATGCCTCTTCTCCATCTGTTTGACTGGGGGACTGCAGAAGACCATTCCATTTTTTCCCTCCTTGTCACGTACTTTGTGAACTCCTGAGAGGCAGATGTTGGACATATTGCAACTTTCTTAAAAACTGCCTTACAAGCAGTTATCAGCTTCATTTCTTCCCCAGTATGAAAATAATTCACCATCGCCTTAGAAAAAAAAATTCACCATCGCCTTCTTGTCCAAAATAAAGAAAAAGACAACCTTTGAGAAAAAAAAGATATATGTACAGAAACACAAGAAAGCTCACTGATGTGTGGCAAAGGAGATACAAACGGAAGTTATCACTTGCTCAAAAGCACAAGCAGCCAGGAGGGACAGCACGTAGTGTCTCCAGCGTATGTGGAGACGTTTCCATTTGCCAGCCCTAGCAGCAGGTTGTCTCCCAGAAGCACTGGCCACTATGCGAGAGGAAAGGAGATGCATGGACTCTGTGCAAACATATCCAAACCTGCAGAGCAAGGGTGGTGGCATGCATAAGGGACATCACGGCTGGCATCCTGCCACAGTGACAGCTCCCAACATTGCAAACCACAGGGCTTTGGAGCAGGTAACTTGGAAAGCTTTCAGATGAGCTCTCCTTGCATCTTTATAGAAGCACAAAGGATGACAAGCTGCAGATTCATATGCGGGGAAAAACTTTTAAATCCTACTGCCCACCAGCTGGAAAACACGTCGCCACTGGGAGCAGCTGTAAGGGCGATGGAACAGAAGACACCAATGCCATGCTTTCCTGGCAGCTCTGCGCCAAGTGCATCAGTGAATTTTCCTGCTGCTCAGTTTCCCAGACCCTTGAGCTCGTAAAAAAACCCCAAACCCACAAACAAGCGTGAATTGTGAGGGTGGCAGACCTCTGAGGGCCAGCAAGCCTGTTAACACCCCGAGGGACTGTAAGTGCCTTCATTAGCTTTTTTTGCCAAGGCTGCTTCTGCAAAGGGTCATCCAGGGAGCAGAGGAATGACAGCACGGTGTGAAAGATGAGAGGGAAGGAGAGGAGGGTACACAGAGGTGCCTGGGCAGCGTTGCCATCCGTCAGTCAAGGCAAGCTGCTGCCGGACCCCTAAGCATAAAGGGAAAGGGACTTGGGTAGCCTACTTGTTCTGCTTTCACCGCATTCCCTGCCCAAGCTGTCTTGTATTGCCATGTCCCCTCATCCATGAGGAGCTCACCCAGCACCCATTCCTGCAGGATGCAGTCGTCTCGCTCCATGATGCACAGGGTGACTGATTTAGGGCACTTCCCACAGCAATGCGGCTACAAAAGAGAGCCTCTGAGCCTGAGTGGCAGGGGCTGAGGGCACAGGAGCTGGCATGCCCAGGAGGAGAAAATCCTTTCGCCTCGCAGAGGCCCTGACCCGTGCTAAGAGCTGGCCAGTTCCCACAGGAGCCCAGGGCTCCCAATCCACCCTCAAAACCTGGGTCCAGCGCTGACACCCCTGACATGTAGGTAAGTCCAGCGCAGACAACAGCACATATTTGTCCCTTACACCCACAGGTGTCAGGGTGAAGCTCACAGCCAGCCTGGACAGGGTTAGAGTTTACCAAACACTTATTTGTGCAGAAAGCCCTCTTAGATGCGATTTACAATCCGGCATCATGTACGAGGGCCGCCTCTGTCACACAGGCACCTACATAAACCCTTCAAGTAGACACAAACCCAAATTTACCCAATCTCACTCCTATAAAAACACTGGGGTCCCTGTTTTCATGCTTTAAGTGGTGATGGACCCACAGCACTGGGCACAGCTCTGGTCAACCACCTCTGGCTTCTGCTGTGGAACAACAATCAGAAATTCAGCAGGGCGCTGGACACCTTGCTGGGGCCAGAACAGAGCAAGATTTTTTCCGTAAGATTTTCTATTTTTCAGATTATCAGCATTTTTCACCAAATGTAACACACAATTAAAATCCGACTTTCTTAAAACTTTCCTTGGGTTGGGCAAGTTTCTAACACTGAGGGTGGGACTTCTGATAACTAAAGGAGGGAGAAGACCAAGAAAAAAGCAAGCAAACTCCTGCTGCACCATGGCACCACGATCATGTGCAAAGCTGGAAACCCAGGGCCAGGGTCAGCACAAGGCAAGATTAGTTGAGTTGCTAAAAGATGACATGAGTGGAAGAAGTGACCGGACGCATTCATGGAATTTGCAGCTATTAAGTATCAAGAAAGTATCAGGATGGTCTGGGAAAGCACCTGGGGCAAGCACCACTACTTGTCCTGATTTCAGACTTATTCCAAGCCATAAATGGGTACAGCCAGAGACATGGTTTGGGCTGCACAAATCCTTAGCCAGTATGGACATTTCTTAGTAGCTCAGTGGGCTCCTGGATTTCTTTTGGAACTGATTCACTTCCATAAAAATGCCTAAATGTTCACTGAATTAAAGTACACGCATCAGATGTTACAGTTCAGTAGTCAGGGCTGGCAAGTGGCATGGAAAACTTAAACACAAGTTCTCTGATTCTTTCTTTTCAGCATGTGAAAGCTTCGGCTGTCATTAAATAACACAATCTTGAGAGCTCCCCCAAAAAAATCCATTCCCCTCCAGGATCTCCAATTCTATGAAAAATCTGAATTTGCAAAAGTCAATATTATAAGCTGATGACATCACCCAAGATGTGGGCAAATGGCTCAAAGGTCCCAAGCTCTGCTTGCTGGTAACCATGGCACTGCAAATTCTGTTTGCTAAATACTGGCCCTGAAAGGGAAGGCAAAGGTGAGAAGCTTGCAGAAGGCAGGCTACGGTGCATGTTGCTAAGCCACTGAGCAATAACATGATGTGTGTCTCAGGGGTGTGATGGCATCGGTCAGAACAGGCATGTGACTCAGCCCTGCCAGCGCTGAATCGAACCTTGTAAAGCACATGGCTAGGTTTCGTTTCTACCTCTTCTCATCTGTAGGGGATACCAGCAGGAGAAAATAAAAATCCAGCAAGAAACCCCAATTCTGTTCATAGAAACATCAAAAGACCAAACTGCCAAGCAGGGTAATTTTGCAAATGCTGGGTACTTCCTTGATGCAAGATAGCCAAGCCTTTTCGGGTTCACCCATCAATACTTGGTCAGCAGGAGCACAATTAAGTTCCCAATCACCAGGAACCACCACTGTCAACCATCCCAAGCTTTGGAGATGAGGCTGGTGTTGGATGGGGGAGAGAGGAGTGAGCTGGGCCCTGAACCACTGGGGCCTTAGGTGCCCCTCTTCCATCGATGTCCCCCTGAGAAGCAAAGAGCTTTGGTGCTGCTTAATAAAACTCAGCACAGAGATCTTGGTGTTCATGAACTAACCAACTGGCAGTGGCCTGGCCAGGCTATGCCAGTCCTGGAACCTGAGCCCAACAGTGCGGCGGCTGGTTCAGCCTCCCTAAAATTCTGCACTGCTCCATGAAGACTGTCCTTTGGCCAAAAAACCCCTATGTCCCCATTGGGACCACGTGCCTTTGAAAAAATATTATCTGTCTGTCCTACAGCCTAACCATCAGAGGGGGAAGTAGTGCTGCAGCGTAGGTGCAGCCGCTCTGCTGAGTCACCCCTGTTCTCTCCAGCACCTTGTGGTTTTAGGGCAGGACAAGGCTCTCTCCGTTCACCTTTTCTGGCCACCCCACGCAGGTGTTTCTTGCAAGTATGAGTGTTGAAGAGCCTCAAGTGCTTCTGCAGACACTAAACTGAATGTGGTTAGTCCAAGTCATAATTTACCAACACCAGCTGGCTCCTGGGATGAGCAGAAACATGCTGGGGTCAGGATGTGCAAAGTAACCCTATTAAATTATTTTTTACTGGCTGCCTGTGCTCGTGCTCACAAATGCAGTTTGCACATAACTCATGAAAGGAGCTGCGGCGAGATCAGGTGAAGGAGAGGATGAGGTTCATGCTCCCCATGATTGCAGTGTGGCTAGCCTAGCAGGCACCGCGGCGAGTCCTTTGTTGGGGAACAACTCCTGCGCTGATGCTCAGAGTGGAGGAGAAAACTTACATCAGAAATCACACTTCTGCTGAGACGTTCCTGACCTTACAGTTGGCAACCTCTCAAAAGAGAGGAGGTCAAGGATCAGCAAGTGGATTAGGATAGAAGAAAAGCAACAGCTATTGCTCCCTTCCCCAGCCCCCTGCTGCACATTAAACTACATTTTTGGAAAAGTCTAAATTCACAGTCTCTAATTCTCTTGATTCCTATGTGCATCAGCCCTGTCGTTCTTCAGCACTGTAGCATAACCTCCAGAGACCTAGGTTTGGGTTTTTTTCCCTTTTTTTTTCTCCTCTCTCTTTTTCTTTTTTTTTTTTTTCAGAAAGTCTGCTCTCACAGCATTTTCAACTCAATTTCAAGCACCAACGCAACCGGCTCCTCTTCTCGCACCCAAAACTATTAGCCAGCAAGCTTTCTACCCCACATCTGTGACAGTTTCAGGGATAGGTCAGCACCAAACCTCTGGTTTGGAAACTGGCTTTTTTTTCATAACATATGGCTCAGACTCAAAGGCCTGCACACAGGATCAAAGTCAAGTTTGGCCCCATTATGTCCGTGGCAGTATTCTCATGCTTTGCAAAGGCTCCCCGAGCCCCAAGCCTTCGAATGCAAGTGTACCACACGGAGCATAAACCTGGCTCAGAGGCTCAGTACCCCTGTTACACACCAAATGTCCAAGGGGCACTTACTGCATCTTCTGTCGGCAAATGCTAATTATATGGGAGAACACGTGCACCGCTGCACATATGGGTGCTATGCACAGCTTCCCAGCTCCTCTTTTGCATTTCAGTCTGGTATTCAGAAGAGAAGTGGCCTTTGCCATCAATGAGTGATGCCCAGAGCTCTGCAGCTTATCGATAATGCTGGTATTTAGCACGAGTCAGAATGCCTTGAAGCTGCTATGGGCTAGAAATGGCTTTTCAGAAGATGCTGTACTGACATTTAGGTATAGCAAGAGAGAGTCATGGGCATTAAAAAGATGGCAGATAGCTCTTCCCAATGTCTGAGGAAGAGACCACCGGGTCCTTCACCTCCCCATCCCACCAGCAGCATTATCTGGTCACCTTCTTGCATGGATCCACCTGGTGAACTGAGTGTTTGAAGAGGGAAGTGCAGAAGTAAAGTCCACAGTCTGTCCTCCTCATTTCTTTTCAGGACCCAGTTCAGCCATAACGCTTGACTTTAGGGAGAGAAGTGTACTTGGCACAAATTTTACATATTTTTCAGTCCCAGGATCTACTCCACCCTCCGTCAGATTGCACCCAACATCTGGATCTATGCACTTTTTGGAGCGGGGACTCGTTGCTCACCTACGCATGGCAACCAGCATCAGAAACGCAATACAGCAGCGACTTTAAATGAAATCCCATTACAAACCTGCTTCGTTTTCCAGTGAGAGTTTCGCCTCATTAGGACTGCAGGATCCACTCCAGATACAGTGTATCTTTTGCTAACCGCGCTAAGCTCTTTTGAAAAACACTTCCTAGGTGACGAAAGGCCCTAATGAAGCACACAGCAGACAAGGCAAGTTCGTTATATTACCTTGTTGAAGGCACACGCAGTTAATCCTTGCGGAAAGTCCCCTCCAGTCCCCTGAAGTCATTGTAACATACGCACAAGTGTGCGTGTGTGGGTATAAATAAAAAAATGCATCATGGACCTTGGTCACCAAATCTGGCCTTATTTGTAAGCGCTCCCCTTGCCACAGCCTTTTCTAGCCTTGAGGCGGTGGGGAGGAGGAAGGTGTCACCTGTCGGTGTCCTTGACAGATGTAAGCGCAGGCATGCGAGGGGAGGCATTTTAGAAACAGGGAAGGAGGAAAAACTGCTCTCAGCAACGAAGGGTCCAGCAGAGCCCCCCTGATGGAAGGTTCAACACCGGACAAAAGCAAAAGCTGCTTGGCGTAAAAGGGAATGGGGGCTGGAGCATCTCTGCTCCGGGAGCAATGGAGAGCGATACTAACGGCAAAATGCATTAGCATGCAAAACCAGCCTCCACGTAACCTGCTCAGTCTAGAGGTGACCAGAGGATGCTAAAAAGTTTCTAAGAAAATAAGAGAGAAATATGTTTCTTGGACCACGTTTGGGACAAAGCTGTCACCCAATCACCCCTGTCCTCCATGGAATGTATTTCTCAAGCAGGCTGCAAGATCTGAGCTACTTTTGCATGAAATTTTAAGATTTTATGGCAGTTTTGGTTTTTGTTTATAATTGTTTGTGCTTCCCAAGAAAAAAACTGTTTGGATTTAGTGATTTTCCCTGAAAATTTGAAACAAACAGGAGAATTTTTTTCCTTATTATGCTGCTTCTTGTGCCTCAAATTACTGAGAGGAAGAATATTTTCATATCATTTTACAGATGCTGCTCTCCTTCACCCATTTCATTATCTTCTGTTCCCAGGCCTGCATACATGTGTAAGCTTCACTGTACACAGCAGCAAGCAGGGTCAGACCATCTTGGGCGATGCTGTAACGCAGTCACTAATGGGACTATGCACAGCTCAGCATCTGGTGTATCTTCTGTTCAGGTCATTACAGCAAAGGAAAGGCTCCATGAGCTAATACAGAAGTTATTTATTTTTAGCTTTGGCTTCTTTAACCAGAAGAAATTTTATCCTTGAAGCATGGTGAAAGAATATTGATTTAAAGCGTGTCTCTGCGCTCACGTCCATGCACGCGTGCACGTGCATTACAGCCTCAAAGAGCGCTGCAGCGGGGATGCACACAAACCCTGTTCTCCCCTGTGTGAGCAGTGCCAGAAGGCCACAGGGAAAGAAAAGCATTCTCCGCTTAGCTGAGCTCTGGGAACCTGTATTTCAGGTCATTTTTGTTTGCAGAACTAAGCCGAACTCCCCTGCATCCCAGGTGGGAGGCAGAGCAGCCCTGGCTACCGGCGGGGACGCCAGCTGTGGAGATCCTGGAGCCCCCGCGCACGCAGGGGACAGCTCGCAGCAGGACCAGCCTCCAGAGGAGGAAACCTCTGCAGCAGGCGAGGGCAGAGCATGGGCCAGTTTCCCTGAGGCCCGTGCAAAACATCAGAGAGAGCGGCTCTGCTAACCCTCGGTGAGCTGAAGGTCAGGGAAATGGGAGTTGGGGAAGGTGCTGCTTGGGTACCAGGGAGCAGGGATGGGTCCTTCAGCCTCTGATGCTCAGGGGCATGAAAAGTGCCCGAGACCTCATCATCGTTATTTCAGCAGCGTTTGGGCAGCCCAGGATGTTCCAAGCTTGGAAGCAAGTTTGGGCAAGAGATTGCAAGTGTTCCCAACATGAGGGATGCCCCATTTTCTACACAACCACACAGCTGCCATACCAGAACTGGGCAGAACTGGAAAATTATACCATATATTAATGCGGCATGTGAGAGGGTTATGGTTTAGCTTTTGTTCTTATTTAATGAGAGGGCAGGAGAGGAGGGGGTTAAGGGAGGGGTGAGATCATGATAGATGAAGAGAACTTGCTTGGCTAACTCTCCATAGCCTGTAGCTACTGCAATATTTATGAAAGGGAAGGTGCACCTTGGCAAGTTAACCTGCCTGAAATTGGAAGGTTTCAGATGAAAGGGAAACCCTGTAAAGTTAAAACTGAGCTGTGCTTGAGAGGAGCACGATGGTAAAGAAAGAAAAAGCTATCTCCTCACCAAGAGTTTTGATTTCAGAAAAAAAAAAAACACAAAAGCAAGCAACCTGGCCAGCCCTGCCTGTCCTAGGGTACAGGAACCAAAGTGCCTCCAAACATCAAACTCCCTCTTCTCCATTTGGCAGAAGTCCTCTGGCATGTGTTAACGCCGTGCAATTGCATTGCCTGCAAAGGTAGAAGGGCCCCGTCCTGACATTGGCTGATTTCTGCTGCGTTTTGCTGAATTTTAAGATTATTTGCACAGACAGGGCAGCGCCCTTGGGTGTCCGTTACAGGTCTGCTTTTTCAAGAAGAAAACCTTGAAGATGCTATCATTAATGGCATTTCCTGTTTCTCCTACAATTCTTATTGACTTTAAAAAAATGGAAGAAAAATAATTTTCTGTCAATGTTACCAAGATTTCTTATTTACCAAACAAAGCATCAGCATAGGGCTTGGACTTTTGTAGAAGAAAAAAATATTATTTAGATCAAAAAATGTATGAATGTCAAGATCCTGCAAAATATTCCCTTGATTTCTTCTTAGCACAAGACATGGAAACAACTTTGAAAAATTTCAGAAAATATTTGATATAATGTAGATAAATTTTAATTAAGATCTTGCCTGTGGGGAGACCCACAGCCCTGGCATCTTGACTCTTATCTACCGGCACAAGGCACTCCCAGTATCCTGTGCTCCCATGGAAGGAGCAAGCTCTGTGCATGCAGGGATGTGTTTCTTTATTTGCTTAACTGTTTCCTCCAGAGACACGGTCCCAAAGAAGAGTGACAAGCCACTGTTGGAACTGGAGGATGATTTATTTTTCAATTTGGATGAAAAATCTAGATCCTTCTCATTGTCTCCTCCCACCAAAAAGAAGGGTTTCAACCAAACAGGATGAGTGGCTGTGCTTTCCATTGCTTTCATTTCTTAATTATAATTTCCCTAATTTTGATCTCAACCTATCAGTAAAAACAAGAGAGCAGTCTGAAAGCTTCAAACGAGCAGGGTGCAATTTTTCCAGCAGTTTTTCCTTATTGTCCCTCCCTTCCCACGCCAGCCCTGGCACACGGGGGCAGGGGAGGGGAGCGCTTGGCACTCTGGAGGTTCTCACACCCCTCTCCTGTCTAGACCAGGGCTACGTCTGATTTTCTATCACCCCAAGGCTACAATTTCCAGTGAAGAAAATATTAAATTCAAAACCATCTGCCCATCTCGTCTCCTTCCGAAAAGTCAAAACCCATCAGAGGCCAAATTCCCACGTCTGGCATCAGAAACCTCCCTGTCCATTTTGTAGCTTTAACGATCTTGTTGCTCAACCCATGACGTTAAACACTCTCACAACACGTTCGGGGCAGGATTAGACATCTGTGTAAAGCAAAAATTTCACAGGGGCACCAAGAAAAGAGTGGATGGAACATGGCGCAATGGTTTTGGGGAGGATTTGACCAATTTACATTTACTCCTCGTCTGACTCCTGCTGCTGTCCTCCAACCTTTCCCTCCAGAGACCTTTGTCTCAAGCCTGCCCGCTGCCGACCAGGACAGGGTTTTGTTTGCAGCATCAATCGCAGGCAGCCCTCGTCGGCGTCTCAGTGGCAAGCCGGGGTCAGCGCTGGTGTGCTGGGAGGGGAGGAGGAACGAGGCTAGTCAGTCAATCTGCTGCCTGGTGTCACGAGTGATTTATGGCCCGCTTCAAACACAGCCATTGATCTGTCCCTGCTCTCCCCAGCACGCTTGTCAGCGTGTAATAAAGCCAAAGGGAATTCCTGTGTGTTGAGTCAAAGAACTTAAGTATGCTCAGGTTTGCTTGTTTAGAAAAACACACCTGAAGTCTCCCCATTTGGGAAGCAGCTCAAGATTTACAATCCTGGAGAAATTTGCAAGGGTAAGAACAAGAAATACAACCCCAACCAGCCCTTCGGGCAGCCAGCCAATTAATCTTTCCTTTGCTGTCTGCTGCTTGTTCTCCTTTCTGCCTTTAGCAGTTTTGGAAGATCTAAGGCAGGCAGCGGTGGTGACTTCCTCCCGCCTGGCCCACAGTGAACCCCGAGAGCCGTCCGGGGGTGAACCCACCGGTTCCCTGGGCTGCATCTCCCATAAGGGCTGCTCTGGAAACCACCCACCGCTCTCGGCGTGGGCTGCCCTCGAGGCCAGCTGTCCCAGCTCTGGGACTTGGGGACCTGTCTAAGACAGGTGGAAGGAGAGCGTGGGCTGAAGGACAAGAGAGGCACCTTGCCCGAAATACAACACAGATGGCATCACCAGCTGCGAAGGGGTTAATATTGCTCTGCCTTTGCTGGGTCTGGCCTTAATGATGACTTCCAGTGACTTCTCACTTCCACTACGCATCAAAAACAAAATATTGCTCTTAGCATGGGCTGTACATTTAAAATACTGAAAGGGTCACACTTTTGTCGAGCGCCATGAGGAAAGGCATCTAATTCTCTTGCTTGGCACTTGATTAAGAAAACCCCACCCAAAACAAATAATAAAAACTCCCCGACAAAACAAACTCACATTTTCTCATGCAACACTTTAAATGAAAAACTTTGCATCTCAGATCAGAACTACGTCAAGCAAAGATGTCCCAAAATTCTACTAGTCAAGAGTGCTTTTTCTAAGTGTAGCATTTCCAACACATTCTTCTTTTTCTAATTAGAAAACATTGACTGAAGCTAGTGAGAAAGAAGTTGATAAGCCTCAGCAATTTTTATTCTGACAAAATACTCACTTTCTCTGCAAAGAAAGTTCCCAGTAACAATCAGTAGGCAGTAGAATAAATGAGGTTGCTCATTTATCAGAGCTGCTCCACAGATCTCATTACAAGAGCTAGCCTAGGAACGTGTCATGCTCTGTTTAGGAGCACTCACGAATGCTCAGCACCTCTGGAAAGGCAGAAGCCAACCACTCACAACAGGTATCTCAAAAATCACAGAATTCCCAATCAGTGGCCATTTAGAAGATGTTGGCCACAGTTCAATGGATTTTAAATTTCAGCTCCTGTACATGTCATAACAATCAAAGTGTGTGAAAAGAGACACAGAGAGCGGCAGGTTCCTAAGAAATATTAACGCCGAGTCTTGTTGAGTAATGAAGGCAAATGCTCACCTATGGGACTTTCCACGATTCTTATCAGTTATCAAAAAACCCCCAAGAGACACGCATTCTCCAGTCTCACTTTTTTTTCTGGGATGAACTTCCCAGCACCCTGGGGAGGTGGGGGGAGAGGAGCAGGAGGAATAGAAAATCTTTCTTGAACAAAACGCCCAAGTAAATGCCATTAAAATGTTGATATCTAAAACACCCACTCACATTTGGACAGCCTGGGAAGGTCATCCCACAGTGGTGCTGGATTCCCCAGCCTAGTGTGTAAAATAGCGTTGGTTTTTCCCATCCCAGCACTATTTCCAATAAATCCTCTCCATGTTATTCTGTCTTCCCATCCTGCCGCACAAAGGGACAGGGAGAGTGGGGAGGAGGTGCTCTCATAGAAAAAGAGGACATTTTGTGGCCAAAATCATAATTGCTAGGGCACAAAGAAGGATTTCTTGCTTTCTGTACTTTAGTTTTCACTTGCCCTCCCCAGCCACAACCGAGCTGTCACTTGAAGGAGGGCAAAGACACCGAATACCCCAGCACTGGGAGTGCCAGTGTGTAGATTAACACCACTAACTCCTTCGTCCTTCTGGGGCAGCCTTTGTGGCTTTTCTCGTCCAGAAGGCAAGTCTCAGGGTAATGAAACCAGCCAGCTTGTCCCACGAGCAACACAGATGCTGCCTTATCGCTATAGCAGAGGGAAGCTTTTCCCCAACAGACCCTGCCTGGCTAAATCCTACTGTAGCAACCAGCTGGAGGCTGCATGTAAACAGCACACACATCCCAGAGCAGCTGGCCAGCTTCTGTAAATGCTGCCATTCGTAGTCAAGCACTTGGAAGTCCTGCTCAAGAGGAAAAAATGTCCACAGTGCAATCCCTGCAGGAGGGAGCTCGTAGCTACATGATCCAGCCCAGGGGTGGTTTCCCTAAAAATCCAGACCAGCACAGATTCGAGTGGCTGCAGGGGAAAGGCTTTGCTGGTACACTTTTACCCCTGACTTCAGAGTTAATGTCCTCCCAACCGAACAAGAATATGTCAAGAAATACATGGCACCCCCTCAATGGGAAAAGAAGAGGACAAATTATGAGGATCTGGGGACATTGGTTTATACTGGCTGAAAATCCAACCCTAAATATCTTATAAAATTTGGTAGAAAACTGCAGACTACAGCCAAGAGGGGCACCCAGCAAGAGAAGTCCTACATTCGAAACAGGCTCATACAGTGCCAAACACTCCCTCACGCTCTCCCAGATAAAGGGAGAGGAGTTGTTCTTCCACCTCCTGGATCAAGCCTTGAACAAGGCAATTAATTTGAAGAGGGCAATTTGATTAGACTCAAATTTGCGTGGGGTGAAAAACATCCACTAACAAACACCGGCTAAAGGGAAGGTACTCGGTTTCTCTTGGTTTTTCTGGCTACATCAGTTGGGAGCATGTACCCCGGTGGATTCATCAGAGCTAAAGGTGCTGAGTTGGAGTTGAACACAAGACACTGAAAACTTGGTCTTTTTCATACTTCACATAGGAAACAACCCCAAGATGCTCATCTCTTCACTGCATGGATAGCAAGAAGGTGTGCATGGGCAAATAACACACAGACACCTGCCTGTGTCCCTGACACTGTCCCAGGGCAGGAGCTACCACAACAAAAAAAAAAAAATCCAAACCAGTGGTAAAGTCACTTCCAACAAACATCAGCATTAATGCATCAGTGGAAGGTGGGAGGTACCACCATGGTGGGAGATGCTCCCACAACCACACCACAGCTAGCTTGTCTTGCTGGCTCAGATACCCATAAATCCCACATCTCTGCACTAAGGGATAAACTGGTAAAATGAAGTTGTTGCTGTAAGGTTGGATGTGGTTCATTAAACCTATCTAGATGGTGGCTTTTCCTGGAGGACCACACAGGCAGTTACAGGAACACTCGGTGCTGAGGCAGAGCCATCGCTGCTCTGGTGCTGTGCTTGCTCTCAGTCGAGGATGCTGGAAAGTGCTCTTTTCAGCTATACCTAACTTTCTTGCTCAGTTGACTGTGTGTGCATATCCACCCACTCGTGTGGGCTCATTCACCGCTCTGCAGCATTTTCTAGGCACAATCTGATGAACAGCAGCCCACGTTGTCATGGCCTGAGGTGCACGGCCACCAAGCACACGCACACACATTTAATCTGGCAGCAGAAGCAGCAATGTCTCTTGGGACACTCAATACAGGGTCCCTAAGGGGAAAACCAGCTACCCCAATCACGCGGATGCCTTTGAGAGCATTTGTCAGTATTGTCACAACACAGTATCTGCTCGTGCATACAGCAGCAGATTCATTTAGCACCAGACGGGTAACATTTTGACTAACTCCAGTTGTTTGAGCCCAGCTTGCAGAAGACACCTACGCAACCACGGTACACATCACTACTGCACTCCCCTATTGCCCCCTTGGAAAACCCTGGAATATCTGCTTATTGGGCAAATTTTAACAATAACTTTTGTGCCCTGCCTGTGTGGTAACGGAGTGTGTTTAAGCCATTGACAACACTGAGTTCCTTGAAGTTGCTAATGGGTTAAAGCTGGGACATCTGGTGAAACATTAGCCTCAGCTGTTCCTCAAATGACATCTTCTTGGGTCAAATTTATCTCTTCTTGCCAGTCCATCTGCTCCCAGCCTGTCAATGGTAAACACTTGAGAGCCACAGCGCGAGCGAGGCGGCAGACAGCAGTGAAGGACAGCATCTTGGAGTCTAACTAGATAGCGATACAGGAGCAAAAATAGCCCCCACGCTCTCCCCCTCCCAGTCATCTTCCTCCCGCTGCGCTCCAGGGTCAGGGTCAGGCCAGGGAAGCAGTGTGCCACCCTGAATACAGCACCCAGACCAGGCCACCCGAGGGCTAACAAGAGACTTGTTTGTTCCCTAAGGCAACAAGGAGAAAGCCACCACGCAGGACTTAACAGACTACTCTACTTGCTCGTGTTTCAAATACCCCAGGGGAGTAGTTCACACCCATGGTGCCAGCTGGTCAGCGGTCGTTTCTTTCAGCAAGGCTCTCCAGAGCCTCCTGATCTTTGCTTGCCACCCCTGGGACAGTCCTGCACACATAGCACCAGCCCAGAGCAACCCAGCAGGAGGCACAGAGGACCTGGAGGCTGCCAGGGAAGGCACAAGATCAATGTGCTTCTCACTTCTCGAGGAGTCTCTACAAGCCTCCTTGCCCCTGTCTCTAGGAAGGACATTTTTCTTCCAGAAAGCAATGACCCTCGCTGCGGACATGACTATAACCCTGCACAGACACACACTCCTCCCAAAGCACAAACTCCAGAGCCCCAGGTCACCTGGCAGCCTGGAAAAACAGGGTGGGAAAACTAGATGGCTTCCCCTGCTGCTCCTAGGAGTTCATGTATCCGAGGGGTGAAATAGTACCAAACCCATCCAAGAGATGAAATATTACAAGTATTCCTGGAAGTCAATGGGTGTGCAAAAGCAGTCACCTTGCAACTAGGGTGATCTGCTAAAAGCCAGTGATGCTGTCCTTGGTGTCAGCTGACCAGCAACAACCTCTGAAGACTCATTAACCTGATGGGCTGTGATCTGGTGTATAAATTTTTTGGTTTAAAATGGGCAGACACAGGAGAAAGGCCATAGCTGGCCTCAGGGAGATAGTGTTAAACAAGCACTCCGCTCTGTCATGTCTTGCTACCACAGTGGTGATGTCCTGTGACTAGTGAGCATCAGTTTCAAGCTGGCCCTTTTCTACACCATGAAAAATTTCTACCTTGAGTCATTTGGATTCTTTCACAACAGTGTCATAACACTGCACTGTGCTGTTGCAGGACACCTGCTCACATCCAGATGCTGCCCAAAACACCGCAAGGAAACATCATCGTGACCCCTACGAAGCAACAAGGCTTCTTAGCATGCTATGAATACCCTCAAAGAGAAAAAGCTCTTTCACCCTGCCAGCGCTATGCAATTGCTCTAATGAGCCACACGACTACAAGCAAAGCATTTGCTTTCTCCTTCACGGACTTCTCCATATCCCCAATTAACTATGTTAACATCGTAACTAACCCCCTGTCCCTGGCGCGTGCTGGCAACTGGCAAAGCCCACGCTTCAAGACATGCTTGGTGCATTACTGCTCAGCGGATCAGGAGACAGACATTTTCGTGTGCGTCAGACACCGCATTTCTCCATCCTCGAAACTGATCCTGCCGGAGTGTGCTCTCTGCAGAGCCAGGACTTTAACCCGAGAGCGCAGCTGCATTTTTTAGGTATCATGTTCATACAGCGTCGTGGCGGGGATTTTGTTCAAGGGAGGATGGCTCCACTCTGACCTTTGGCTCCAGAGGCACGCTTTAAAATTAAAACCTCGCTTCTTGTGTGACCCAGCACTCATTTCTCTCCATTCATACAATAGCATGGCTTTAAGGACTGGTCATATTCTTGTCTGCTGATGTGGATAGCACTCTGTACGTGCCAACAGAGGCCAAGAGAAGAGCAGTAAGTACTTTAGTATTTTTAACCCAAGAAGTCCTTTATAGATGTGTTAACTCGGAAAGCAGAGAGACCTTGGTATTGTCCATCTGACCTGGCGCTATCCCAGCTCTGAGCTTGGGTTCAGAGCCCCAGCTCAAGAAACAATATTAAGCCAACAGGAGAGCCAAGCCAAAAGGCTCCTTTCTTACCCTGGACTCCGGTGAGAAGGAAGCGGGGAGGATGGTGGCCAGGAGGAGCAGAAGCAGCACTGGGGGCCCTCCTCTGCCTCTGCTGCCACGCGTGTTGCTTTGCTCATGGGCAGCAGGTAGCCTGGGGGCACCTTACATCCACGGGGTTTGCAGAGGACCGAGCGTCCTCTGTGCATCCCCTGGCACAGCCAGTCGACTTCAAGAACGAGGACTTCCTTTTGCTTTTAATTGTGCTACCCTCTAGTGGCCAGCTCCACCACCTTGGAGCTCAGATCATTGCTCCCAGCAAAGGAGAGTCGTTGGACTGTGGACCTTCAAGCCCAGAAACCAAATCTGTGCTGTGCAAGAATGACTTGCACATTTGAAAGGAGACAGAGACCTGGCAAGGTCAAGCACTAGCCCAGGCAGAGCGTGCTCCACCACCCCGCCTGTGCTTTGGCCTCAGGAAGGGGAAGATCCCCTTGCTCAAGCTGAGGGTCTTGGCAAGAGCAGGGTGAAGCCAGCTCAGTATCAGGTGCTTGCAGCACAAAAACCACCACCAAATTTGGGCTCTTGGCATGAACATGCTTCCTTCCTCCTCCCTGCTTGCTTCTCCCACTGTCTCACACCAGGCAGCTCCAGCTCATGTCAATAAAAATGGGTTAGAATTCAAGGGATGGCCTTGCAATTACCAAGATAATTGCTACATTTCAGAACCAAACATTACTTAATGGCACTCAATTGTCTTGTGGCAGGGCCTGCAATGGCAGCAACTAATTGCCTAACTAAAGACTTTCTTCTTTCCACCCTGTGTCAACATGCACGAACACAATTAGGCCATTGGTGCAGGGAGCAGAGGAGATAGCTGGTGTGAAAAGAGGGGTTAAACAGCAGCCACAGCAGCCGTTCTACCACAACAGGACAGGTGTCCCACCTCAGACTTCACGAGGATGGGAGGAAGAACTGACAAAGACCAGGAGAGAACAAGGATCAAGGTTTTTCCTTCCTGTCTCTCAACAGGGAGCTCAAAGGACTGCACAGTGTGTCTATAATGGTTTATCAGTCTGCAGGGTTCATGGATGCTAGCAGGAAAAAAAAATAAAAATAGAAGATCAACTGCCTGCCAAGCTAATAGAAGAATTTTCTTTGATTCCTTTCAAGCTTGTTAAAAACCTCTCTTTTGTTCACCTCTTCCCTGAACATCTCTTTTGTATTAAAGAAAAGCAAAAGGAAAATAGGTGTACTTTCCTTGTTATTTGCCATTTCATAATTTATTCGCAATCCTCTTTACTGTCTCAATACCTCTCCTAAGCAGCCACTTTCACTCTGCTTTGACACAGAACTACCCCCTGTCCTCCAAGCCCCCATCAAGGGATGGGGGCTTTTTCTGGTTCTTTTTTTTTTTTTTTTTTTCTTCTTTTTCCCTGGATTTTTCAGCCTCTTCTCTGAGGGGGAAACACAAGCCCCCCAGATCAGGACATTACCCTTGGGAAAACATCAGGTCTTGGTTTCTGCCCCTCACTGCTGGTGTTCAGTCTGAGAAGCCAGAGCTCACCACAGAGCCAGCCCCAGGCTGTGTCTCCTGAACACCGGGTACCCTGCGTCCCAGGGCTGTCCCCGTTCTGCTCTGCTCATCCTTTCCAGACTCACATTTCTCAGGCATCAATTCCCAAGGCTGTTTTGTTGTTCAATTACCAGCTCAGCTCCCTCCCTTTGAAACTTCCTCTTCTCTACTCTTAATGACATTTTTTCTACGGTTCATCATAGTTTCCACAGCACTAGTAAACAAACTAGGGCTGACTGTCAGGCTCAGAGACCTCCTTGGGGGCCTTCAGCTTTATCAAAAACTGTCTGTTCTCATCCTGGGTTTGTAGGTTTGACAGTTTCAAATAACAGAAACAGTTCATTCTCATCGAGTCACTGAATGGCCCTGTAAAGATTTGAGACAAAGGCTTCAAGACCCTCAAGTTATTTCTTTCAAATCTCCCTTTTCCTCCTTGCTGCATTAACAGTTCTCATGGACTAAAGAACATAGTTTCCCCTCCAGAACCCCACGCTAGTTTTTCCTCATGCCTCCCATCCTGTGCATTCTCTTTGGATTTATATTTCTCAGTTACAAGCCTAGGAAGGGGACAGGAGCCAGTAGGATACTCAGGTTTTGTGGACTCAAACTGATCATTTAGGAGAATCATAACTCAGTGATGGACTAGTTAACATCCCCTAAAATTGAGGGCAGTTTTATAGCAGACACTTCAGTTTGCTAGCAACGCACCCTCTCCATTTTCACAGGCTAATTATTTCACAGGAGTAACCTCACCTGCAATTAGCCACTGTTTTCAGGCTTTGATCTTTATAACTCTCCAGAGGACAGCAAGATTCCCACATAAAAGCCTTTTATTATTTTATTCCACATGTGGGAGTGACCCTAAGCTCCCAAATTTATTATTATTTTTTTTTAAATCCTTACCTGATCTCAGAGATTCCCACTGAGCTGAGCAAGGCTGTGGCAAGGGGAAAATCTCCCTTTGGGCGCTGGCTCTCCCAGGTGCTAAGGATAAACCATTACAGCCCCAACCTGATGGCCCTCACCTGCTCCCTGAGCAGGCTGCTGCTCTGCCAGCATCCCAAGCATCAAACCCATCCTGGAAATGTGCCTTTTCCTCCTGATTCATTTCCTAGGGTTATTTTTATTTGTTTGAGCTGTAGTCCAATGTACAGGTAAGGATCGACACACATCGTCCCTTTTCCAGGGAGTTTACGGCAGCCAATGGAGCTTGGCTACGTGCCGTGGAAGAGAAAACACCGACATCTGCTCCTCTAGCACACGCTAAGGCTCCCAAAGAGCTGGTTGCTGGATTTCACCTGGGAAAATGTTGGGGCAGAGCGGGTAGCTCAGAGGCCCAAGCCATAGGTCTGGTCCCAAAGAAAACAAAATGTCAGGGCCTCAAGGCTCTTAATTAAATCTATTAGAGTGATAATCATGGCCTGCCCAACCCCAGGGGAATGGAAAAAACCCTCCAGTGTGAGACACGCATAAAAGTACTGGACAGAAATATGAATATTTTTACCCACAGTCAGTGGTTAGAAGGCGGTGTGGGACGGGGGAAGGGGAGAAGGAAAGATCCTCAGCTCAAGGAGCTTCTGGTTTAACCCCAACACATAGGAAACAACCTAGAAATCAAAGAGATTTCAGTGAAGTGCTTTTGCTCTTTGCAGGACTGCTTTCAAAAACATCTGAAAAATTTAGATCCTATATCCTTTGCAGTTCATTAGTGCACAGTAAAATATGCCCCTAACCACTTCCTTTTCGTTTTTTTTTTCTTTTTTTAATTACATTTGGCTTAAAAATAACTCTCTACTGCATTTTCTTGCAAAGGAGATGATAGGACAGTCCTTTAGGTGAGCCAGCATTGCTTCCATGCCTCTGTGCAAGAGCTGGGCTCCAGCGATGAGGCTCTTGTCATCTCCCACAGACCTTCCAGAGACTGGGTGGAGGGAGCGGCAGAGGTGTCTGGATCCCACAGCTACCAGAGTCTGGCCAGTCACTGGTACAGAAGCTTTGGACACCTTCCAGAAATCCCCCTAGGTACAGACAGCCAGTGGAGCTGGGGAAGTAAAGCCATGCATTGCATCCTGCAGAAGGAGCAAGCAGAGGGGTTTTGTGTGGTTCTGCATAGCAGAGAGTCCCATGGGTCTAATCAGCCCTTCTCCCGGTGGCAAATGCAGTTGTGTCCCTTGGGTGCCTCTTTCTCACTCTCTGGATGTGAAGAGACCTTAGAGCAGCCAGGGCGAAGCCACCCCACGTGAGGAGCACTCTGGGGCTGGTGGAGAAGGACCATCTGGCAAGCGTTAGGAGGAAGGAGCTGCTCGTATCACTCAAACTGCGTGGGTTTGGGGTTTCAGAGGTCATGCTGATGAAGATGTGTGACTACAGCGTGCTCTAAATTATGAAATCAGCTTCATTTGTCTGCTGCCTTCGGAAGGAAGAGAAAATTTCAAGGTACCTTTCTCCATCTGAGTCTACAGGCAGGAGATGCTGAGCTGTGCCTTTCCGCAGGATTTTCCCCTGCCTTTTGCAGTTGTGTATCTCCAGAACACGCTGATAGAGGATGTTTTAGAAGACACGCTGAAATGCAGCGCTGCCAGGGTGCAGGCTCAGCAGGCTCCCCTGGCTCTGCATTTGGAAGCACCATCTCCTGCCAGCTGTGCACCAGCACAGTGCTCTTGTGTCAAGCACGTGGCACGTGAATGTCACTGAACTAAAAAATCCTTCACCCACCAAGCACCCAGCTCGACCTAGGGTCTCAGCCCTGAGATCTCTTTCATCTCCTTTAGTTGTAAAACCTACAGCATTAGCTCATCATTTATAAAATGCCTTGTACCACAAAGTCTCTCTAAAGGATGGTTTGCCCCCACTATAAAAAAAAAATATTCACAAATAATGTATACTTAAAATCATCAGTCACAAGTTTCCTTTTCTTTCTGGTTTCTTCACTTTCAGGCAACACATGCTTCACACTCTCAAAATTTCCTTTGCTAAGCTGGGGACTAGAAATTCACTTTGATCTCAATGAACACTGGGATGGGGGCAGAGAAGTGCAAGTGACTGGCTGGCCCCAGCTCAACGCATAACCGTTCCCCAGCTGAACCACAGGCTCACCGCTCTCCCACCCTGACCGCAGCAGCCCCATTCTGCTGATGGTGCAACTGCTCTGCACCAGGGAAAGGATGTTACCCCTCTGCGGTGCTCCTGGAGCTGGCACGTTATAGGGGAAAAAAAGGAAAGGGCAAATAAGATTAATTTCCCAATTAAAAATCACTGACCAGTGACAGCAGAACTCAAAGTCAGACTTTATTTTCAGCTTTAACCCCAAAAAGCTGCCTGGATACAAGCCCTTCTGTGTTTCTGCTGGTGTCACTGCATCTCACGGAGGGCAGACCTTGTCAGCCGTTCCATCGGCTCTGTCATCTCACAGACCTCTTACCTTCACACGCGACTGGAAAAAAAGACTGTTTCAGCCAGAAAGCATGGTCCGTGCTGCCCTGCTACCTGCAGGTAGCGTTCAATAACACGTGCTGCAAGCACAGGGCTGCTCCCGTCCTGACCCTCGTGCCAGGAGCCTGTCAAGCAGCTGCTCTGTCTAAACCGTCCCCTGCTTAACAGAGCACTGTGCCTGCCTTTTTCTCCTTCTCCTCCTCCTCTGGGAGCTCATATTTCTCACCTCCCACTCTAACACTTATCGGAAAGTATATTCTTCACCTCTAGCCTCAGCGTCCCCTTCCCCAGGCTGGAAAGTCACTGATGATGGGGGTGGAGGGTGGCAGCTTGTTCTCAGCTCATCAATCTCTCACAAACCTCTGCAGCAGGCTAGCTGTCTCCAACCCTCATTTATTTTCAAGAGCAGAGGATGTTTTCCTTTGATCGGACATGCTGGATAAATGATTTCAAGCCGTGGATTTATTTTCATCACTAATCACAAACATGGGTTGAAATCCTGTTCGTGAGGCTGTCAGCTCAACTTCCATCGTCCTCCCTGGCAAGGTGGGATGCTGGTGACCCTGAAATAAATAAAAATGTAAATTAAATGAAAGGGGGCCACAGGGAGGGGACATGCAAAAAGACATCATTCATATCATCCTTAGCTTTACTGCTGCTCTGTGGGTTCACGTATGAAGTGGTTATTTGCTCTCCTGGGTCACTAGTAGCTGTGAAACAGAAACCCATCATTAAGGAGTCTCACAATCCCAGCTAAGATAAACCACAGAGGCTTCTCAACAAGCCCCAAGATGCTCTTATAATATCAGTCAGCCCCTTCAGCTTAGCTAATAGCTTTGATATCCCTATGGACGAGGGGTGCTTGTCCTCTGAGCACTGAGAGGTCCCTGCCTGCCTCCTGCAGAAAGCCTTCCCACGGGGCTCCCACTGCAAGGAGGCTCAGAGCTGGTGGCAGGGCTCAGGGCTGGTGGCACAGCTTTCTGCCTTCAGCATTGTTCCCTTCCCTTTTTGCTCCCTGCCAGTGGAGGGGATGACCCAGACTCCCTTTCCAAGGCTCCCCACTCCAAACTGGTAAGTCTCTTGGCTGCCCAACATGCAGCTCTTCTGAGGAATCCAGAGAAGAAAGAGAAATATTTCTTACTCTTTTTTTCCCCCTCTCTTAAATGCTATTGATTGTGCATAAGAGCTACATATGAACAATTTAATCCTTTGTCACAAGGACCTAAAATCCCCAAGTCAGACCAGGGGATCAGTTATTAAAGCATCTCTCTGCACCTCTGCCGTTCCCAAGCAGGCTGGACTGACTGTTGTTCAGCATCCTACACAAAGTGATGCATTACAGCATCCTCTTTGAACAAAGCCCCTGTATCAGGTACAACATCACAAAGGAGAGACAGGAGAAGAAGAAAATGGAAGCAAGTGGGTGACAGGAGGGCTAGAGAAGACAGCACAACAGAGAAAGATCATGAGCTGTGCTTGTTACTAGCACAGCAACAGACATCTGCATCTCACAGCTTGTACTCCGTGCCCTGGAGCTGCTCTAAAAGCCCTTTCCTGCTGCTGTGCCACAATGTGCCATGTCCTTCCCTGTGCACACTGGGGCCAGGAGGGAGCGTTTAGGGAAAAAATGTTCAAAATCCTCTGTAATGACTGTGCTCCGCAGGGCAGCGTGGGCATCGCCTCCCTGTCTTCATGGCCTCAGCGTTTGACCTCCACAAAAATGCACTTGTCCGCATCTCTCCACGGCACCTCACTGGCCTCCAGAGCCTGATTCCTCTAAAATTAGGTGCTAGGGCAGAGATTTTTGGTTTCCAGAGCAGACACTGGAGCGTGGCCAGAGGCTGTGGGCACATCGAGCAAGGGTGGGGTAATTTGGGGGGAAGCTTTCTGCCTACAGGGAGAGCAGGATGGGTGAGAGCAGGTCTGCAGCATTCAGCTGGAGCAAAATTACCAGCAGATCGTTAGCTGGATAGCAGGATTTAGTGCAGGGAGGGCCAGGCCAGGTGAGTCACAGTGCTGCTGATGGCTGTGATATCCCAGTGAGCAGGGAGTGGGGACTGGCAGGGAGATCACCAGGTTAGTTATGGAGCTGGGCACTCTCAAAGCTTGGCTGCTGCTGCCTGTGCCCCTTCACAGCACCAGATCCTGCGGGGGACAGGGTGCCAGAGCCCCAACCTACCAGTCTTTGCCACGGGTTATTCCTGTGGACTGCTCCTTGCAGGTGGCACGGCCGTTCCTCGCAGGAATGGGGTGAGGAAGCAGGTTTTGCTCCACCATGAGCTCCCCCTCTCTCTCCAGTGTGCACAGGAGGAGCTGAACTGTGCCCAACCCCAGCGTGGCAGCAGCTGGGCTTTGCTCACTGAGCTGTGGCTGAGCACCTTGGACCCAAGCCTTTGGCCAAGCTTCTGGGAAAGCCCAGACCAAGATTCTCAAAGAACTAAAGCAGAGGGAGAAAAAAAAATAATCCCAAAAGCCACCTCAAAACAAGAAATAGTCACTCTGGTCATCTTCAAGACCACCAGACCCTGGTGGGACAGACAAGTCTGCGCTGTGCTGTCTTCAGCTCCATCACTTGCCGCAGCAGAGGGATGGGCTCAGGTACTTGCTCGTTACTTCAGACCTTGCATGCCCTGCACCCCGCTCACCCCAGCAGGTACCGTCACACCAGCAATCATTTTGAGACAGTGGTATCTTACCCTTTCCCTGTGCAGGTCTAAATAGCGCTGGCATGGGCTCCCAAACGGTCAAGCTCAGTCTAATCGTCAGGGATCACATCGCACCAGAGGGTGGGGAGAGGCCCTTGACACCAAAATGTTTTGACAATCAAACAAACATCCCCAAGCGACTCTAGGCACCGAGCACAGCTGATGCACGGGTAGCCAAAGCAGCTTTGAACTGTCTAGCCATGCAGCCACATAACAGAGAGCTCAGCAAATCCTTCCTGAGAAGCCGGGTGAACTCTTGGGTTACTGCTTCACACCAAGCCAGCTGTCCTGTCTGCACGTCTGCTGCTACCTGTGCTGGCCGCTCTGATGGTAGCTCCAGCCTGTGCAAGCTGAAACCCCAGTGCTGCATGGTTTTAAGGAATCACATCCACTCTACAGAGAACAATAAACCTACACCCTCTGCATGCCCTTCCACAGAGCCACCACCGCACCAGCTTCCCCAGAGCAAAGAGAAACCCAGATTGCAGAGAACAGCATCTGCGAGCATCAGGCTCTACAGACTCACCGCTGCAACCAGTAAGGGATGGAGAGTTCAGGTTCTCCAGCTAACACGACTGCAACTGCTGTTTAAGAGCAGAGGTAGTCGCTTCCCCTGCTTTGCAACCAGGGTCTCTGCCCCATGGATGCAAACTAAGCCCCCAGCCATTGCTGGGGCTCCCCCCTTCCCTTTGCTCCAGGTGGAGGTGGTGACTGGATGTGATGAGGTGCTGCTTGGCCTGGAAAAATCTTTAGATGTTGCAATTGGGTACTGAGGGGGCTGCAGCTGGACTAGATTAGGTCAGATTGGGCTAACCAGAGGGATTTTTGCTGGGTTTATCTCTAGCACCATGTTAACCACAAATCATGAAGCAGCAAGAAGACCTAAGAAAAATGTTCACCTGCAAAATGCTTTCTCACAGAGCAGGTCTAAAAAATAAAAAGTCCCATGAGGTCAAAAGAGAAATGAAAAGCAATTGTCAGGGTCTGAGGTTCTCCAACACGCGGAGTATTGAAATGAGTCACCCTGCCATAGCTGAGCTACCAGATTTCCTGTTTGCTCTGCCCCAATCTTTGGGTGTTTTTCAGAGACTGGAAGCATGAATTAAACTCCTACACTAGAAAACAGCTGGTGGTAACGGAGGTGGGGTAATTTAATGAGGTGGCTGTGATACACTGATGTGAGAAGGCTTGTGATCCAGTTTTGGTTTAAATTTGGAGACTAAAGTTCACCTCAGTCCTTATTTTGTGCAAATGGCTTGTTCAGCTCGAGAACATATTTTGCATCCCTGTTTTCCCTGCTGCATGATGGAACATGATGCCATGCACTCTGCTTGTCATAGCTCAGATCCTGTCTTACATTTCTCTAATGCCATGCATGCTGGAGAGTCTTGGCATATTTCAGAAGCTGCTGTATGTGTAGCCAGAATCAGACAAGCAGCCACTTCTGGGGTGGAAGACAGCAATAACTGCATGTGCTGCACTAGGAGGAATAAAATTCTGTCCCTTTTGCATAACATATCGTTAACGCCAATCTCTGAACACCCAGCAAGCTGCTAGGTACAAGCTTAGCTGCATCTGGAGGACTGGCAATATTACTGCTAGGATGTGAACCTGTAGTTCCAGGCAATCTACTTCTGCTTAACCTGCTAGGCTGTTGGGAGCTGTTTTCATCACTTAGATACACCATAGACCAGTAATAGAAAAATATCCATGTAGATCACAACCTTCTGTGCCTTCTGCGAGGGGTAATGCCTTCACAAAGGATGCCTTTGAGAAAGGACCCAACACCAGGTGCGAAGGGAGCTGAATTGCCAGAAAAAGGTAATCTTCTTTCTCCCATCTCTCATTACCTGCAAATCTCTCTTCTCCTTACTGCCCCGAAGTGTGGGGCTGCAGCTGGCAGGATAGGCAGCAATGCAAGAAGATGGGTCCTGCAGGTTGGGAGGGCAAAGGCAGAGCTGCAGAAGGAGGTTGCGGTCTGGGCTGTGATTCTCAACGAGCTGCAACAGCATGGCAGCAAGGGAGTGACACAGGCTCCATCCTCCTAGTGCCTTCTGCAGCCCTCAGGGTCCTGCACATCCCTCCCCTGGCTGAAGACACAGCAGTGTGACAACTCAATGGGCTATCACAGTGCAAATTTGGTGCCTGCAGCTGAACACTCTCTTTAATTCAGGCTCCCAGTCCTACTCCCGCATCAGGTGCCAGACTCCAAGCTGCTATCAGTTCCTTCCTCAAGTAGGTTTTAGTTTATTTGCAGTTCTGATTTTTGACAGACCTACAAATTGGCTATTGTTAGGGAAAAAAAAAATCCCTTTCTCCGTGCCAGCCTTTCTTAATGTCATTCTGGAGCTACAGAGGGTAGAGTGATGCCCCTTTCTCCCACATCCCGAGAAGGTACAGAAGAAAGAACATTTCTTGTGGCCCTGAGCCCTGCCTGGGGCAGTACCTAGCAGCTGAAGAAGACTCGGTTTCCAGCCACTCACCCAACTGCTGCATCCTACCTCAGCCTGAATCATAGCTGCTGGCTGGAGCAAACACCTGGGTTTGCAGGGGAACGCTGCCTTCAGCTGCACCCAACTTTTTGCATTCAGGAAACCACAGCTCTGGTTTAGTGGTGTAGCTATAACGTGGGTGAATGTCTTCAAGCGCGCTCACAGCGGGCAGAATACAGCTATTTTTTTATAGAAGGAATTTGCATTTTGGTGGGGTTGAGGATACAAAGTCATTGCCTAAAAAACAGGATCTAGCATACTGAATAAAAAATAAATGATCACTGCTGACAGACAGTAGCCCTGAGGCGGTCAATCCATCCCTGGCTCACAATAGCCGTGTGGCCACAACAGCCTCCCAAAGCAATCAACTCAATGTTCTGCATGCAGTGCTGCAGGCAGCTGGGTACCACACAACATCTGGAGTTTGCCGGAACATTAACCGAGCTTCTTTGAGCATCTGTGCAGAAAGGAAAGGCTGCTTAAAGAGAGCAGAGCCTCTGAATAATCCTTTGTATGTGATACGTACAATTTGAACTCATTGCACTTCATGCAGAGCAACTCCATATCACACACCCAGAGCACAGGGGACTGGGCATTCTGCACACCCACCAGGGTCTGGTCCTGCTGGCCTGTGCCATGGAGCAGCATGAGCACCTGCACGACGTGGCCTCACGTGCAGCTGCTGGGCCAGCACAGGGTGAATAGCCACTGCTTTTCTGTATCACCAGCACCGCAGCAAATTTTGACCAAGCGTTTTCATCCAGTCCCTGGGCAAGACCTCCTGAAAACACAGAAAGTGTGTTATATCAACATTCTGCTAGGCACTGGCTGCTTAAAAGCTCTTCCTATTTCTCTCCAGCCCTAAATCAAAGCCATCCTCATTGCTTTAGTCAGGTAAAGATTTTGGTTTTACATCAGGGCAAGGTTCGCACCGCTGGAGGAATGAGAGGTCCCCTGGTGAGCCCACGTCCCAGCCTGTCCTTAGAGGATGCTGTGGCTGAACAAGGCTCAGACTTCACCTCCACTGCAGCTGGTGTCTGGATACTGAGCTTGAAATCAGCAGAGAAACTCAAGAATATCGGACTCATTCCTGGCTCTGCCTTTCTTTGCCATCATGCACCATCCCAGATGCTCCACAGCATCTTCCCCACAGCATTTGCCTTCATCTTAAAAAAAGCAGCGTGTGGGGGAGAGAGGCAGCAAAGCTATTGCCCAAATTCTCACAGCCGTGTCTCTGCCTTGCTCATTTCTGCACGGTGCCAAAAACTATTGGGATGGGCAGCCCTGGGGTAGCCCCTATCTCCATCCCTGCCTCTTCTCCCTCACCTCGTGCAAACCCAGGGCTGGTTCAGGCTGGGATGTCTGTACCAGCCTCCAACAATGTCATTTCTTCCATCGTCTGGACCTGTTGTTTTCAAAGGGCCAAGGGATATATTTGTTGGTGGTGTGTATGTGGGTTACTACCAGGATTGGCCGTTTTAAGGGTTTTCCGTGTATCGCGTGTCCCTCCACCTTGCAGTGCACTGACCCAGACACAACACTGACAGCTGCAGGGTAGATAAATAAAAAGAGTATTTTCATCGTGGAGGGGGAGGCGGTTTGGAGGGGAATGGGGGGCCGGGGATGTCAGCCAGACAGAACAGGGTGGCCACAGCTGTGATGGGAACAGATGCGGCCCAGGGAGCGGGCAATAAAGTTCTGCAAATGTAAGCAATGCTGGAAAGTCTTGGAGAATGGCATGCATATTTGGGACAGGTGGGAAGTGTTTACATTGAAATAAGAAGGATGATGGCCTGAAAGAACGCTGGTCACATTACCTGTGACCCAAACTGACCGACCGCAGCTCCCATGGGCCCAGAACATCTCAGCCCACCCAATGCACGTAGGCTTCTGCCCGGTACTATTGGTGGCTGGTCTCTGTGGAGCTTGCAGGTGCTTTGTCCCCTCCACAAGCGAGCTGACGTTGGCTCTAAGCCAGCCTCTCTCCCAGTTTAGCTTTTAGCAGGTCTCTGTTGTACCCTTGTGTAAGCCTTGGGCCAGGTGAGTACAAGGCAGTATCAAGACCAGACTCACCTGAGCCAGCAAACCTGCCAGTGTGGTCTCCAGCACAGCTGGAGCACAGCTGGCAGTGCCCAAGGACACCCATCTGGCTGACCCCAAACAGCAGCCCTGCCATGGCTAGGTCCCAAGCTGGGTACAGCGGTTTGGTGGTTTTGGTTTTTGTTTTATAAATCTAGCAGAAGCTATTTCTCAACTGATGTTTAAATGGTAATCAACTAGAGCTGCACAGTTTCTTAATTCTTGGAAGTGGCTCTCCTGCCAGGAGGTGCTCAGTGAAGTTCTCGTAACCTGCTGCTAGCCACTGGCTGCCTGAACTGGCATTTTGGTACAAAGCAGCTGTGCTGTGTGCTCTCTGCTGATGGTCATTAAAGATAAAAGCTTGGGAGGCATGTTGCAGGGGATCTTTGCAACTCCTCAGTGAATTGCCTTCATCCTAAGGACTTATGACAACTAATGACATGAACAAAATCCTTCTTTTCTTTTGGCAAATTACATCCTTTCCATAAAACATTAAGGGCTGCATTTTCCAAGAACCCTAGAGGCACTTGTGTCCCCACTTAAAATTAATGGAGGGCTGGGAACCCCTGTCCCTAAGGTGCTGCTGAAACCCCAGTTAATGAGCTGAGCCCGGTGAAGGCATACAGCGTGGGTCTGGCTTAGCTGCAGGATGAATGCGTGCGTCACACCTACGTTACTCAAGAGTGGCGAGGAGACTTGTCCAAGGTCATTTCATGTGGCAGTGGTGCCTTGAAGAACAGAGACCATGGGCTCCACCTCCTAAACCTTCATCTGCCTCCAAGCTTCCCTTTTGCTCCTGGCTAATTGCTGCCTCCTGTGACCCGGGGGAGAAAAAATCCTTCTTAACTGCAGCTATTTCACTGGAGGATGCTCAAAGGCAACTTGCAAGAAAGTTGGAGCGTTTCTGACCAAGTTGAAGGAGGGCTTACAAACACAAAGTCATGTTGAGAGACATTCTCTGCATTTATTCACACCCTAGCCCCTAGATAAAAATAGCTTTATATGTTAAGTTTAGGACCACAGAAAGCCCAGAGGATAGCAAGGGATTATCACAAAAGGGCAGCAAGGCAGTCAAAAAGAGCCTGCGGGACATCTTGTACAATTTCCATGAAGGGAATAATTAATTCAAATTGTATACAGACAGCTCTGGGAACGTCCACTCTAGAGATGTTCAAAGAGTCCTTCGCTGCTTTGGGCTCCCTTTAAATCGAGTGTCCTAAAAAAACCACTTCAGCTATGCATTTCATTTCAGTTATACAGGCTGTTTAAATGCCAAGGGATAAGGGAAAACTTAGTTATTAAAGGGCTGCAAGAGTTTAATAAGGTACACAGTCATTAGAAAGTTGTCGAGTCATGAAAATATTCTCAATAATTTGAAATTAATGTTTACCCTATGCTGTACCATAAAATGCTTAGATGTTGTGGCCATGGATACTAAAGAAAAACCTTCAGGCCATGACTACATGAGCAAGTTACCGCAAGGTAAGCTAGGGTGTAATTTTAGAGCATGCCACTTACAATAAGGTAACTTCCCATTTGCCAGCTCTTGACCTGGGACCAGGGGAGGCCGCTAAGTCCTTGCACAGGCTGCGCTTTGAGGGCACGTGGCTGGGTCCAGCAGAACAGATGAGGTGCAGTAAATCTGTGCAATATCTGATCTTTTAGTAACTTTGCTGTCCACCATAGGGGCAAGGATGGATGGACAATGTGTAGCAGCCAGTGCCATGGAAATGGACATGATTAGATAATGAAGATGCTAAATGGAAAGGGCTAGAACCCAATGTGGAGATTCTGTTTCAGAATAAGGATAGATACATATATTAATAAATACTTGCAAATAATAAACAGGGCTGTAGCTCCTCTATACCACTGTCTCTGTTGAAGAGGTAGGGAAAAATAACAAACTATCAAGAATTTCCCTCTCTCCTCTCTTTTCCAGAAAAACACAACTCTTTGAATTCAGACTGCTTCTGGTGATCTGCAGTTTCTTTTCCATCTGTGGATCCTGTCCAGCAAAAGTCACTGAGTTCCACTTATGGCTTTCATAAGACCAGAATTTCTTGATGTAGTTGCTGTTGTGGAGTGTGTTCCTGGTAAATCATGGAAAAACAGGACAAGAGGGCTCCTACCCCAAATCAAGGATTCATTCCAGAGCCTGCCCAGTGCTAGGTAGAAAATCACTGTCTTGCTAAACCCAGTGGCTAGGGCATCCTGGAGCCTGGAGGTTGTTCTTTTCAACTCAATAATGATAATTGCAGGACTTTTCTTTTTTTCCTCCCATAAGTTATTGTAATGAAGGGAGAACTGTAAGTATATTTCCTCTCCAAATTTTGGAAACTGCTTCTACCTCCTGTTGTAAAAAAGGGAATGGATCTTCACCAAGAGAGCCCTGCTGCTGCTCAGGCAAGGGGGAAGAAACTCCAGAATCCTCCAGATCATCTCTGCAGTTTCTTCTTCCCTCCAGGCAGATGTCATACACCTTCAGGGAGTGAAAGAAAGAGACTCCAAAGGAAACCACAAGCCCCTGTGAGTACAGAGATCAACTTTCACTGCCTCCCACAAGGTTAAGACTTCACCAGCTGAGAGTACAGCTCCCTTTGGAAAGGTTCATTATACTCAGCACTTCATCCATCCTGCACATCCCTCTTGTTTCAGGTTAAGAACTAATGATCCTGTAAACCCAGGCTTGCCTCCTTCCCTTGTGGGCTGGCCTGGAGAGCTCTCACTGGTTCATGAGCACCTTATCCAAATCAAAACTATAAATATAACCAGCTTATCTCCCAAAAAAACAAGAGAGTGCCTTTGCAAAGCCTGGCCTATGCTACATAAGTTTTGCAGGCGTTGCACACCACTTGCTGCTTTCTAAGTGGGAAAAGTGGGAGAAGATGAATAGGAAGAGGAAGAAAAGGGCTTTTATTTTTTTTCCCCACATCTATTGTTTTCTTTCATCATATTCCTAAGACTCCTGCCTCCCACCAATACAACACTTTTCTGACGTGTTATGGCACGGTCACACCTTAGGCTGCAGAGGAGGATGCCAAGGTGGGTGCTGCTCAGCATTCCTCATACTCCTCCTGGAAGCAGGGGGCAGATCCCAGCCAGCGCACTGCCTGAATTTATATAGAAATTAAGCAGAAATTATGGTTCCCTTGCTAGTAAAGAGTAACCCACATTTCTGATGTTGCCCTGGTCTACAATGAAGAAATATAGATCTGATGGAGCACAAAATTCTCCAAGTGCCCAGCACTGCTGTGGTTGTCTATAGGCATCTGTTTCCTTTAGGTACTCACTATATCAGTGGTTCAAGAGTTAAACTACCTGGAAGAAGGGGATTTTAGTAGAAGATCCGGAGCAGCAAATATTATCAGCAATGTTAATCTGTCACATCTTTCCTGGGCTGTACATACCACGCTCCATCACTCTGGCATGTCACAGCCTGCATTGTTACAAGATGTACCGAAGCTGTAGCCAGCCATCGTTTGGCATCTCAGTGAACCTTTTGATCCAAGAAAATACGGGAAGGAAAAAATAATAATGCCATTAAAAAAAAAAAAAAAGAAGAAAAAAAAATAAAACACCTTGCACAAACCAACCCACCTCTGTAAAAAGCAACCAAAGCTAACTCTAAAACTTCTAAGCAAGTACTGAGATAGAATTTTTCAAATACAACTATAGAAAAAAATCTGTTTGAATTAAAGATGAGCTAGACCCTCACTGCACACCACTAAGGGATGACAGATGGGTCAAAACCTAGACCTTTTCTTTGTCATGTTTCTCTCATATTCAGACACATACAAAGAAAAAAATATAAATTAAAAGCATTTGTTTTCCTGGTTCCTGTTTCCCGGTGCTGGCAAGAACCCAGCCAGCAGCCAGGCTGGCCTGAAATCATCCCGTGTTATCTGAGCTTGGATATGCAGCAAACTCAAGCTGGACCAGTCCTTGGAGTTGACACCACAGGAGTGGCCAGAGCCCACGCCCCGGAGCAGACACTGGGCTGGAGACACCAGATGAGAGCGATGGCTCTTGGCTCTATTGTTGTTGTTGAGCTCCTGGAAAGGAGAGAGGGAGAGGAAAAATATTCTGGATAGGATAAAAAAAAAATCTCAAAGGAATGGATGATCTCACTTGTCCACACACACACGCCCAGATGTACAAATATATATAATTAACTGGAAAATACTGTGTGGTACAAAGGTTTCTTCAGCTTGGGTTCATCACAGTTGGGCTAGTCGAGGTTGGTACAGCCATAACAAAGAGCACTTCCCACACATCTCCTGCTAAGAGCCCTTCTACCACATCACAGCCTTTCAGTGTGCATTGGTATCTGTTGATAGGTACCTCGATGCTTTCCACACACAGCAAACCAGACATGTGATACAACTGTTAAATTTATCTGTAATAGTCTATACAGTCATCAGTAGAACATATGGGCTGTACGTACACACATGGTTTAGAAAGGCAGTTTGTTGACCCCTTTAACCTGTCACTAGGGTGTATAAGGGGCAGGTAATGAAAGGTCTATTCCATTCAAATACCATAAAGAAGACAACCCAAAAGAAAGAATAAAACCATTGCAGTAGCTGGTACTATGGGATTTGGAGTTTCTTAAGCAGCTTCGTGACAACATGGACAAAGTTACAAAAAGCAGCCCAATTTACAGCCACAAATTACCAGTTTCAAAGGTGTCCCAAAACACCTTCTCTATCCCTTTCTCCATTTCCTAGACAGTGTGCTGTGATGCCATATTGCATCTAAGTCCTTGCTCTATTCTGTTCCAAAGAGATAATTTTTAGTCTGAGCTTGTTCATTTTAAATGAAGCACTTACACCTCTCTTTTTTTTTTTTTCATTTTTTTCTTGGGTAAGCAGTTTGGGAGGGGGTGTTGATGTTTTGGGTTTTGGGGTTTTTTTTAGGAAATGCCAATAAGTGTTCCCACATACTTCTTTCTCATCCCACAGATGAAGTTGTGTCCCTAAATACCACTGGTGGTGTCCACCGCTTCCACCATGGAGCTGCATAGGTTCCTACATGGGCATCCTCAGCTCTGACCAGGACATACTTAATCCTTAGGAGACACGGTCTGAGAGCAAGACCAAACTTTTTCCTTGCAATAAGCCCCCACATAATCTCCTAAAATTTTGCAAGAGTCAGGCCTGCCTTAATAAAACCAAGGAATGAGAAGGAGAAAGAGAAGCTGTTCTACTTCTGCTTAGATACCTCCAGAAGCCACTGCATGCTTGTAGCATTAAACAGAAATATCTCACTGCTTCCACTGTCCCGCTAGAGCAGGAGCTGGTATGTTGTTTGTCCTGCACTGAAGAAGTAGGGCAGTGTTTCTCAACAGGAAGGTTTCTCTGGATCCCAGACAAAGAGGGCTCAGGAACACCAGCCCTCAAATAACCTAACCACTCGCTCATCCCGACCCTTTACACGTTCAAGAAAACTCACCACTGCAGCTGCAGGTTTGCTTCCAGCTTCCCCACAAAACAGTTAACTTAATCCCTGAGCAGATATACTAATGAGAGAAGCCAAGAATGGTTATTTTTTAGGTAACAAGAATGCCCCAAACTTTACTGGCCTTACATGACTTTTAGCTTCTTGTTCCAAGCTCCAAGCTACTGAAAAGCTTGTCTGTTTTTTAAGACTCCAGGTCATTCCTTGCTCCGTGTCCAAGCTGTTCTTCCAATATCTTTTTAAATCGTGCGCTTGTTTCCAGTGAGTGGACTCCGAGCGACAGGAAAAACCCTGTAAGAGAGATTGTCTTCTTGCATATAAATCTTATTTTGAAAGGAGACAGTATTTTTGGAATTCAAGGGCTGGATTTTTTTTTTTCCCCCGCAATATTTTTTTGCTCTGCCACTTACAGGAACTCTGTGTCTAGAAGGAAGATGCTTGTTCAACTCTAAACAACCCCTGAAACAAGGGGCACAAGGTAAAAATCCCCTTTCCTAAACACATTTTCTAGGTGAAGGAGATATTTCCTTTTAGTCTGTTCAGGCCTCTCTTCATTTGTCTACATCCAGGTGTGCAGGGTTTCTTAGTAAGGAATGTGTCATTCCCCTAAACACAACACAGCACAGCACAAATTTTTAATTTTTGACTCACTCTAAGATGCGCTGTCTGCGCGATGCTTCCCCTGATTGTAAATCAGGAGCAATGGCACTCATGATACAGACAACTCACAGACGCTTTGAGGTTCAGCTACGCATTTTAAGAGCCTTGACCAAAACATTATTTATTACTGGTTACTCAACAACAACAACAACAAATGTAAGCTTGCAAGGATGAGTTAGGAGTGTCAAAGGAAGAAAAAGTTCTGCCCCAAAGGCGTATGCTTCCTTACAAACATGATGGCCAGAAAAAAGCACAATATAATGAAGAGAAGCTCAGAAAATGGCTTAGCATCACAGGCAGTGAACAGGTTTCAGATGTATGCAGCCATACTCACCACAGCCAGGTCCTCACCCCTGATGACTTCTTGCATCCATCCCCTGGTCACCGCTGGAACCTCTGCTGAATGCCCATGGCTATCACCAGGGTCTGGAAGCAGCACAGACCTGGGGAACAGCTAGCAGGCGCCTGGCCATACAACTAAAAGTCACTTAAAAACCCCTATTTGGGACTGAAGCCTGGGCTTTTCTTCACCATGGGACCCAACATCCCCCCAGCACAATGGGCTGTAGCGTGGTCTCATGTTTGGGCAAAGAAGATACCAAGAGATCTGGGGACTTTGTAACTGACAGTAGCTCTCTGCAGAGTCTGACATCCTAGAAACAGGAAAGACAATAATTGCTGAGCGCCGTGCCCAGCTGGTTGCACTAACCATCGAGGCACACCTCCAGGTGTCTGGTTCATTATACGGTGAGAAGAGGGAGATATAAAAAAATCAAGACAGGGCCAATAGCTGGCTGTTCCTTTCTCAACCCCAGAGAGAGCAGACGACCTGGAAGACATGGACAAGGGCAGAACGAACCAGCTTTCTCATCTGTTAATGTTTACAGGGCCACAGTCCAGGCAAGAACAAGGAGAGGGGTTCAGCTTGCCTTACAGTGCAGGCATCTCCATCTGACCTGAGCACTCCGGGCTCATGCCCTACTCGCTGGAGAAAAAAAGCCGTGCTTTTAGGGGTGATTAGCTAGGCTTTTTTTGGGCTGTTAGGATAAGATCACTCAGTCCCTAGATGCATCTCTTGCTCTCTGCTTGTTAGAAGTGGTGTCTGGACAGCTCAGGTGTAGGTGTTGCCGTGTCCACATTCAGGAGCATGAATCCCAATTAACCCACCTGATGGATGGGCTCCTCCAAGCAACCCTCAGCATCTGGATGCAAACAGGCATGCTGCTCGGGCTGCCGCGTGGTCTCCAGGGCAACACCCGCGGGTGTGTACACAACAGGACCGCCAGGTAGCTGCTTGGGTGCCACCAAACATCATCACAGCCTTTTATTCCTGGCACGGGGCGCAGAGAGATGAATGAGGCTGATATGAAAAATGACACCACCCTGCTATAATGTGTCTAATTCTCCAGTGTCATTCTCAAAAGCCGACTGTGTGCCTACATACATATATACACAAACACACCTCACCACCCTTTGTCACAGTACCACTCCATTGTACCAACACTGTTTACCTTAAAAGGAGTTGAGAAAGCACCAAATCTGTATCTAACACATTCCAAGACACCATAATACCTCTTATATTTTTTTTTGTTGTTTATTTTCACTAATCATGGTCCAATCCTAACGATGGCAATCTGCAGCAAAGAGTGATAATCATAATGTTTGTCTTTAGGAGTGGTCCCAAATAACTTGGGACCAAATAGCGGTAAATTAATAGTTTTTATAAAAATGTCTAAATGCAAACAGAAATTTGCAGTCCAGCCTTGCTTCCATTCACAGTCAATTCCTTGAGCAAGGTCCCAACAGTAACTCTGGAGATATCTCCAGTGAGAGAACAAGTGAGGTCTGGAGGATCCTGCAGACAAGTTGCCTGTCCTGAATGCAACGAGGACTTCAAAGGGAGGATCTAATGGATGAGATTTACAGTGGGCATTGATGTGAAGAACTCTACTCTCTATGAACCAGACACAGCAGTTTCACTGGGTGCCCTGGTGCTCTTGCCTGATGACCTGCAGGTTGCCAGCTCTCCAGACTTTGGGAAGCACTGTTAAACAGCTTATTTTGCTCTTGCCACATATATCAAAGTGCAAACAGCTGCACCTCTTTTGGTAACTGGGCATATGATGGTACCATGAATTTAATCAAAGGATTTTCAGCCCCTAGGAGCCTTCCCAGAGGCAGGAAGAAAGGGCAGCCCTGCAAGCCAAGGGACAATGAATATACCGAGAAGTAGGTAGACAGGGATTTGTGCAGAAATATCTGCGTGTGCATGTGTGAGGGGAAGAGACAAGATGAACTAATCCCTTTCCTTGAGGCGATGTCTTTACTCTTTCAGACTGGCACGCGTCTCCTTTGTTTTCGATAATAGAGGTAATTATATCTGAAATATTCAACTGTAAATCCATCGTGAGATTAAGGGAATTCAAACTGCACAGAACTATGGGAACATTTATGGATGGATATTGGACAGAGATTCTGAAAATCACACTCCATGCTTTCCATCGCTTGACTCAAGGACTCGGGCAGCTTCCTGCTTTCCCCAGGGACTATCAATCTTCCCACCACAAGATAAGAGAACCACACAGTGATCCCAGTGAGAATCACTAGTGCACTGTGATGAAACAACACAGTCTTCAGAGAGGGGTTTACAGTTTGGGTTTCCTTTAATTTTTTTTTTTTTGTCCCTTCTTATCACTAAGCAAAAGCTTGTGGTCTTTCCTAGATAACCAACAATTAAACTTTTATAAAAGAACATGCTCAGATGAAGCTAGTCTTATGCAACTTGAAGTTTTTTTCCATACTGTAATTATTATGGAATAAATCTATCATTATATTTTACAAGGAAGACTAAAACGCAAAGCACTTAAAAAATACAGGCAAACCAGTGTATTTCCAAGTCCTCCCACCCTCTACTAGTTACATTTGGAAACAAAAGAAGAAAGAAAAAAAGAATACTAAAAGAGGAGATTCATTCTTTCCTCCTAGGATCACCAGTGACACTTCTCATGGGCAGTGAGGAGGGAGTGCCTGGGCTTACCTGGCAGTTGTCTGAGTGGAAGCCTTTCCAGTTCAACACTGGAGTGAGGGTGCTGATGAAAGCATGGGTCCAAGAGTGGGCTTGCTTAAATACCAGGTCTCGTGTCCTCTGTGCTGATGTCTGCAGGCTCAAGGTATCAGTCCTCACCTAGGAAGAGTGAGCTTGGACCGTGTGCTGCTGGGATGGTACACAGCTGTGCACAGCTGGCCTGAGCCGCCAGGACAAACGAGGGGAAGGCACCGTGCGTTCCCCCGTGGGAAGGGGGCTGCCATTTCAGTGCCTGCTCAGAGGAAAGGAAGGAGATGGTGTTTTGAGCACAGCCTCAGATGTGGGCTTCATCAGCAAAACAGAGGCAGAGATCAGGAACTGGAGATTACTCAGGTCCTTCTGGGTCAATATGGTTTTTAGCACACAGGTGGGCTGTGTCTGACATGAAGAGCAGAGACAAGAGTCATTCGCACCTTTCTTACCAGCAGTTCTTTCCCCATGTGAACAGAGAGGGATTTTTTGGGGGTGATCCTTGGGTAAGGAATGCCATTACTTACACCACAGTCACTCGGGATCATATTTATTACCAATAGCCTTTCACGGGGCAAGCTCAGGCAAGAAAGATCAAATCTTTGCTTCAGGGCATCCATTGACTTATAACTGCAGAAATGCCAACAACAAAAAAAAGTCAAATGCAAAATGGAACATGAGTGTACAGGGGTTGACTCAGAAACCATAAGGTTTGGTGAGGTTTTCTTTGTTTTGTTTTACTTTAGGGTGTACTTAGGTCACATCCTACATAAGTGTAAGGGCTAGGAACACATTTTGGTTTGGGTTTTTTTGTTTGTTTGTTTTTTGTTTTTTGTTTTTTTCAATGAGAACTGAATTTCTTAGATAACAACAGATTATTTTTTTCCCAAAAGAATCACACTGCAAAATTCAGGATAAAATTATGAGTACTGGCTACACAGTAACTACTACTCCCACTTCTGCAAGCAGCATTGCACATATGTTAGATTAAAAACTAGACAACTTTCTTCCACTCACCACATTCAGATTGTCAAACAAACCAAATATTTTCATATTTTGAGTATCACCCAATCATCTCACTTGAAACCTTTTGACTGCCCTGGGTTTGTTTCTTTGCTGGAATGAGCAGGACATGTACTCCACCCTTCCTTTTAAATATACTTAAGCCGTATCATTTAAGTTACTTGGAACTGGGTGCGGGGACCATGGGGAAAGGATTAACTGTAACAAAATCTTTGTGAGGCTGAAAACTGGACAAGCTGGCCATTTAAACTCTATGATGGGCCACTTGCCTCTAGCAAACCAACTTTCCAAAAACAACCTAATTACATGTGTCTGCCTTAGAGGTGATGCATCAAGGTTTCTGTTGTTACTGGAAGATGCCCCAATGGAAATGCCTCCATAAAGATTTTAAGAAGCCACCAACTTGGAGAGCAGAAAAGTGGACTACAGACTAGGATTTAATTAGTGAGAGGCGTGAAAAGCCAGCAATCCAGCCCAGCATTCCCTGGATTTCGTCTCTGGCACAGGAAGGGTTTGCATGTTTCCTGCTTGTGGATTCTATTTTAGCCTGTATTCATTGCTGAGATGCTTCGACACAGCTGTGCTGGTTCATTAACTGCCCAGCATGTCACTCAGCCCAAGCAAATGGCTTTGGGGTAGTGTTTTCCAATGACTCGAGGGAAGGGTAGACCTCTGTCAGGAAAGGAAGGTGTTGGTCTAGGAGATATTTGAGAATCTCGTAAGATATATTAAAAATAACGATGAGAGAAGAAGACTCAAGCAGAAGTAAGGCAGCTTCCCACAGCAAAAAGGTTGGGACTCAAGTGGAGATTTCAGGAACAATTCTCAGTCATCGAAACTCCACTGAGACACCAGCGACCAAGGAAGCAAGATCTCCCTCTGTGTCACAGCTAATATCTTGAGTACAGGGCTCGCCAACCCTATGGCTTTCGCTGTAGGCTCAGAAGCGGGCACCAAGTGGGCACCAAGAATGAGGGAAATGGATCCGCAGCATCCCCACCCTCTTCTGCTCATTGCATCCTGCTCTCAGGCGAGATCCATTCGCAAAATTAGAACACGCTCAAGCCTTGCCCTTGAATGCTTTGGTTAGGACGGTGCCCTGCCCTGTTCCAGAAGCTGTGTCAGAGATGTGCTGAGCCACGCAGCTGCTAGTTGGGTGCTGTTTCCAAAGAAACAGGGTCCATATTGTGCCGCAAGTGACTCATGCTGAGATCATCCCACGCAGGAAGAGATGGAAGGAGCAGTTCCAGTTCCACCTCTTCCTGCAGGGAAGGCTCATGGCATCGATGAGCAAAGCAGGTGCTGCAAGCAAGGAGGTCCGGGACTTCCCACTGCCTTGCTCCTTGGATTCCTGTTTTGTTCAAGGGAGAAGGAAACAGGCCATGGGGAACACGCTGTCTGCCAGCCCACGCTATGGCATCCATCAGAGTGACAGCCCTTGGCCATGGGCAGCCTGGGAGGAGCATCCCCAGCACGCAGCCTCAGCATGCCGGCATGCCTCCGCTCCTCTCCCCAAGCCTTCCTGTAACCGCTGTGCTGCCCCATCATGAGGCAGCTTCCTTGCTCCTGCCTCACCGTGTGCATTAATACAACCCCCTGTAACTGCTCACTTCATCCTTCCCATGGGTAGTCTCTGGAAGACCACTATGGGCCCAGGGAGAGTAACAGACTGCGGGCATCTGGCTTTCAAGGCAGGAGATTAGGTAATCCACATGGCATCACGACAAGCACAAAGCATCCATGACTATTGCCATGCTTGTACTAACCCCATCTCAATAACCAGCCATTGGGTCATTCACCCAAATATTTCCCAAGGTGTTTAGAAAACACTAGTTTTATTCTAAAAATCTGATTCAGGCTCAGGAAGGACAGCAAGAAGTGAGCTCAGCAGCCCTTGAGCTGTCAGTCCAGTCCCCCAGCGTAGCACGGCAATGCTCAGCATGAAGCATCGCTATGTCTATCCTTTATACACCCACATCTACATCTCTAGAGGCACAGCTGCTTAAGAAGCTACGGATTCTGTAATGCTACTTCCCAATCCATCCTGGTCTGCTTGTCACTGGGTTGTTCTAGCCTTTGACCTGCGCCGTTACCGTTCTTCCCCAATGGGTTCCCCTCGTGGTTGCCTCCCATCCACATGCACTCACACATGTCTGCACCACGCAAGCTGCTTACGCCTGCTCTTCCAGGCAGCCATTGCTGTTCAAATTGCCCATTAGAAACCCAGCTTGGCCCAAAAACTAAAGAGATTGACAAAACCACATTTTGTTGCTCTTCCTGCAAAACTCTTGAACTCCTGAAAGTTGAACACATGAAAGCAATCCGAGGTTAGCGTGTAATACACAAACCACATAAAAGAGATAATTTCGCATTAGACACATGTTACCAGGAGCAGGTTGAAACTAATACAGGTTTTGCATTCAGGTCATAAACTACAGCACTTATATTGTCTTGTGAGGCGTCCCTACTTCGTGTGCCATGATGGGGGATAACTACAAGTGCTCTGATGTCAATACAAGCAGAATATAAAAAAAAAAAACAGTCTCCTTCACCCTTCTCCTCCACTGCAACAGAGATGCTCACACCTGCAGGACAGTGAGAAAGATAGGACAAAACTATTTTCTTCTTTTCTATTCCCATTCCAAACCTACTGAAAGGTCACACGAACAAACTGAATCCAAGCACTTTGGTAATCCAGTAACACTATTTTTTAAGCACTGCCATAATACGCCTTAAAAATCCGAAGCCAATGATCCAGTTGGAGCACGAGCAGGAAGGGTCCACGCTCCCCAGTGCTGCCCACTGACTGTGCCTCTGGCACGGAGAAACGAGCACAAAGATCAGCCTCCAAGCAGCAGTAAGGAACCCCCGTGAGATCTCTCTTCTGATCCTGGGGGGAAGCCACACACAGCCTAATGTTAGCAATTTCTGTCCGTGGGTGACTCCTGGAGGATTCAACCACGTTAACACTATTTTTACAGCCCCTGAAGCCCAGCCTCTCATGTTAAGCCAGAAAAAAACAACAAATTTGACATATTTCAAACAAGATGGAGTTCTGAAAATAGAGCTTGTTGCACCTTTAAAAAGTATGTTGGCAGAGGTTTACTTTGAAAGTTAGTTTGGTATGAAAGAGCTACACACCAAAATGCTAAATTCCTTTAGAGAACAGAATGAAATAAAAGCAGATATTTCTTTTCTTAACACCTCGTCAGCAAAATTCTCCATCCTAAGATTTTTTTTTCTTTTGCAAAATTATTGCGCTAGTTTGCCAACGATGCTTTTCTAAGAACAACTGCTTGAGCAGCATAGCTGCCTTCTCATCCTGCCTCTCCCAACAATTCAACACTCCCTCCTGCAACCCAAGTAGAAAACTCTTTGCCTTGGGGCCTGCAAAGGAACTCATATAAGTTCTTGGGAAAAAAATGCTGTAATGATGTAGAACCCACTTCCCTCTTTCCTCTGTCCCCATTTTTTTCTTTTTCAAGTTCCTGACCTTGACTTTCAATTGGTGTTCCAGCTAGAGCCTGAGAATTAGTTTGATTTGAGATATTTCTATTTTAGATTCAAACAAACGCATTGAGGGGCACTAAAAATAGGGAGACCTATCAACTCATAGAGTTATGCTGAAAAAAATTCCAGTGTGACCAATGACCTAACTTCCCTTCTATTCCTAACGATGTGCTGGGCAAACATGACAATTCAGCTGATTTTGTGGTCTGCGTCAACTTACTCAGCCTTTTAAAGATGGATGGAAATGTGAATACTAATCAAAACATACTATTGCTGAGAATGTTGAGGACCTTCCTGTAAATCCAAAGACTAAATGAGAGGAGAGTCTATGTCCTATTTTTAACTCTTTACTCACCAGCTGAGAATAGCTAGAAGAATAGCAAAGACATCACACCCTGACCTTAATTGAGGCAGTGATTCACCCTTTGCTCTCTGAACACAAACAGAATAGCTTGAAGCTGGAAGGCTTGCTGGCAAAGAGTGTTGGGTCAAGTGGTAAAAGTCACCATGTAGGGCCTCTTTTGAGGGAGAATAGAGGGTTCCTGAAAGACACATTATCCCAGAGAACAAGCATAGTCATTCATCTCTTTTTTTCTGTAAACCTAGAGAAATGCAAGTATGGAAGATAATGGGGTTTGAAAGCCTGGAAATCGCAAGTTAACACATAACTTTACTCTTATCCTTATTTTTAAAAAAGCCTTCTTCAACCTCATAATACAATACATTTATCTTACAAGAAAAAAATTACAACATCCAGAAAACAGATTTTTTTTTTTTAATTCTTCCTCACCTCATTTTTTCTTCCAGGTGAAATGCCCTTCCAGAATATCTCCAGAAATAATGTTTGTCTTGTAAGATTTAGCGTGACATATTTTAGTATTATTTTTTGCTTTGATTGGATCCTCACAAAATTAATTTCAACAACAATCTTTTCATTGACCAAGGAGACCCAGTATTGACTGTATATTGGAGAAGGGAAAATTTATTTCCAGTTTTATTATTGAGTTGTTCCAGAGGTCGCCAGCTGATCCAGACCAAAAGCACTTCTTTAAAGAACAAGAGATGCCTTAATAGATGTCATTAATGATATTTTTATGTATTGTATGTATTAAAAGTAATCATCCCACAATCTGTCTTGAATATCTATAAACCACCGATAACTAAAATACTCATATTGGTTTACAGTCAAGATAGTAAACGCTTTCAGATAAACTAAAGAACTACATCTCCATGTACCACGTTCACAAAGCACCTTAGGCTGGCAAAGAGCATTTCCCTACCCCATTGCAAAGCTCCTGGATTTTGGTTTTGAAATAGATTTCAAAACAAAAAGGACATAGAAGAGGACATAGATAATTTGGTGTACAGCCCAGTTTTTGCAATCCAAGAACAAACACTCTTACAAGACTCTTACAGCAGTGGCATGGATGGCCGACAGTGGGCTAAAGCACTTAGCACACGCACAGAAACCACGAACACCAAGCTCATAGCTGAACCCATCCAAAACTTTCCAACAGCTTTCCCGTCAGCCTGGTGTCCCAGTTTGGACTAATTTCTACAAAGAGAGGATAGAGCGCTTACAGCTGACCAATCTTTACATGCATTAGGGATGAAAAATTCCATTTTAAAAAGTGCTCAGAGAGTGAAATTCAACTCTGGCTAGAGAGCCAGCAGAGAGACCTCACCACTGCTGCTGTACGGATGCTTCCCAATACAGCCACAGGCGTGACCTCCGTGATGAAAAGGCTGCGTGCTGCCTTGACAAGGGGTGTATTCCCTCCTTAAGCACTCATAGGAATGATACTATATTTGGGATTTAAAGAGAAAAAAAATGAACAAGAAGTATTCCTTAGAGTCCCCGGGGAGGGGAGGGTGTGGGGGTGGAATTTCAAAAGCCCAGGTTTGCAGAGAATTGAATAACCACTCTTGTTCTGATTAGCAAAAAAAAAAAAAAGCCAAGAGCCCTGTGCAGGTGTCAGCATGTCAGTTATGGAGCAGGACCATAACCAGCACAACCAGATGCTGGGTTCTTGTTCTGAGTGGAGAAAAGGAAAGGGAAAATAGTTTGTCCAATAAATATGGGGAAAACTAAGAGTACAAGGTCAACTTCAATCATAGCAGAGTCCTATAAAGGAGCTTCTGAAGAAAGCATATTAACATAAAAGTAAGCAAAAAAACCTTGAAATAAAACAAGTCAAGGCTTCAACAAAATTTTCTTGCTTCATATCATCCTGGTGACAATCCCTTTCTGCAGAAGGAAGCAATGAAGCCTCTCTTTGGGAAGCTCAAGGCTCAGAAATCAAAGCAACCCAGCAGGGAAGTGGGGAAAGCCACAGGTCTGGTTGGATTTGAAGAATTTTAACTCGTCCTAGAGAAGCAGACCAGAAAGCAGTGTTTCTAAAATGGAAAGAACGCAAATCTAAGGCTCAGATGTCCTCCAAACTTGAGGTTTGATCACATTCAAAGAATATTTGGATCCAGTCCCAACTCAGTGAACAGTGAGATGTGACATGCCCATTTCTGGTTTTAAGGGCTGGGGAAGATTTCAGGCAGGCTTCCTTCTCACAGGGCATGCACGGCGTAGGCAGCAGAAAGGCAGACTTCCTCCCTGTGCCATTGCTAATGTGCTTTTTTCCTGCCCAGGAGAAAAACCTCTCCTAAGAGAAAGGAGAAGATTAATGGCTAAGGCCACAGGTCACTGCCCAGACTGCCTGGCAGTCCAAACTGCAAGTTCAGGCTTTGTTAGAGGGAATGTGAGGAGAAGGACCAGGCACATGGTTCTTCACCTCCCTGCTCCCCCTGGTCCATTTCACTAATGTTGGTATATCCTTCTGCCAGACTATGACTTCAAGCGTTTGAGAAAAGCAGCCTGACCCTAACTGTTCATTCAAAACCTCCTGCCCTGGCCCCTGCCAAAGGCTGTGTGCTGATACGGGAATTGGAAACACGGAAAAATGGTTTTAAAATTAACATCTAGTCCCTAAGCTTTTCCTATGATGAAATAAAGTCTCACATAGAAGTAATTTCACAAATGCTTGTTTTTCCTATCCAGTCCTATGGTGAAGCTGAAGAATAGAGTTTGGGATCTAGATCAAACAGCAGAATTTGTATCTGAAGGATTTTGTGCATGTATACTACGAACAATTTGGAGTGAGAACTCTGAATTATACATTAACAAAGCCAGGGAGGACAGCTATGGTCAGCTAGGTTTGGCTTCCAAAAGAACACCAGCAACAAGGCTGCTCTGAATTAATACCTGCATGAACCAGAGTGCAACCGATGGAAAAAGCATCCCAACTCTACTGCCAACGACAATAAATCACAGCCCTGACTTTTGCTCCAAGAATGGTTTCCGCTGTTAAAAGTTGAAGACTTATATACAGTATGAACTCATCCAACTTCGGACTACCAATTTTTATTATCCTATTGCTCAAAGGAGCTTCTGTTTCTGAATTTCTTTTCCTTATATAGCATACTTGAAAACCAGATGAGCTTTTCTTGACTCGCTCTTTGGTAAGCTAAGGAGATGGGCTCCACTGTAGGGCAGGTTTTCCAGTCCTTTAGTCATTCTTGTGGCTCTACTCTGAAAGATCTCCAGTTTTTCAATATCGTTCTTTAATTGTGGGTACCACAGCTGGATGGAGTGTTCCCAAAGCAGCTGCACCAATGCCAAACACAGCAGTAAAGTGATCCTTGCATATATAAGCAGGGAATATCAAGTAGGAGCTAGAAAGAATCCAAGGATTGTTTTAGACCCTTTGGCCTCAGCACTGAAGTGAAAGGTGACATTCAGCCAATTATCCATTCAAACTCTCAATCCTTTTCCAGGTTCCTGGTTTTCAACATGGTCGATTCCATACGGGACATAAATCTCAGAGTTTTAATTTCCTTTACCTGTAGCATCCAAAAAAAAAAAAAAAAATTATTTGCTATTTCCATTCTATCAAGGGATCCAAACTATGCTAAACCCGTCTTTCTGTCATCTGCTAACATCAGCAGCATGGAGTTCATGTCTCCTTCCAGTCACTGCCACACCATTAAGCAATTCAAAGCAATGATTGGATCTCACTAGGAACACAGCCATTTGATGTGTTCACACTTCAAATCTATTTGCTAATGCCACTTTGAGGTCTGTAACTGAAACAGCTGGAACCCATGTACCATTTCCTATTTGATACTGGACCATTTGAGCTTATGAATTAACACACATGGAAGCAAGTTGAAGACTTAAGGAACTTATTACATCAACATTAGCATATTAATCAACCAGATATCTTTTTGTTTTTGAATCCAACTGAGGTTGACCCAAGTTATTTTCCAAAAATCAGTACTAGATGCCTCCTCATGTCTTTACATTCCTTTAGTATATAATTCAGTGTATGATTATCCTTGAATTTCATTGAATTAATTAACATTAATGTTAATTATTAATGATCATAGCAATTTATTTAAAATATTGATCTAAAATTGGATTTATTTTGTCCCTAGAACTTCATCAGTGTTGTATGTCTTGTTAGAAATCAAAATAAAAGTCCTAGGTTAGCTTTGTAACTCTAGGGTTTGGAGTTAGAAAAACCCAGTGATTTGCATACGCAACTTTAGAACCTGATTGTTAACATACTCCCAAGTTCCAACGAAACGAAAATTATTCCACTTTCCAGAGAAAACATTCATCCTCTGTTTATTCACAAAATACAAAGACGACTCTTTTTGTGCCACTATTGCCAATCCTGCCACAACTAGTCAACCATCTGAGCTCCGATGGATTATTTAGTTTAAACTCTACTATTTCCTTATTCATCTGATTTTCCAAGTGACGTGCCCTAATCAGGTCTTCCGTGGGGCACCAGAACTGAAATCTAATTGGACATCTGTAGGCAAAGGAGCAGAGGCAGTTTTCACGCTTATGAAAGCAAGGAATCCAAGCATCCTGAAAAAGTCTGGTGCACAGCATTTTTTCACGCCACAACCCTACTGCGAGCATTCCCGTATTTCCGTACTCTCTGAAAAGCTGGAGGTTACCTTCTGCCTCACCGACGGCAGACTCACTCTGCTCTGGTTTGACTGTCGCCTCCCTGAAAACACGGACTTCAGCTTACCAGCAGCTAGCTGCAGAGGAAGATGCTGTTTGAGAATTGTCAAGTTTGCAGTTTTACTGAAGGTCATTTTCTCCCCATCTGCAGGCAAGCACGGCCCGACTGGCTGGTGCATTAGAATAAACAGATGCTATCAGCACCAGCAACAAATTATCTTCTGAAGCTTTGTAATTTCTAGAGAATAGCAGGTTGTGGCAAGTTGATTTACATTTACGATGGAGAGGGAATGAAACAGAGGTTGTATCATCAGCACAAGGGAAAAGGAACAGTAAATAGAAGCTGGACAACTATGCTATGAAAAAAAAAAGCCATTAATTGTGCACCCATATCACTCCTAGTGAGGTACACAGCAAGCCAGATGAGGACACACAGAGGTTTTGCATCTGGAAAAAAAAAAAAAAGTTTTTTTATGCTCAGGTGGTAAAAACCCAGAAAGAACACGTGCACATATATGTAAGTGCTCCCAGGGACGCAACTGTTCCCTTGAAACATTTCCTTGCACCAGGACTTGGGAGCATGCTGCAGTCAAAAGCTGGAGGGGAGAACCCACTGTTTGCTGTTACCAGGAGAGCACTTTTCTACGGCTGAGATCCCAGTCCCAAAACCAGAGTGGTGGCATAACCGAATTCAGGAATCCTTTCGCTGCTTCTCTGCAAGAAGGGGAGAGCACACCTCCCTGGATATTTTCAGATACACAAAGTTTAGCTTATAGTATTGTGTATATGTACCCACACATAAACTGGCAGAACTGACTGAAAGCCATGGAAAAAATTTATAACACAATGAGGAATGGATCCCCATTTTCATAACATTTCCCTCAGTATTTTAAGAAGAATTCATATTTCTGATTGGGACTGGGGAGCAATGCAAACATCTGCTGCAATCTTATTTGCAGAAGGTACCAGACACCCATTTCAAAACCAGAATGGCTTTGTTATCACAGTGAAATACATAATTTCAGCATTCCTACATCAGAATGGAAAAACAAAGCTTCCATGCATCTCCATGCAGAGGGCTGCTCCTGCCTCTGTATCCAACACATTCTGGGATCTACCTCTCTCCCCATATGTGCTGGCAAGGGTGCTTATCCCAGCACCCTGGGGCTTTAGCCATGTCATCTACTGCTGTCAAGAAAATATCTGCAGATATTGATGAGTTTTAATGTTTCACTCACATCAGTCCAGAGCTGCCTACATAATCTGGCATTAGTTTTAATTTCCCCAGCCCAAAAGGGAAACTAATCTTACCAGTCCTGAAAGACTTCGGTACAAACGTGGGTAAAGCCACACATGCAACTCAAAGATACAGAAATTCCTTTAATTTTCCTGTAACATCACATATCTATTTTTATTGCAGAGGAATACACAAGAGTTAGTCATCAGTGACTTTTGCAGGCTATGTTAGAGTCAAAGATTTCTAAAAAAAAATCCAGCCATTTGCAGAGCATTTCAAACATCACTTGGTGTTCCCTGTCAATACTTCTCTTCTTTTTGACGTGACTTTTGATCACTGTCACATGCCTGCAAGGTTCACAAGAAAGCTGTCTCAGTTGGTCTGTCATGAAACACAAGAAATTTTACACGAGGCAGTTCAGCAACTCAGATTCAAGACAAAACCATCATCCTTTAGGTACCTGTGGGTTTCACCTGGTTCATCATTTCCTTTCCCTGCCAGAGTGCTCCGAGACTTTCCGTGCAAAGGTCTCGTAGGGAACATACATAGACCAAGGATATCAGAGGAGCAGGACCAATCCTTCCTTCAAACGATTCCAGGAAATTACCATACCTTCTCATTTCTCCTACTAAATAACCAATTCTGAACAAAGTTCAATAAGATGACTCAAAACTGAGTCCTCAACCACTTCAAGTCAGTAGCCTTTCAAATTCTAGAGCAGCTATTCCTGCCCAGCTGAAAGCAATAGGTACCAGTCCAGGTTATTCTAGGAAGAGCCTGTTTGATGTCTCCTTTTCAAGTCTCTGGGTGAACTACAGTACAAGCAAAATTAGTCTGGTGATTCTATGATTTTAGAGCATTCAGCACTAGAAATCAAAGAATCCAGTCTTCTGTCTCATTGACATGCCTCTGGACTGCTGTCCAACCTGGGGTGCAGCTTCTCATCTTTCTACCACAATATTTACCACAATCTGCCGTTCCTCTCTCAAATACTGCTGAGGTTCCTTGATTTTCAATTCGGTTCAAAACAGGGGCAGTAGTTTCTCTTTCTCTCTCCTAATATCTGTTTATATTTTAGGGAAATCCATGTTAAGTGGCCTGTAATTAGCTTTCAAGGGGCAGATCTATAGATTTTACTACGGGCAAATCATTACATCTCTCAACATTTTAAATGATGCTGAAAAAAAGAAATCTCACCAGAGGAAGAAGTCCAAATATTCTCCCAAGAAAATTGGGCTAGCACACTCAAAGCACAAAAGTTTCCATAGCCAAAACCATTCACATCTGGATGCTTTTAACATCGTCAGCGTGGCCAGACATCCACTTGTATCTGGCTGTTGTGCAATTCCAGCATGAAACTCAAACTCACACCATGAATCCAGAAGAAGCAGCCTAACACTCTGCCATCCCACCCTTTCTTGTAAATCTTCGGTCCTAGAGAACTTCTTCCAACTCTAGGGTTTGGAATAACTTGTTTTCAGACCAAAGCTGTCTTCTCCAAACCAAGTCCTGTATCCTGGCTGAGTTAGCTGGAGTTAAATCAGCATAAAACTAAAATAGCACAATGGAAAGTCAGGCCTACTGTTAAATCATGCTTCTATTTTTGTCTGTCAAAGCATTTAAACATGTGCTTGAGCTCCCCAGGATTTAAGCATATGCTTAAAGTTAGTCCTGTGTTTACACACATTGTTAAGTCAGGACTTATAAATCAACCGATTTTGTGAATCTGGCTGAAAGCGTGTGATTTTTTTTTTAGAAGAAAACACACAATGCTGATCTCCACATGTGAAAAGGGGTCCATAGGCTCAGGATGCAGAAATCAAGCAGGAAAAGCTGCGTACTTGCGGTTGGCCAAAAGCTCACACAAACTTCGAGAAAGGAAAAGAAACATTTCAAAGAGAACCGTGAGATGGCACAAAGCAGGAAACACAATTTGGAGCTAAGCAGGTTCAACCTTTGTATAGAAAAGATACAAAAATGGTGGTGTGGGTAAAGCCAAGCTTTATCTAGCCCACCAGTTTACCTGAAACACTGTCCAAAAGCAGGTAACACATGATGCAGGCCATGCACAGAGTGGTCAGCGTCTTCCAGTTTCTGGCCATCAGCAATTTAGGGACTCAAAGCAACCTCCAAGCCCACACGGGCCATTGTGTTTAGTAGCCTCTGATGAATGGATCCTACCAGGGTTTTGGCCGATCCTTTCTTATATTTATTTAATTTTGTCATTTCCAGTATCCATCATGACTTCCACAATATAAGAATGAAAAAGTACTCTTTTTATTCTATGCTACTTTTGTTTAGCCTCCCTAGTTCTTGTGTCACAAGGAGGAGAGAATGATCAGTTCCCATTCACCTCTTCCATATCACTCATGATGTTATGAGCCTCTGTCAAATGTTTCTTCTGTTTTCAAAGCTAAGGAGCGCTTCTTTATTTAGATCTCTCCATTAAAAAAAAAAAGAAGACACATTCCCCATCGCTAGCTACTCTTATTGCTCATTTCTATGTCTTTTCTGTTTGTCTTTTCTATTTCTAATGCATCTCTTTTGAAGTGGAGTGAACAGTCCTGCACACAGCAGCCAAGATGCAGAAACCTTACAGGAGGATCAACATCTCTGTCTCTCTCTGGTAAATACTGCAGTGGTATAAGCTGTTTGTTTTGTTCTCAATTTTTCCAAATAACTCCAAAATTTTCTCTTTGTCATTCATAGGACTTCTAGGATTGGTCTGATATTTCTGGAAAACCAGCAACAATGACTTTAGCAATTTTCCTGAATATAGAAACCACAGAACACATAGTTACCTAGAAGTATGAATGGTCAAGATTATTTTCCCCTGTACTACTTATGTTTATTGATGTTGGCTTTCATCCACCACTGCACTGCCCCATCTCTCAAGATCCTTCTGCAAAGGACCCCTGCCCCAGAAAATCTACTCCCAAAAAGGATCACTATAAATAAAATGAACATTTTCTATTTTGAAAACTGGCTAATTATAGCAATCCTTTTCTTTGTACCTTGGTGGGACCTTTTCAAAATCCATTCAAACCCCCGCATACACTACATTAAGGGTCACATGTTTCTCCAGGTGCTTATTCATTCCTTCAAAGAACTCCGGGGTTTGGGATGCATGCCTTTAATTTACAAAGGCCATTTGAACACATCCACAATATATCGTATGTGTATACACTGCCACTAAACCTGGTATAATTTCCCCTCAATTGTTCCTAGCACAGAAGCCAGATTTGAATAGTCTGTAGTTTTTTTTAATCCTTGCTGGAACCCTTTCTAAAGTTGGTGTCACATTATTTACCTCCTCTGGGATCGAGGCTGACTGAACCCAAAAGCTTCATACCAGAGTAATTTAGAACATTTGAATGAATATCATTCGTCCTGGTGATTTGTTGTTGTTCATTCCATTGGCCTGTTTTAAAAGTGTTTCTATTAATTAAAGGCCATTCCTTGGGCTCAAACCTTGGAGAACTTCCCATTTGGTACAGAGACAGTGCTTTCTGCTCCCTGCCGCACCGTGCTCTCACTGACTTCTCCTGCTCCTTTCGCACCTTGGCCATCTGCTGAGCCCACCACTTGCAGGCAGACTGGCAGTTCCTGGTTTATTCGGAAGAGCTTTTGTTGTTAGTTTTCACGTCTTCTGTGAGTCACTCCTCAAACTGTTTTAGTTCGTGTTGTTATAGTTTTACATTTAACTTTTAAGAACCTATATTGTTCTTTTTTCTTTGTTTAGGCACGATTTCCACTTTTTAAAGGACACCTTTCTATTTCTAATAGTGCCTCTTGATCCACTGTTTAATAACTGCAGTAACTTTTTTTTGAGTAAGGTTTATTTTGGGAACTGATAAGATACATTTTCTCTAATTTACAGGGATGCTACTCACACTCTTAGCTCACTTACCTGCTCCTTTAATGTTATTTAAGCTGCTTTTGAAAGAAAAACATTGTTTTGTTCTTTGGGTTTTTCTTAATATTATTATTTCTACAAAAGTATTGAATTTGACCATGCAACGGTCACTGCTGCCCAGTAGCTCTTCACTGCAACAGCTACAGTTTAAACAAGGTATCAGTCAAGAGCATCTTTCCCTTTTATTGGTCTGTTTGAAAATCTTGAACAAAATTTGCTCTTTACGTCCTAACTAGGACAAACCTTCTCCAGCCTTTTTTTGTACACTATCTTTTCACTGCCTCTGATCTTTCTAGTGTTTCATGGATATTGTCCCTGCCATGGTCAGCTCTTTAACAAAGTAAGTTTATTACAATGTTTTTCTTGATTTGACATGGCAACTTTCAATCCATATGGAGTGGGTGGTAAACGATGATAGAGATAACTTTATCTTATTGGACTCTGATTTCCAACAGACTCTGAGTCACTCCTCCAACGGCAAAATCTATTCTTGTCATTTCTACATAATCACCATCCTGCTAGTGCAGCTTTGTACTGATTAGTTTTATTTAGTAAGATTTTTGAGAGGCCAGTATATGACGATTCACCCATCCTCATTTTATATACATTTAATATTTATGGAAAAGCACAGATACTTCTGCTCTTGGTCTAGCTGCCTATCTGCACATACCTTAACGGTGAATTTGCTTAGATTGCTCTATTTTATCTACAACCTGAACTTCATTGGTGGCTGTGCTGTCCTGCCATGATGGCACAGAGCTTTTCATGCTGGGAAACTTGTCATCAAGACAAGTGCGTTCTTCTCCACCTCAAATAATTTTAAGGGCTCCCCTAGTATTTGTTTTCATTCCCAGGGTCGCTAACCTGGTTGCCCCATTCCAGAAGACACCATCTCTCCCCTTCATTCTTAGCGTCTCTCCTGTTTCTAAGAAGTCTGAATAATCCCTTCTGCCCACACCACTACCTTAGACACCATTGTGTCTCTGCTTCTCTGGGACAAGCATTTCTTGAATGCTATAATGGAGTTCCTGGGATTTACCATCCTTTCCTATCAAAATGTTATTTTTATTTATGTTATTGTATTTTTGTGGTGTTCATATGACCATGACCAGACATGATGCGAAGGGAAGGTCACCACCTCCTTTTCCAAATTCTCTTGAAGGCTGCCCAGACACCACAAAATACAAAGCCTCCAGAGCTTAGGTCAACCACCACATGCTCCTCCTTGGCCTCATAATCCCAGTTATCAGTCCCACACAGCACCACAGCCTGCCTCATCCTACCCAGCAGGACCATTGTCATTTCACGACGTTTTGCTTAAATGGACACACAAGGTCTCCTTCTGGCAAGAAAAAGGAGTCACACAGACAGTAGCTTTTGCAGACGTGTTTTCTCATTCAGTCTGAAACACAATTTTATGATTTGTCTTATTGTCTCCTAACTCAAGCACCAACAGTAAATCAAACCATTTCTCCCAAACAAATATCTTCTGAACATTCATCGTACATTCAGCACCCAGAAAACAGAAAACTTCTTTTACTGCACATTTAAAACCAGCAGAACAACAGGTGAACTGGTGTTTTCCAGAGAGAAAATCCGGTGCTTGTATTTCCTGTTACCATAGTCCTCACTCTCTTCTGTTTAAGAAAGTTTTCTTCCATTTAGAAGCCAATTTTCTGGGGAACACAATTTTGTTTTTTTCCACATTTATTTTATTTTCTAAAGACTGACCCTGCATTTAATTTGCAGAGAGCACATGGTATAGAACAGATCAGTGAGTCTGACGGAGAGACAGGAGATGCCTTCACCCTTTGGACAATTAAACATGAAATGTAAAACCCGGCAAGGCTTGCATTTAATCCTCTTTGCACCACTTAGCCCCCTGCCAAAGATGAGAAATCCTTCTCTTAAAAAGAATAAAAGATTTCAGAACACATCATCAACTCGTCCCTTCAGCCCTCAATACTGACAGTTTTATCTCTATACACAAAGCTTCTCCCCCTTTCTCCAGCTTGGCAACAAAACCCAAGCTCAATAAATATTTTATATGTGTGTGGTTAATGGAGCATTCTGGCTCCAGTCCATTAGGAACCTTACACAACGGTGTATTAACTGCTTCTCAATGTAACATTTCGAGTCTGTCCAAAAGGGATGTGTCTTTGCCAGTTGAGCCAACACACTATTATCATCTTGTCAGCCTAGTTCCTGTCTTCGTCTCAAGAGCAGGGTCCCCTGCCACAGCAATTTGCCACCATTGTGCTCCCAGCAGCAACCTGAGAAGATCAGCCCAGCTCCAAGCTCTATTCTTCCCTCTGTATTTTGAGGTCTGTGTCTCGTGTGGGCTGGGGAATGCCTGCAGTCTTTCTCCTTCAAAAATATACACAGAGATAAGCAATCCCATCACAGATTAACACAAATATAAAGCAGTTAGGATGAGATATTTAATTTTGATGGAAACCTCCATATTCTTTAATGAGCTCTGAAAGTTTGGCCTTGAAATCTACCTGATTGGTTGAAAAATTGATAGCAGAATGACAACATTTGACAAAGAATTTATCACTGTCTCACTTTAAAACCCTCCTCTGATCCTCAGGGCCATCACAGGCAAAACACCATCTCCATCAATATCAGCGCAAAGTTATCTCAACAGACAGATGGGCACAGATGACTCCTTAAAACAAGGGACAGTATCGTTCTACCCTGCACATAGGCAATATCCATGGTAAGTGGTAAAAAGAAGATGGGTGCTGGATTTCTCAGATGATGAGCCCAATGAGAGTTAGGGGTCCAGATCTCACCTACACCTCCCCAACGGTTTGTGGAGAGCACAGGAGCTTCCAAAGTGTGAATCATCCCAACCCAAGGCAGATGTCTAGAATGGGGAAGATGAATAGCATGGGCTGTTTATCACTCCTCACCGACCAAAGAGAGAGAGCCTAGATGACAATCTTAGACTTTATGTCTAAGTTTTAGATAACTAAAATGAGGTGAGATGATTCCCAGCCCCAAGGTTTGCAGACTTATTTCCAGACGAGCCGCAGACCCTAACAGACTTAGGGCAGAAAACAACAAGATAAAGAAAAGTGCTGATGTGGAAGGACTGATCTCATTCCTTCCCTGCCTGAAAGCAGAAAGAACTTATGTTTCAGAAGGCAAAGCCCTTCCTTTGCTCTCACGTCACTGCTGAAGCACAGTGGAAGAAGGGGAACGCTGTTGTTTCACTTCACAGGACCCCGTGGTGGTTTCTACACCATCTACGTGAGGTGGTCACCATCCACAAGGTGCTTGGGTATTACAGGCCAGAAAGCAAGGCTCAGAGGAGCCAAGAGACTGTTGGCTAAAAAACAGATGAGATGAAGTCTTTCAGCAGGAAGGGATCACCCCTGGACAACACAGTGCCTCCTCACCCCGTGGTGCCTGCACACCAATGACTTACCCAAAACCGGCAGCGGTGGCAGGGTCCGGAGCTGAAGGATGTGGGGAGGGGACACAGACACATGACAAAGGGAAGCTCTGTGCAAACTTTGAAGGAATCTCCTATTGCAAGGATCTGGGAGAAAAAGCAATATTTTCCCCAAGAGCACCGAGAGGATCACCACGTCTCAAATCATGCTTAAGAAAGGACAGGCACTGCACAAATATAATCAAAAGCCATAAATCTGACTGCCTAGAAGTTCAGCTGCTCTGAATGCAGCTCTGAAGTCAGGCTGTTTCTCTCTCCTAGAGGCACACGCAGCAAATCAGTCATTCAATCAGTAGATAATCCAGTTACCAGCCCACTTTCTTCTACCTCCCAGATCCCTCAACTCCCTTTTTTTCCTCCCCCCTTCAGAGCTCTCATCAATGGAAAGTTTTGAGAAGTACCCGAAAACAAGCAGAGCGCCTAATTGACTGAAGAAGGGAAATGGCAACTTCCATCATCTCAAAAAGCTGCACCTTTCTCCTACTCATCTCAAAGCTGAATAAAGGAATTAAAAACATAGCCTGGGGCAGCCAGCAGAGATTTACAAGAAGCAGACATTAGTTCTCCCTCTAAAGGCTGGGTGTGTGTGTGTACAAGCACCCGTGGGTGCCCGGAGGAGCAAACACAGAGAAAGGGAGCAGAAATGTACAGAGACTTCACATTTAAAGAGGAGGAAGAAGAAGGGGAAAAAAAAAAAAAAGAAAAGATATCAACAATCTTTAAACCCTTCCTAATAAAACAACGATCATCCTGGCACCATGAAATGCTACCCTTCTTTGTTTATTTATCGACACAAAGAAAGCAGCAAGTTGGCACCTCAGAGGGTATTAAATGCTGGGTTTTTTGCTGACTGAATGACCTCAGCCGAAATATTTTCCATGACAAGAGCCCAAAAGACGCTGGCACCGAGTCAGACAATAAGATTTTCAGAGTGTATTTACATTCTATCCATGGCCCGGGGCTGTTCCAAACCCATAGGCAGGTGCTGCCTTTATCTGTTCTTTGCTCACCTGGCTCCCTAGCAAAATGTTCTGAGGCCCGCGGCTCAGCTGCTTTAACCATTTGCTGTCTGGTGCTCAGAAAGCTGAGGAGTTTTGGAGACATCTAGGAGCCTAGCAAATGGAGATGGCAACTCCAGGCACCCCTCAAAGCTGACCAGCGAGCGGTGTGTAAGGAGTTTTTCCAACGAGCAGAGGGGAACCGGTGGTGATGCAATGGTAAAAGAAAAATGAAAACTAGATTAATTCTTGCTGAGAAAAGAGATACTTTTAAAAAAGAGGGAGAAGGTTGTTCTTTCAGGGATGTGCTGTATCCTCCATCACTTGGCATCTTTAAGCTGGGTTTGGATAGCTGCCTAAGAAGAAACACTCAAGAACCTGCAGAAGAGCAAAGGAGGGGGCCACAATTACAACTTCTAGCCTTGAAACCTGTGCAGGACAATATGCCACTGTCAAGTAGGGGATGCTGACCAACCCACATCGCTACAGCAGTGGACAAAAGGGAGGAAGTCAGGCTAAGCCACGAAGAACCACAGGGTTGGGTCTTCCAGCTCCACGGCACAAACACCCGACATCACAGGCTTCCAGCTATATATTCTCTCCATAGACCAGTTCCTGACCCCTGGTCTTTAGCAAAATGATCTGCTCCATCCCTGCGGTGGAAACAGCCTCCTCTTTGCTCAGTTTAATTTGGCTTCTAGTGCACAACTCCTTTCTCTTGAGTAATAAGCCTCCAGGAGATGCTGCGAGTGGATACGCCCTTAATACCGCGCAACCAGGAAGAATGATAATTGCACTTTTAACAGCGCTAGGTACAAGGCAGCCACCAAAGCAGAGGAAGCATGAATTAAAGGAGGATAAAAAGGAGGGGCTTTACCATCTACCTAATAAGGTATTATTCATGCTTTTGGAAAGCTTCCTTGCAGAGATAAAGAGAGACTGGGTAGTCAGAAGCAACTGCGTCTGGAAAAGGAAAGGCCTTCCTGCCATCTCCCAGCTCCCTTGTCATGCTGCACTCAGCTTCTACATTCCCAGCCTTCAGCTCCCCTTCCTTTCCTATCTTCTTGCCATGTGTCCTTGTTTAACCCACTTTGTGCCCAAGCCAGCTCCCCCCTTCCCGTGTGGCATGGCTCAAGTCTCGCCCACTCACACACACCTTCACACCAGTTCCCTCCAGTCCCATTAACCTGACCCAACCAAGGAAAATTTATTTTTTCCTGTCTTCTTCCTTTTCCCTCATTCCTGTCTTCCCTACAATGTTCTTCACCTCAAACTCACTCCAGACCTACTGTGTGCAAAGCTTGTTCCCTTTCCATCCCTCCTGCAACCCACACCTACCAGCTCACTAATGCCATCCCACACCGCAGAGGATGCAGACATCTGCTAACTGTGCTGGTAACTGTATTTGTGTAAGGAAAGGCTTTTGTCTGCCCTCACTTCTCACCCAGGAAACAAAAAAATGTGACCTTACGCTCTACCAAATGTTTCATAAAGTTTCACTCCTTATCCTAAAATAATATGGAGTTTTAAACATCTTCCCAAAAGGAAATTAACCACTGCTCACTTGCATCATCCGTCACTGTCCTTTCCAATCCTGTCCAATGGGTTAAGATAATTCATAAGGATCTTGCAGGCTCTGCCATTCCTAAGGCTGTTTCTATGTGTGCTCCACGATGGATCTGTGCAGGACTCACCAAGCTGGGAAGCGCACCTCCAGGAAGCCTCTCCTACCAGGCAGAAAAACAAAAAAACAAATCTGCTTATCCCCTCAGATCATACCTCATAAGGCTTTTAGGAACATGGCAGCTGGACCTCTACGGTGAATTCCAAAGAATCCCAACAAAGTTGGACAATTCGGTCCCATCCAAGTCCCAGCAATTCGGGTATCCAATGAGCTGAGGCCCTGCGAAAGCCCCACATGCGTCTTCAGGAACAAACATGCCTTTGAAAATTGGAACTAAATGTTAAATGACTAACCAGATCTGTGGACAGGTCTTTAGTGCCTATTCCTGGATAAAATCAGATGGACAAATGCACTAGGTAAGACCACTACACAAGCAGATGTGCAGAGAACACCCTTCCCAAGCTGTCCCTTCCCTGGCTCTGCCCTCCCAACCGAGCATCATTACAGACTGATTTAAGAAAAACCCAAAAAACAACAAAGCAAGCAGACAAAAAACCCAACAACACAATCAATCGATCTGTAGTTGTCCTGGGGTTAAATAGATACACTATGAAGAGCTCTTCTCAGCTGGAACAGCGAGGATAAAAATGGAAGAAAACACAAGACTAACCAGGTACTGCCCGTGGTATCTGCCACCTCCCGCTCCCAGCAGGAGCTCTGAGTAATGCCTGCACGCAACACTGCTGCTGTCCAGCCCAAGGACATCTTTTAAACAATGCCGCACTGGTAATCCTGTAAGGATTTTCAACTCTGTCCTGTATAGCATTTTAATTACTCACACTGTTTCAGGAGCTCAGTCGTTTATAGAAGGTATTTTCATCCCACTAATTGTAGGTTTCCCAAAGGACTCAGTACAGTATTTCATGTCCTCAGTGCTATTAAATGCTTTAGGAAGGCATCCAGACTTCCAAAAGTTATTTTTTGTATGTGTGTGTGCATATTGTTCTGGGGAGGAAAAGGGCAAATCAGGGAAAGGAAGATTTTTAGGCCTTTAACAAAAAAACCAAACAAACAAAAAAGAAATTCTGGCTGTCAACTTTCAGGAAAAAAAATTCAAAACCACAGTATTTCAGATAATGTTATAACACCTTTATCTAAGTCAGCAGCAGGCCTGGAACCTGCTATTTCTAATGCTAATAGCATGCAGCTATACCGCTGCACTGGGAAAATTTCATTAGTTAGTAGCTAAAGGTTATATCTCTATCACTAATGGCATCCACCCCAGGGAGCGATTCCCAGCCCCTCGGGGCAGGTAGTACAGAATATCTCACACCGACACGCCGACACCGCCCAGGGCTAGCTTGTCTCTAGAGCAGACTGGCCATGCCTGTATATGCGTGGCACTTGGCCTTGTGGCTGTAAGACACGATATTTGCTTGTGTGAGTGCTTGAAGCCAGTATAGCTGTGCTGCAGCCCCTGAGGGCAAAGCTTTCACAGCATGATGCTGAAGGGCTGTGTTGCATCCCCTGCAAAAAAACAGTGGTGGTGGCAGGGTACAGCCAAGAGCACAAGGTCTGAGATGGCATTGGAAGGGCTGCAAGGGGCAGAGGGAAGCCAAACAGACACAGTGCTGTGCTGCCGGCTGCGAGCGGTCCTGCAGATCTCCTCTTGGGGGGAGTCTAGCTAGTTCACCCCAACACCAGCCATGAAAGTGGGCTGGGAGGCTGAGATGTCTGGAGGTGTGGATATATTTAATGCAGGCTGTCTCCGACCTGAGCAGGCAAACCATCAGAGACCCACAGTCTCCAAATGCATTAACTAGAGCCATATATTCTGAAGGAAGGAAAAAAAAATCTGGAGATTTCCAAGTGTATCTGTATAGCATATCTGAAAAGCAATAATTGTATGTTACTGCATTCCCTGGAGTGGTGGTAACATCATCCCTTCCCTCCGTGCCAAGGAAATTTAGACACAGCCCAAGGAAAAAACTGCCATTCTAGTGGAAAAAAAGGCTGTGACCTGCCAAGTCCCTGGAGCTGATGGCAGTGGGAGAGGTACTGAGATATAGCGGGTGGGGCCTGCATCCCAAAGGAGAACCCCTTTTCCCAGCTGTTTCCCATTGGGTACAAAGTGCTCTCAAGCAAAGACAACGTTCAGCCTTGTTTTCCATGATCCTGTAATGGTAGAAAAGGCTAAAAAGTGCTGTCCCACCAACGAAGACACTTGTGCATTAGCTGAGCAGTGGTAACCCTCCGTATACACACTCTTACCTATGTGAAAGGTGGGTTTGGCACTTTGGCTTATTGCTGATCACCTCACAGCCCCTGTTATAAATTATTAGATTTCTGTACCTCAACTGTGACCTTGAGTCTTCAGGAAAAATAATCTTCATAATGATGATCTCTGGATCGTTGCGGTATGCAGATCCCAGGAGGCAAGTCTGGTTTACTCTGGCTCTTGGCGAATGAGAATCTGTGTCACAAAACCCATTATCCCAGTTGGTGTTAACCAACAAGCATCTTGCTAATCATCTCTGCAAAAATACCCAATTGAAACAGCCTGGGCAAGCCAGAAGACCCCTACCTGCAGGAGGAATGTCCACGCTGATGTGAATTAACTGCTCAAGACATAAGAACATGTGGCAGCTCTGCCAGCTCCTCCAGCAGCAACTTTTGTGGCTCTTTATAAATATTTTTCAATGACAATTAAAGGTGATGGATCTCAGCACTGGCTGGGAATTAAAGTGAATGGAGCTCCACTAACAAAAAATAAAAATAAAGACAAGACAGTCCATTAGGAACCTCTTTGGGTATGTTTCCACTCAAAAAGATGACACGGACTGCAAGGACAGGACCACTGAACCAATTACCTGAAACAGCTGTGGGTCCTGTGCTGACAGCAATTTTATCCGGAGCAAATTCACTCACAGTGCTTGCAACCCTGTACCCCAGCACTCTCACCTGGCATATCTGACTGGGGTGGACCAAGAAATATTCCAAAAATGGAACATTTACATCCCTCACAGGGGTACAAAGCACAGAGCAAATGGCATGACTCAGATACTGCCTGGAACATATAATGAGGATATTAAACTAGATCATCATTTTATAGGTTACTTTATTTTTAATTGAAAAAAAAAAAAGAAAAAAAGAAAACACAGAAGCCAACCAACCTACATATTTGGCCTTCAGATGAATTTTTGGGTTTACGTGACAGCTTTTTCCCCTACTTAAAAATTTGCATAAATACTGTCAAGACAGGACACGCATGGTAAAGCACATGCAAAAGCCAGTGCTAAGCCCAGCTACCTGCCTCTCCCACTGCTCTCTGCCACGACAGCAGAGATCAGCTGGGGCTGGGAGCAGTCCCCCCTTCTGCTTGTCACTAGGTCAGGGACTTGGTCTTGCTGGCACACAGCCTTCCTTTTAGTGAACCTTTCCCTAGGACCCTAAATGGAGAGCCTAGTTTCAATTCAGCCCTTTTGGTGCACAACCACTGCGATGGTGGGGGGGGGAGTTGCTTATTTTCCTGCGTGAACTGAGAAAAATAATGTTTGGTGTGACCTCCCCACTAGGAAACTGCCATCATTCCCTTGCCAAGAGGAGAAAGCAGGAGCAGCGTGGCTGGGAAAGACAAGGATGCTGGAAGGAAGGTGTCAACGTGAGGTTGTGTTTACCCACACAAGGGCACCCTGCAAGATTTCACGCAGATTTAATTCAGCTGGTGGAAACTCCCGTGCAGGCACTTACATGGAGTTCGGGGAGGTTTATTTCTACTAACGGGATTAGGAAAGATTTAAGTTAAACCAAAAGAGAGGAATGCACACAAGCGCTTTCACAGCTTAGAAAATAAACAAACACGGAGCAAATCTGCCTTTAGACACGGCCAAAGCAACCAGAGCTCCCTTCCCAGCAGCCTCCTCCCAGAGAGCATTTTATCTAATGCCGTCCTCTTGGCTGCTTTTTCTGCTGCAACTCTACCTCACCACCCACTCGAAACAGAAAATTGCTGCACTTTACACCTACGTACTGCTAAATAACTTGCATCACTTCAGAATCTGGCCCAAGTAGCCATGCTGGCATACGAAGAAGTGCTCAAAACAGCACAGAAAATGGTTTTTGTCCCTCTAAGGTAGCAGTGGGCACGAGAAGTATATTGCTTAAACCAAGTCCCACCAAGGTTTCCAAAATCCCTGCCAGTGGGAAAACGCTTCCCATTTAAATGGTCCCTTTCCAGTGAGGACCCTTGGACAATGTAATTGGAAGGGCATTTGCTGCCTGTCATCTGTACTGAGCTCTGCGGTGGTTCAGCTCTGCAGTGAAAGCAAAGCTTACTGCATCCTCCTGAAAGGGCAGGGTGGATCTCCATCTGCAGGGTGTGGTTGCCTTGAGATGGAATTTGGTTGGGACTTGGGGGTAATAGCAGGAGTCCCGTGATGTTCACTCTGGAGAGGTGAGGATGTTGGGTTTACATTTTTTCCAAAAGGTTAGGAGTTGTGGTGAGCCTAAACATTCAGGCATGTCAGCCTGTGCTATCTAGGGGGAAGAGCACCACCTTCTGAATTACCAAGTCAAATTGACTGCAGCAATCAACTTTTCCTTCTAAGTCCCCATCCAAAAACAAACAGGCCCAACCCTGCTTAACTTATGAGATCATAGCCCAAGGCACTGCAGCTCTCTGGGACATCACTGCCTCACCCATCATCTACAAACATCAGTTGTGCAGGGATGGTACAGATCTCTCCCAAATTTTACATACGCCAAGATCTCTGACCAATGACACAAGCCCTCTAGAAAGTGCCTGCAGCACCTCTCCGAGGTGGTAGGTAACCAGCAGAGCCATGGAAATACGGACAGAGCGGTGGAGTCATCAGGAACATGCAATGTGCAGAGCTCTAACCTCTCCTGGCTGGCTCCCAGTGAAAACCTCTTGCCCAAGCTGGTGCTTGTCATTCAAAGGCTGCCTTTTGTGAACCCTGCCGCACCAACGCTTTGCTGCTGCTCAGCTCCACTGAGTTGCATATTCATCTTCCCGTCATCACTTCAGAACCTATTTGCATTGTTAAATCACTAAGATAAATTGATTTTCCCTTGATATCTTCAAATCAAAGCTGCCTGAGCTAGAGATCTTTCTTAAGATTAGTTAAAGTAAAGTAAGTTAAAGCACGTTATTATCCTTAATGGGTTTCTCAAACGCATAATCCATACCTTACACTTTGGAAGACATGAAGTCTTATTGTCCTACAATTCAGGCCTTGCCCAACAGAAAGTTCTCATTGACTTGTTCTTGGATTTGTTTTTTTCATAGCATTAGCTCTCTGACATCAGTGCAGAAACCCTCACCAGTGCTTAAAGTTGCTTTATTCATCCAAACCTTACGTGTGACAAGACAGAGGCATGAAGCTGCAGAGATTCAGGGAAGGTCAGGCTCTGACTCTAACTCTGAGCTGAGATCAGAAGGTCTGAGCTCTGGACCCAGGAGAGCTCTTCAACCACTACCTACCAATTTCCATTAGGCGCTTTGCAACACAAAAAACAGTCAAACACAGAAAGAAAGGGAGAAAAATAGCTATTAATCCTCTCCTAGCTAGGGCAAAAGTGCCACTGCCTGAAGTATGTAACTGGTACATCTGATGACCTTTTCATAAGTCTCATCATCTTGGGCATTCTGCTTGATGGCCTCGTGCCTGGGAATTAGCTCTATTCAATAGTTTCACCAACAAAATCAAAATTAAATAATTGGGAATATCTATACTACTTCTGCAAGCAACAAAGCTAGGAAGAGCTGGCATACACAGCAGAGGATCAGAGATCAAAATGATCTTGATGATCTGGAAAAACTGGGGAGGGGGAGGTTTGATTCAGTAAAAATCAGTGCAAGGTACTGTGCTTGTCGAAGCATCCTTCCTCCCTGCTCAACAGAGGTAAGGTCTCGACTGGTGGATTGCCTCTGGCCTCAGACTCACCCTCCAAGGAATACGTGGACAGACCACAGGAACCAGAGAAAAGCAGAAGGCTGGGAAATATGATCTCCAGCAACTGCAGGAGCTGGGGTGTTTAGGCAAGGAGAGAGCTGATTAAAGGGAGCGAGATGGACATCTTCAACTGTGCAAAAGGCCAGGCAAGAAAAGGGTGGACATCAGGGCTTCCAACCAGCCCTCCTTCACTGGCTGTGTGATAATTTCACTTGTAATTCCTGGTGCCATTTCTGTAATAATTATATGTTTTATGGTTAATGAAGACTGAAGTACAATTTATGGGTAACGTAAAGGTTAAAAAAGTTGAAGACAAAAAAAAAAAAAAAGTTTGAAAAAAGTTTGTCTTATGTCATGATTTGGCTCATGTTGGATGAGAAGATCCAGAATCTTTGATCACCATTTGGCAATGCTTACTTGCTTCCCTGAAGGGTTTTAAAATGGCACCAGCATTATATCAACCGTGTTACCTCCTCCCATTGTCTATGTTTTACTGAAGTGGGTATCTTGAGCCTGATGCAGCTTTCCAAAGCACCCAGACTGCACAGGGGTGTGGAGCCCCTCTCTCATTTTAATTGCAGCTGAGCACCAAATTATTCCTTATTTTTCTGCAGAGCTTTCGAAACCGCAATCTGATTTGCTCTGCACTGACCTATGTAGGTCTTGCAGCACTCTTCACCTTCCAAATTTCACTCTGTGCACTCAGCAAGCATTAACATTCAGAGGAAGTTTTCCCTCCAGGTATGAGCTTGGCTTTCTTTCAGAGCAGTCTCATTTTCCTACCTTCATGCACATTTGTATTTCCTTAAAGAGCTTGAACTTCCATTAAATAGGAGAGGCTAAATGACAAGTGTTAAAATAATTTTTTTTAACCTATTCTCATTCAGTAGGCGCCTTACTTCCCTACAGACTGGGCACCATCTCCAGACTACTCAAAAAGCTGTGCCCTTAACCGACACCAGCATCTCATTTTTATCCTCATTTTCAGTTCCTTGTAGACAACAGAAAAAAAAAAATAGCAACTTGTGTGGATCACATCTAAACCCACGTGCATAAGTTCAAAGATAATTAGCCTTTTGGTTGCTAAATGCTGTGCAAAGCACACATTTAACAGCTAAAACTGATTTAATCTTTGCTCAATTCTTTTGCCAGAGTCCCATTCACAGTGAGGCAGCTGTCTAAATATCTCGGCCCCTTGGGGTGAGGAGAGGAGGGAGCCTCTTGCAATGTGCTCCAGTGACCCCAGCTGGATACTCCCCCAGCAGCACCCCACAGCCGCTTCCACCTCATCTGGAGGCAGAGGATGCCAGTGGGGCTAAACCTCCAAAAGATTATTTATCTGTGAAGTGCAAAAATTCTCCGTTTCAGGGAACCCTTCTTAAAGTCAGAACAGAAATCCAGGTGGCAAGAGTGGTAAAATTAATGCAAAATAATGGTCTTACTAGTGAGGAACTGCGTGGATTCACATCCCACTGCCTTCACACTGGCTAGGCGTGAAACCATCACCCACCACATCCTTTGCCCCATAACAGGATCTTCCCCTTGTATCCAAAAGGCCCTCAAAGGCAAAGGTCCACTGCAAGCAGGGGGACAGTTGTAAGTTTGTTGTACCCAGAACCACAAGACTGATTTTTTTTTTCATAACACCTCATCTAAGCTTTGTCCTGGTATGAGTGCCTGCTCGTGCTTACATTCCTTACAAGCAATAAAATAGGATACTTTCAAAAATCATCTTCTGCAGAACATGATCAGACATCAGTGCTTTCTCCAGCGAGGCAGTGTACACACATCCAAAGAGATGACATGAGGACACCACAACAACAAATCAATCAATCTGCTCTCTGCAGCAGACAGTAGCCTACACCAAGGTTTATTTCCTCCAGTGTCTCAATACACTCCAATATTGAGAGCACCGAGGCACTACCGCATAACCAGATGGTTACCCCTGCACGGAGGATATCTAACGACCAGGATGGCAAGGAGCTGAGCTATGCTTACACCAGTGGTGTAATGAGAAAATACGCTTTGCTCCTTCTCTGAAAGGCTGGAGCACTCCCGAGCTGCAGGCCAAGGCTGATTATCGTTTTAGTATTAAAATGCTCATTATGGTTTTGCATTTTTGCTTGACCGGTTTCTCTCTTATTGGCCCTTAGGTTCTAAAATATAAGGAGTGGCATAAAAATTGCATTAACTTCAAGACGTTCCCGATATTTAATCGAGCAAAGCTTTCACTTACAGCCACCTGCTCGTTCTTTCCTCTCGCAGACCCTAGGAGCCCAACATCTTCTGCAAAGAGCTGAGACAAGAGCTGGGAAGAAAGGACACAGGCTGCAAGAGATGTTCAGGAAGCAAACAGCCACCACAAGACAACATTTGTCTTCCAGGCCCATGTTCAGACAGCCTAAATGCCAGTCAGTCCCTCTGCCAAATATTTCCCAGTGGGTGGCTCTCCGTGGCTCCCAGCTCAGCACCATACTCTGGTGTTACTCCTCAGAGACACGGGGCTGGTTGGGAGTACTAAGGGCTTAGGAGGAGTTCAAATGCCCTCCAAAAGGCAAGAGTTTTATTGACCTACTGCTGCACGGTTAGCTAATTAGCTAATAGCTTGCGCAGCACTTTGAAGCAGGAAAGCTCTAGACAGAGGAGCATTAGAATTAGTCGTGCGAAAGCTATCGTGAAGAAAAGGCTTTTTAAAAATTGTCAACCAGGTTCCCTCTAAAACCAGTATATCCTAGGTCTAAAAGAGTATTAATTCACACAAGAATGATAAGAGCCTCATCTTGAATAAAATAGCCAGTGGGAATCAGAAATCACACCGAAGAAGTGTGAGCAAGGCTCGCCTAGATTTAAAAGATTTAAAAAATAACAACAAATCCATTTGGGATCTTTCAGGCTTGCCTGCAAGCCTTGCAGTCACCTTCATAAGAGTTCACACCCACACTACCGTTATACAAGCCCTCTTCTCTTGCAAAATCAAGCAGAAAACACAGGCTATCACAAGATAGGTAATAAAAACAGGAGTTTGACAGCTTTACCATCAACATCGCTACTATTCCCATTCTGAGATCCCTTTTCCCAGCTTTATGATCCAGGAAATTCTCCTCTTTCATTCTCGTGCGAGGTTGATGGGTGCTGAGGGCCTCCTACAGCTCACCGATGGGCTCAGCAGTTAAAGGATACGGCTTCAGATCAATGTTCTCGGCTGGGTGGATAAAAACACAAATAAATCAAACCACAACAACAACAAAAAAAAGCCCCTCTGGCAGCCCAGAAGAAAGCTAATAGTCATTATATTCATGTACAGGATGTGAACTTTCCCCGTCCTTACTGATTTTTCTTATTAAGCAATCATCAAACACTGATAGGAGGGTTTTTTTGCAGGAAACGCGAGTACAATGTGTTCATAAGAAAAACACCAAGAGAGCAGTCAGCCAACATGAGCCACTTGACATTTCAGGAAATTAAGTTATACTGTGGTCCCAGCTTATAAATGCAGCAAGACCCACGAGGGAACTCTTTGGAGCCCTGCTGTGCTTTCACTGCAAATGTGATGGCCACATGGGCTAATTGAGGGCAGTAGCCGCGTGTGCTGTCACAGCCGTCCTGCTGCCCTTCCTCTCTCCTGGCAGCTCCGACACTACTCAGAGCCTGCGTGCCCCGACCAGCTTTGTCCTTTAGATGCTGAGTGCGTTGTTCTGCGGGTGAGAGGACAAAAAAAAAAAAAAAAAAAAAAAAAAAAATAAGAAAAAAAAAAAAAACAAAAAAAAAAAAAAATAAAAATTATAAAAAAAACTTTTATATTTTTTTTAAAAAAAAAAAAAAGAGGATTTGGAAGGTCAAAAAGCCCCAGTGAAAACCATAATAGAGTTTCAGAGAAAGCCTCTTAGATCTCTGTCAAACAGAGCTGAATATATTTTTTGGGATGCATGGTTCAAAGCCTGAAGTATCTTGCAGATCACTAGGGGACCGCAGGTATTACAAGTACAAGCTGGGGAGCCAGGGTCAAGCATTGACGCTCACAAGCTGAATGGATTTCTAGGTTGCTTTTGTCCACAGAAAGGAGAAGGTTGAGCAACCACAGTATTTGAGCCAGCTGTGTGGGAGATGGAAAGGCAGACCTCCTGAAATGAAGGGAGCAGCCATCAAGGAGGATGTTTGTTCAGCCATGCTCCTGAGGGTGCTGCTACTGATAGACATGGGGACACAGGACAGCGAGCCACCTTGTACAGACACATCCTCTTCTTCACCTGAGACAATGCTGAAGCTGGTTGGGGAAGCTGTGAGCCTGAGTCCCAACAGGATCTCACCTGCTAAGGTGGCAAGAGAAAGAGAGATATAGCAAAGACAAAACACCCTTCTGTTGGGAGGACAGAGAGAGGAGGGGACTCTGGAGACACCCAGGGACTCTGCCCAGGCAGCCCCTTGCCCAGGGGAGTGCCACAGAGGCTCTGCCATCCCAAAATTTGCTTTGGGAGACCAAGGGCTGCACAGGTACAAAAACAATCTGGGTCCCCAAAGCTCTTGGCTGCTCTCTGCATTTTCCCACGTGAAATGTTTGGACCATCTCGGAAAGCTTGTGGGATTGCAGCCAGTACTGCTGCTATTCTGAGTTAAAAGTATCTTTGAGGTATCACATAGGAAACTAGTGCTTCCTCTTCCCCTTGTTTGGTGGGTGCTGAGGGTCTCCCTTTCATCCCACTGAAGCGATCAGTGCTTGCAGGATATGGCTTTGGACCGATTTGGGAGGGGTAGCTGCCCCACTATTGCCCTGTGCACCCGAACTGGCTAAGAGGGGCTTCAACGCCCAGCTCAGCCTTCAGCCTGCTGTGTGACATCAGGCAAGCAAACAAAACAGAGACCTGAAAAGACCTGCTTGAGATCACCCCATTGCTCTAGAGAGAATCAAGAAGCAATCAGTGCCCCCCACTCCCCATCCTCCCGGCAGAGCCTTGCTCCTGAAAGAGGAACACTCAGGAACAAACCCAGCAAACTCCACCCAATGAAGCATGATGAAACCATAAAACAACCCAGCTACAGACCAGCCTGACCAAGGAGCAGCCAAAACCTTTTGGGGAAAGGGCACTGAAAACCCCATCGTCTTCCATCCCCTCTAACCTCTGCTCCATCATTTGCAATGGGCTCGTGCAGGGAAGTCACGCGAAGGTAAAACACTTAATTAAAACACTAATGCTGCAAACATTCACCTCCATGTAGGTGTGGAAACCTTCAGGTTTCCTTTTTATTATACGGATAGGATCCTGCTTTTCATTGGCACAATAGAAAATAGCCACAAAAATTCCACACACACAGCATCAGACCCCGCGACCAGCCTCGACACGCAGAGCGTCAGTAATAAAACACACCCCTACAGGGATTTAGCACTTTTGCTTGTGCTCAGCTGGGGGACTTGGGCAGGACTTTCACTCTTCAGACAGAAAAAAAAAAAAATTAATTATAATCAGCTCTGTCATTATTTCAACCCCCGCACCCCCCTTTCCCTGTCAGCAAAGGGGAAAGGAGCCATGCGCTGATGGGAATGTGGGTTTTGCACGAATACCACGGGGCCAACTGTGTGTGTGTGTGTACTGCATCTGCCCTGGAAATCAAACAGCAGCTTTAGAAAGGGCATCCTGGGAAGGGCCCTCAGGTGCCAAAGAAGAAATTCAGGGAAATATTCTTTTATTAAAACAATTACAACAGCTGCTGCATGTACTTCCTTCTGCACACACGCGGGCACACCCCCCTTCCTGTCCATCCCACACATCCCCTCTGCCACAGACACTCTTGCACAACACGGTGACAAAGTACCTTTCAAATTCAATCTGCGCAGGAGCCAATGCTGTTCTCTTACCAACACGCCATACATCCCTGGTGGGTTTGTCACCTTCATGCCCACCGTTCCCAACGCGTGCCCTTGTCCTGTCCCTCCAGAAGGCGAGTCTCCAACGTGCACACTCAGGGATTGCTTTGTGCTGGCACAGCAACAGGCACCGCAGCCAGGAGGGCAGGCTGGAGAGAGAAAAGGATTTGAAATGGCCAGCCAAGGACTTCCCAGGCATTCCTGAAATAGTATCCTTCCCTACAGACTCCCCTTTCCGACTTTTCTGGTTTTATTCCCCATGAACTAAAGCGATGGTGTCCTGCAGCACCCTCTAATCGATGGTTAAGTGAGCGAGAATGCACCAAAGTTTGAGATTTAGCTCTTTGCCAAACACCTCTGTGGTCATTCATCTGCATAGAAAAATAAAACAACAGAAACCCATCCAACTCCCCATAAAAATTTGCAAAGCTCCTTCCACAATGCCTGGAAACCTTCTCCCCCTAGGGTCCTGGTTAGACTAGTTGCAAGGTGCAATTCCTGATTTTCCGCTGCACCCTTCCATTGCATTGTCACTTTCTCCTTCCAGCTCTACTCCACCCACGTGTCTGAGCTACCCTGCTTTGGCCTTTTGTCTGGTATCTAGGCTGGAAGCTTGACTGGGATGGTCTCCTTGTCAGCTGTCTGTGTAGCATCCACCAACACAGGGCACTGATCCACACCTAAAGGCTTCAAGAGGGAATGTGCAGACCCGTAATACCAAGGCAACATGCTATCTTTCACGAAAAACCTTCAAAGAGGCAGGAAAATACAGGGACACTGGTCTTCCTTCCTCCTCTTACACGTGCTCCTCTCCTTCACAGTTTACCTGCAATGGAAATGGAGTTTGGGAAGAACCCGGAGCTCCAGGTGGGATGGCTGAGTGAGGCAGGCCATCCCTGGACACGCTGTACGGTGACACACCTCTGTGCTTCAGGGCTTAATCTGCAGCTTGATCCAGATGGAGAATTACTAAAAAGACAGGGCTGCATGATGGAGTGAGATAGGAGGGAAGACTACAGAGGAACAACGCTGCAGCCTAATAGGAACCCCATAGCCTGAGAGTGCCAGCTTCATTCTCACCTTCAGTGCTGCTGCTTGCACTGTCACCTGGCCCTGCACCCTGCCATGGCCAAACAGGCACCAGATGCTGCTCTTCAGGTCTGTTAGCATGACACCTCTGCTTTGTGCAGGTGCTGGCAACCACACCTGCATACAAAGCAGGCAAAACCCAGCCGAGGCTGGAGAGCAACACTCCAAGGTTATCACTGGAGGCTAGATTCCAGCTTGCATCCCACACTGGGGCACTGTGATGTTACAGTACATAAGGCAAACACCACCTTGCTCAAAGAAGGCACTTAATTTCTTTATCCTCTGTAGCTACTCTGTCCATGAGAATGGCCTTGTCCTGCTCCAGATGACAATTTGGGGTACGGTGGGAGAAGCAAGAAGGCATGCTCCAGGCAATTGCCATTTGCCTTTGGACAGGATGCCTCCTCTCTTCATGCAGACACACCCCTGTCCCTCCCAAGCAGGCTCTAGTACTAGAAACAGAGGAATATTTTGATTGAGGCCAACACTGAGTAACAAGAAATTTGGAGCTCAGGCACTTTCTAGTTAGACTTGCTGGGGACAAACTGCTGCAACCCGCTATGCCTCAACTGCTCCATATGCAAACTGGAGGAATATAAGATTTCTGAAGCTACAAAAATCTAAAAGGGATAAGGGTTAAATAGCCAGTGGTCGCTAACAAACACCTGTAACTCCCCACTTGCCCCAGCAGCATCTGTCCACATGCAACTGATATCCAACTAGCCTTGGTAAAAAGAGGTCCATAAGCAGACAGAAAACCTTTTGACCTGCAAGACAGCTTGTTGTTCTGCCAGTGGATGCTTCCAAAATGCTCAAGCACCTTTAGTGCTCCAGCTCTGAGATTGGAAAAAGGGTAAGAGCATCTGCAACAGGCTCATAGAGGGATGCATAAAGGTCTCCCAGAAACATGACACCTAGATGGGCAAAGCATTAATGTCTGTGAAATGTTTCTGTAGGGGCAGCAGATTGGCAGAAGCTCTGAAAGATCTAGCTCAGCAGCTCAATCCATTGCCCAAAATAACAAGGTGGTGGCATCCGGGATCCTCCCCCACCAAGCCCGCCAGCAAATACCCCAGCAATCCCAGCGTGCATTCACCCCTGTCATCACACTTTGCTGGGCATTAGTAGTGGACAGCACCCCACCCCAACAAAATATGGGGCGTTCTTGGCACTTCTCCCTGAAGGCAAGGTCATCAGACGCAACGATGGATTCTTTGCCTGCCATATCCACAGTGGTATGCACAGGAACACGATCCTGCCCCAAGCAAGAGCCAAGTTTGATCAGGGCTGATTGCTCCAAGATCCTTCCTGTGAGGATCTTCCAAAGAGGGAGTTAGTGACCACCCAGAACGAGCCCAGAGGTGAGAACATGAAGGCTTGTGGGGAGTTTGGCTAAGCCTCTCAGAGATACAAAGCAGAGTGTCAGAGCCAATGATAACATGCTCTTTCTGGTCAGAACTACAGTGGAAAGTGGCACTTCTCTCGATGCCCTACAACCCAGCGTGCACAAGTCACCATAACTGGCCACAGCAGAGCCTTCGAGGTGTCCCTTCCAACTTGGCGCTGACTTGGCCCTTGGAACAGAGAAACCCTAGCCTTTTCCAAAACGATCCGCCTGACACAAGGCTCAAATACTTGGCTGAGCAGAGCTAGGATCCACCCTCATTCTCCCTCAGGCACTGCCTGTGAGACCTTGAATGGTCTCCTCTACACTTCAGTTCTCCATTGAGGACAACAGCCCTTTCTCACCTCAATGGAGGGCTGTGCCTACACTCAATCACACTGAGAGGACACTCTGGTAGCATGGTGATGGCCTCATCACACCCCAGCCAGCTCTAGGGCACTCATCTTGTGAAGATTTCCCTCCTTTTGCTCCTCGCAGATCTGCTGATGCCCCCAGGGCTCTGGAGGAGTCAAGATGGCAGGGCCAGGCCAATGTGCGAGACCTCCACAGTGCTTCTGTACCTCCACCAAACCCAGGAAGAAAAAGTCCCACCTTGGCAAAGACACCCACAAAATGACAGCACAAGTCCAAATTATATTTTTCCCCGCATGCAAAATGCATCTTGGTCTTATGTGCTGTCTGTCTTCTCCCTGTGATGGAAACCCACCCTGCTCCAGGCAGCAAATAACAAAGGAAACTACAGAGACAGCAAACATTAAGAAAATCATGTCCTAAAGCCTCCCCCCCTCCCACCACCACATTTTCCTCCATCACCATCTGTTTTGCAAATGCAACAAACTAAACTAAACAACCCCCTGGTAGCTAAACTCCTTGCATCCCAGAAAGTACACGCATCCCTGTGCCAAAGCAAACAATGTCATGGCCAGTTGACATCCCAAAAGTGCATTAATTTCATCATAAGCAAAGGAACAACAAATTGGTTCAAAGCCTGCCTGAGTACACTCTGTGGAAACATCCCCCAGCGGAGAGAAGGGTCAAACCACCATGGTGGGACCTTCAATGCACGCTCAGCCTGGCACCCTTACCTTCAAAACAGCAAAGGAAGGACAAACCTAGTCTTCCTACAGCTGTCACATAGGTTATACACCAACCAGCTTCCCACTGTTGCTACGGGTTTAGTGGCGGTGTGCTGCAAACAGTGCAAGGATCGTTCCGTTAACTCAGGGAGAAGGGATTGCGTGGCCCAGGGAGAGCTGGTTATGGGCTGGGCAAGAGCTGTGTTACATGCAGGATGCCACTGTAACGCAACGTCCGCGAACCTGTTCACGGCAATGTGGAGATGCGGTGATGGGGGGAAAAAAAAGGGAAAGAACTGTGCTTTCTTCACATGGAGCTTTTTTTTCCTGGGGATCAGACACAACCACTGAGTTCTGGGATATCAGCAAATATCCAACAACTCAACCCAAAACTGGTCCTCAGCCAGGGCAGATCACCAGCCTGAGGGTAGAAAGGGCTGAGGAGGGGAAAAGCAAGTCTCCCATTTCCACACAAGGCTGTGAGCTGTCCTGCCTTTGACGATTCCTGAGCTGAGGGACCATCTCCTTTGAGAAGAGCCCTAGAGCTACAGCTTCAGCTGGAGTCTCAGGTTTGGCTGGATGCAGGCTGAGGACAACCCTGGACCAGAAATCCCACCTGGAGGCTGGCTTCAGGGGCTCAGGATTTGACCTCCACTCTTCCAGTATGTCAGCCACCAAATTCAGCTCTTTATAAGGATACGCTGCAGTGTGTCCTAAGTGAATTCAGATGAAAACCCAAGCTCACACTGAAGGCAGAGTACTCAGACTTTTCCACCAGCTGAGAAGCAGGCTGTAGTTAAACCTGGGCAAGTTTCTCAAAGAGGCAGCGCTGTGCAGCTTGAACTCAGCAGCTTCTGCCAGAGCCCGAAGCTGGGAGATTTATGCAGGTCAGTCGTTAACTGGCTCTAGTACCAAATTCTTTCAAGCCGTCCATGCTCATGGCATGTTTCAATTACCAAGACGCATAAAAAGAGGCTTTTCGATCCAAACTATAAAGAGCTGCCACCTAAATGGATGTCCCAAAGCGTGAGCTCACCCATGTCACTGCCAGGAGGAGCAGAAAAGGTGCCTCCCGCAGAGCAGACATGGGCTGCTTGGTGGCACTCCCCCCATGTAGGGCACTTTTCAANAAAAAAAAAAAAAAAAAAAAAAAAAGCCCTCCCTATAATCACTTCAAAGTACATTGATCTGGAATCAAAATGCAGAGAAGGGATGATTCTCACATACCCCAGCTCCTGCAGAGACCCGTGTAAACCCGCGCGGCACCCCAAGGCTAGCGCAGAGACTTGGGAAACAGTCTGGATCCCAGGGGCCTTGCTAAATATCACAGACAATTCTCTTTGGTACCAGTTACAGCAAAGGAATCAGAGAAGATGACACATTAAAGAAGGAAAATAGGAAAAAACTTTTTTTTTTTTTCCCCTCTCATTGCACAGTCCTGGAGGTGGCACACTGTGGAGAGCAATGGAATGAAGCAAATGCATTCCAATGTTTTATACATGTCCATTATTTGATGGTCTCCTGTTAAATCAGTAGCTTCAAAATCTCCTATGTAAAGGACATAGCTGAAATACACAGAGATCGAGTCTGGATATTGTCTATGCTGGCATAAATAAAAAACAAGTCCATGGATAAGAACAGAATTAGAGTGAATACAGTGAGTACATGAAAAATGCTCAAAGCAGCTTACGGATTTAATGCATTCTGCTGCTGGGAGTGGTGGGGGAGGTTGTTTGTTTATTTAATCCAGAATAGAAGGAAGAATAGAAGTAGGTAAGGCTAAACCTAGATCCCACTGCAATTTGAGGAGGCTTGCCTATCAATTTCTGTGGCTTGGAGCACTCGCTTCTGAAGGCAAAGTTCAAATGAATATCGCCCAGGTGACACTGTACCATCCCCACTTTGCTCATCTTCATGCTGGAGCAGCCAATAAATTGGCAAAACTAGTTTGGAGGGCAGTCAGGGGAGAGATAGAAGCAGCACACGGTTGGCTTGGAGTTATCCAGGGTTATCTACACATCACACTGTACGCTCCCTGCTTCTCATAATTAGAGTGTCTAGACAGGAGATGATGCTGGTGAAGCAGCAAGTAAAAAGGTTTTGCAGAGTTTTTCAGAGGAGCCCAGCTAAAGCAGTGATTACAGCAGAATGACAGACACAAGACTTGCAGAACCCAGCTGAGATGAGAGTCAATTTTGACCTGAGTAAAGGTCCTTTTATAACCCTTCACATCCTGAAAAAGCTGCTGAATCAGAGCACCGATGGCTCAAGCACTCAGGAGGGCTCCAAGCTTTTGAACCAGCCTCAGACTGGAGGTTTCTGCAAAAGTAATTGCAGCTGTGTCTCAGCTTCATCCAGATGCTGGCATTTAGCAGCCTCAACTTGTGTAAACCAGCTTCACCCCACTGAAGTCAACAACAATTCACACCAGCTGAGAATCTGGCTCTCGGTGTGGTTTAAATATAGTCTAAAGAAAGAGAACTTACAGAAGGATTGCCCAGTTCTTCATGTCCATTTCCCCCTTGGGGTAGGGCTGAATAAGATGTGTTTTTTTTTCCTTTTTAATTTAGCTCCGGTTATTTTTAACAACAGCATTACAAGCTCACATTTATTACAGCACCTTCCGTCCTCCAGGACCCACGCTGCACTTCAGGCTTCACCAGGAATCACGGCGAGAGATGGACACGGCGCTCTGCACAGCACCTCTGGATGCAACCCAGCGGATGCTCAGCGTGCACAGAAGCCTGGCCACAAACACAACAAACCATTGATGGTACTAAAACAATCCAGCTTCGGCATTGCAAGAGCAAGCCCCAGCCATTTCCATAAGGAAACAATCCAAGCAGCAGTTTCAAATCCTCCCTGGAGCTGGCCGGGAGATGGACACGATGTTTTTACAGCCACACAGGGTGTCAGGATCGCACCCTGTGGCCCTACAGGCACAACACGAGGCCAGATTACCACACATACTGCTGGGGAAGGGCAAACACGAGGGACCTTTGAGAAAGGCAGAGTAACCAGATCACTCCTACTGTGACAAAGCAGGGCCCTGTTGGCATTCCCCCATCTCTTTAGCCCAAAGGTCCCTGCAAAGCCAAGCGATATGGCTCTGAAGCCAGTTTATGGCAACCTCTGTGTGCAGCATCACCAGGCTGTGATTCTCCAAAACTTCAGCCACGCTGCAGTGACACTTATACTGAGAGCTAATGATGGCAGGGGGGCACTGGTGCCAGTGGAAGGAGAGAGATTTGCTTCAGAAAGCTCAAAGATCTGAAATCCCTGTTTAGGAGCAGGTGGGATAGTCGCCAACTCTTTTTTCCATACAAGAGAAAAACTGGGAAAGTAGAACAGGAAAAAGAACTTGTCTCATGGGCTTAAATCTGTGCAGTTATGCTAGAAGTAGAGTGATACCAAGTTTTGTTAACAGGGGTATTGTCCATCTTTTTCCAGGCTCAGACTAGGAAACTAGAGCCCACTCAGACTCTACCATATGGGAACTGCTCGGAAACAGCATCTTCCAGACAGTTCCCCTCGAGCCACCACAGAGCAATGGAAATACAGCGAATAAAAGCTGTGGCCACCACCCAAATACTCCATCAAAGACATGAACTCTGGCCTCTTAAAAAAAAAAAAAAAAAAGAGAAAAAGAAAACCAACACAAACAAAAAACCAGATCCATTAATGAAAAATAAAGCACAAGGCAAGGGGTGATGAAAACAAATAAAACTAAAGCTGTAAAATGCCTGGTATGTAAGATGTGTTGAAACTTGCTGCTGACAGCAGCCTGAGCAGACATTCACATGCAGCCATTCATAAGATGCACAGTAATTACCTGCTCTGGGAGGCTATATTATGATGATTTCTTTAAACAGAGCACAATATCTCTAGCAACAGGATATAATTACAGCAAAGGATATGCCTCTCAACCTCCTTCCACCCCCCCAGCCAGCTCAGGGAGAGAGCTGGGAGCTGGGGGCTCTGTGGGGAGGGTGGGTGTAGTTTACCCTGTGCTCTTGCACTCGTTCCCTGGAGCCAAGCACGCTTCAGATGGGAGGTTGCAGTGGCATCACTCTTGCAGGAACCCAACCTCTCTCCCCCTTGGGTTTAGGGTGGAAACACTCCCAACGCTGCGGGACTTTGACAGGGCTGGCAGCGGCCACCAGGCCACCGGAGGAGTTCGGCACAGCCAGCCTGCTCTGGGCTGACACCTCTGTGGTAAATAAATAAATATCAAAAACAAACAGGCAAAGGGAATGACTCAGAACTGGAACGTGCTGGCAATGCTGCGAGGTGGTAGGACTTCCCACCTCCAGAGCGAGACCTTGCTGGCCCCCAATACCCCACTGCAGAGCCCTTTGGGAGAGCTAGCACGCACTAGAGAAAACCCAAGGCTCCCAGATAAGGACTGGCACCATGCCCAGCATGGGCTGTGGTATCTCCAGGGGATGGATGCCATCTTCTGGTGATTACCTGGCCCACCTGCAGCAGCCAAAATGCCAGAGTTGGTCCTCCCAGCTCTGCTCCCCGGGGCTGGCTGTTCTGCTCCACTTCCACAGCCCTCCTGAAGATAGGCACAGGAAATCCTATTGCTGCAGCTGTTGGATTAATTCCTGTAGGGTCCAAAATAGAGAAAGGTGCAGGCAATCATAGAATCATAGGATGGCCTGGGTTGAAAAGGACCATAGTGATAATCTAGTTTCAACCCCCCCGCCATATGCAGGGCTGCCAACCACTAGACCAGGCTGCTCAGAGCCACATCCAGCCTGGCCTTGAATGCCTCCAGGGATGGGGCAATGACAGAGCCCTAAGAGCTCTGTACTCAGCCAAGGGACCCAGTTTCTCCCATTTTCTCCATCCACTCCCAGTACTCACTTCTCCAGATTTCTCTGGGCCAGTGGAGTGGCCGATGCAACCAACAGTGGTCAGCGAGATTTGCCGTACTGGGAAGCAGCTCAGTGTGATGAAGTCCCACTTGCAGACCAGCGTGTAGGAGACTGTGAGCACCATGACTTGCTCCTTCTAATTATTTCAGTCATTCATCCTAGAGAGAAAAGCAAAGGGTTAACCACTGGTCCCATGCCTCTCCACCCCAAACCAAAAATGCAGTGCTGCATCTGACCCTAGGCTCTGATGTTTCTAGCCCACACACCGATAATCTGAAAATCAAGATAGGAGCTCAACCTTCATTTTCCAAAAGCAGCAGCAGTGCTCAGGGGTTTGGGCTGTCCATGCCAGATACAGAGAGCAGAGAGGCTGGGAGGTTTTCAGAGCCCTTTTTCAAGATCCAGACAGGTTTACTTCCCATTCCAGGGTAGAGGATGTTTTTTGTAGATGAGAGACTGGAAAGCTTCTTGCTCTAATACGAAACAACTAAAATTAAATCTAACCAATATTTTCCTCACTGGTCTGGAAATTGCATTACAAGGGAGAGTCAGCTTGGTGCAAGTTTGCAAGCTGTGATATCAGGAGGAGAATTTCCCTTCCCATTTACAAAAGGAAATGAATTTTGCATCCACCGGATGGCAGTGTAGGGAGAGCAATCATATTAGTCGTAGTATTATTATTTTCCTTTTAAGCTTCTCAAAAGTGATTGCAGACACAGCAATTCATTGCTTATTAAGATCTCCCTGCATTACAACCAGGGGAAAAAATCTAGGTCTCATAAATAAACCATCTTCTAGGATCTCTATAAGAAGACAGTCTCTGATTAGCCAAGATGTTTCAATAAATGATTTTGTTTCTCTGACGAAGATGGACGATCAATTGGAAGGGAGTGTGCTTTAAATAGCTCACTCTTTATAATAAAAACAAAGACTTTACACAGAAATACAAACAGCAAAAAGGCAGTATTTCTACTTCAACAGAAAATAACTTCATGCACCAGGCTGGTGGGTGCTGGCAGTATACACAAAGTTCCCTTCAGAATTCAGACTCTGCAAGACTGAATTATTTTAAGCCTGAAATGGCAACGTTTTCTGCAGTTTCTGTTGTCAAAACATTTCAACAAGCAGGAAAGTCTATTCTACTCTTGGACATCACAGGATACGAGTTACAGACCACAGAGAGCAAATTTTTGTTTCCTGCATAGGACAAAGCTCTAAGTAATAAACCTGAATGTTAAAATCCAGGTAAATTATATTATTGAAATCCATCGTATCAACAAGACGATTACCCCAGGGTAATAAACAGTGAAAAATTAGCAGAAAAACAAAACTTGGGAAGCCAAGCCACAGCCTACCCTAGTGCCACTAGAGGGCAATAGCAAACAAGCGACAAAAAACTCGAGGAGAGGAGCTGAGAGCGAGGAACCGGTAGAAAATTGTCGCGTTTCCCGAGGCAGGAGCCGCGGCTCCCCGGTGAGCGCCGGTCCCGGGCGGCGCCGCAGCAGCTCTCCCGGGAGCGGCGGGAGCCCCGCGGCGCGGCCCCGGCTCCCGACCCCCGTGCAGCGGGGGCAGGTACTGCCTGTGCTCGGCCCCGGGGCTCTGGTTCGGCTGGGTTAGTCAGTGGAAAATATTCACAGATGGTTTTGGTCTAGAAAACAGCCACAAGTCAAAGAAGTACTTTTAATGGCGTGTGTTTAAGCATCATCAAATAGGTGGTCAGATGCTGCTCTGCACAGATGATTGATCCAACATCACACATCATTTGGTTCCAGATGTTGCAGAAAGCAAGAAAGGGAGATGGAAAGACGTCAGCAGCCTGATCTGTTTGGCTTATAGAAGGGAAGGTTTGGAGGTGATTCGATCTAGATCTATTAACACTTCTTAGTGGGGGACTGGGAGAGATGCTAAAGGACTCCAAGAATCTAACAAACAAAATTATAACTAGATCCAGAAGCTCAGAGTAAAAGCTAGATAAAATCGAACTGGGAATAATATGAGCATCTAAAAATTAAAACTTGCAGTAATGCCAGTAGTTAATCACTTGAACAAATCATACAGGGGAGTTTTACTCTCCACCCTTGGAGCTCTTAGAACAAGATTTGCTGTCTTCCTAAAATATGTGCTGTAGCTTTACAGTGAATTATTAGCCTTGATGCAGACATTACGGGTACAGGTCTCATCTGAATGAGGCAGAAGGTGAGACTAGATTAGCAGTATGGTCTCTTCTTGTAATTACAGTCTACAAATATCAAGGTTCTTGTCACAGAGAATTGTCTTTCAGCTGTAGGGGCTGACTCCCACCTTTGCAAATTTACTTCACAGGCTTCATTGACACAGCAGTGACAGCAGCTCCAAGGGCTCTGCTACACAGAGAACAGAGGTGGCCTTCAGCTAATGGGGCAGCTGCTGTTGCCCAGTCATTTCCTGTTTCTTCAAAGGAAAAGAGTATGAGCCTGAAAAAAGCGTTCTCTACACCACACTGTCCATAGCCAACAGCCGGGTCATCCTGCACCCCAGCTGGGGTACTGGTTCCTGGGCAGTGGTACCAGCTGGGAAGAGACTTGGACAGGAACGGATACGTGAGAGTGATGGAAAAGAAGTGTGGGCCAGTTGCAATGTTTTGAGCCTGCACAGATGTTAGTCACCCAGAGGTCATGTAGCACAGCAAGTGATGTCTGCAGTGTCTACCCTTTTCCTTCTCAGTCTTGGGCCACAGGGAGATCTTTAATGAAGGAAAAGGAATTTAGAGTGGATGCAGCTCCTTGAGAGTCACATGTTGCACAGACAGACACAGACCTGTGACTCAAGCATCCAAAAGCATCGTACCACTGAAACACCCCCAGCCCAGCCCCTGTGCGCCGCAGGACAGACAGCACCAACACAAACAACAGCTCAGCCTTTCCCACCAGAGACACAGAGCGGTGCTATGCCAGCTGTAAACCATTTCCAACCTAACCAAATGTCAGTGCTTTACGAGACTGGACAGTTATAAAACAGACAGAATGTGATGACAGTGCATTGGTCTTTGCAATAACTCGGGGACATTTTTCTGGGCAAGCAGCACGGGGTGGTGCAGCAGCAAGGCAGGTAGGGAACAGAAGCACACAGCACTCCGTGCTACCACCCCTCTGCAAAAGAAGGACGTGCAGACACTCCTGAGTGTTTTGTCAAGTTTGAAAGGTGCTCCAGAGCTCTGCCTGCCACAGTGAGGGGGGTCCTCAGCATGCTGGACTGATAGCTCCATGTTCTAAATTGGAAAAAAAAATCCCACCAAATCAAAGCAGGAGGATTTGCTGTGAAAAGGAGGGTGATAAGAATGTGTTTGGACATTGTACTGTTTTGAAGGATATGTCCTGGCTCAACCTCCTCCATGCATTCCCCCCATGACTTACCTGCAGCAAATCCCCCCCTCTCCTTCCTCCCACTGACCCTGGTCCCATGTAAGAACCCAAAGGTGTCACTCTGGCTTTCTTCAGGCTTGAGTTCTCATGTCTGCTCACACATCAACTTTCTAGTGTCTGCAGCCTACCCCTGATAAAGAAACCACATATGAGGGGTACTCTGGTTTACTCCAAGTGATTGGCAATTAAAACCCATCCCTTAGGATCACTCTGCAATGCCTTTCTTCCAGAGCAGTTCTGCAGATCAACAAGTTGCACTACTTTTCTGGGCAGGTCATGTCCAAAGCCTGAGCGGCAGTGGCTCTCCCCCTTTCTGGGGCCAATGGTACATGGGGTGAACCTTTACATACGCTCATGCAGACACACTAAGCAAACACCATGACCTTCAAAGTAAATGCTGGAGCCAAGACTCCTGCACTCTCTTACTCAAACTGCAGGACAGGAGAAAGGAGGGTATGGGACAGCAAGTCTGGTACGGGCAGCTGTCACGCTGACACAGCGCTGGTGGGTGGAGGAGAGTGAAAGCATCTAGGTGGGAGTGCAGCTGAATTAGAGGTCCAAGGGTTAAGAGAAGAGAGCCCATTATTCATCACTACCACTATGTTCCAGGCAATAAGAAATATCGGAGCTAATTAGAGGGAGAGTAGAACAATGCACTAGAGAAAGCAACAATGACCTGGTTCAACCCAGCAGATGAGCTCCGTGCTCAGAGCAAATTGGTCTGAAATGAGTATTGCTCCATCTCAAAACCAGAAAGGTGTGACCTACTTCTCTGACCCTGGCATCAGCTGGCAGGAAGAGAATTGATGGAATGATTCTTCGTTCCCGTCATGTTGAGATTGAGCATATTCATTTCCATTTCAGAAATAAAAGCCAGAAGCTTTTCTAGCTGATTTGGGGTAACTAATAACACAGAACTGCACTCATTAACTAAACTGGCTTGTAACGTGAAGAGCTCCAAGGAAACAACTAAATGGACTTGATATAAACAGCCATAGTGGTGTCTATGTGACTTAGGATCCTTAACTAATAGCCTTAACATTTTCACATGTAAAGTATATTCAGTTTTTAAATTATTTTAATGGACTTCCATGAGATTTTTCTCCTGGATATTGTCAGTTTTGAAAAAAATGAGACTACAGCACCTGAATGCTATTCTCTGTGCAAGATCCGGGAAGCACTTGGGACCCTCTCAGATGAACACTCCCAGAGAATCATAAATAATTAGCTGTAGTTCTGGAAGTTATTTTCCAAAACCACTTAGAAGTTGCAGTGTCAAACTAGCTTGCTTTTATTGTGAGCTGATTATTTGGGTGTCGTCTTTTAGCGAAGCCACTCTCAGACACGCAGCTTGCTGATCACAGGGTTCATGCTCTGCAGAAGAAATGAACACTTAAGTTTTGATGGCTGGGAAAGGAGGGAGAATGTTGAAGGCTCAGAATAAACTTATTTACCAGTGGACTTGTGGGCTACAAGCAGGTATTTTTTAGGTGGTCCGATTCCTTGGTATTTGTCAACAAAGACATCTCAAAAGCTCCTGGGTCCCAGCGTGTCTCTGTGAAAGCTGCACGGGCACTACCTGCATTTGGTAGCCACTAGACAGGCAGCTTTAAAAACTTCTGTCTACAGGCAGAAATTAAGGCATCAATGTTTAACAAATGACAACTACTCTTTATAAGGAATTCCCGCCAAACATTTTCAAACCTTACACAAATCACTGCTTCAGCTGAACTGGCTTGAAAGCCACTTTGAGACATCTTCATAACACGCAACAAAGTGCAGGACCTGGAGGATGGCAGCAGGCTGTCCCAGAGAAGGGAAAATTGTCACACGAGCCAGCCTGACATCCTTGGCGACTCAGCTACACTTCATATGAGGAAGAACAGGTCTCATCGCATCTGCCCTATGCCACCTTGTTTGCTAGATGGGCTACTTAAAAAATAAAGCAAATATGCATGAGTGCCAGGATAGAGAAGTTCTTGCTTGAGTATCACCAGGCTAAGCAACCTGCAGTGTTTGCTGTATGGTTACACTGCCATGGCAAGACAATTTCACTGTATCTGCTCCAGCATGTGGATGGTAGCCCCAGGGCTGCCACTTGCCAGACCAAACGCCGCTATGACAGTGCGGAGTTGCTGCCTAACTAATTGCATCCTTCAGAAAAGTTAACATCCCTCCCCAAAGAAGGGCAAGAAGTGAAAGCAGGAGGCAAACGCAATGGCAGGGATAAAATGCCAAGGAAGAGAACAGAAAGCTAGTCTTTGTGTTTGGGGGACTCCACAGATCTGGATTCTCATCTTCTGCCAGAAACTCCTTGCATCTTGGAGCCTATCCAGTACAAAGGTACAGATCCTGGGGAGGAGATGTTTGAAGCGATGCCTGCATTGAGGATACTGTATTCCCAAAGAAGCCTGTTGACAGCTTGTCTTCTTGTTGCCAAATGATCAAATCAGTTGTTGCAAGAATCTGGGTATATTCCCTTATGCTGTCCACAACAACTGGATAATAGCATTGGTTTTGAGTGCAGATTCCTCTGTGCCCACACCAGCTTAAAACTGGCTTGGGAAAAGGAGCTTCTTCATCCCCCCCTTTGTCTGGTCTGTTCCAATCACAGATTCTTTGGAGAAGGGACTCTGAGGCTCAATGTGTGTGCAAACATCACCCAGGCAAGACCACAGAAAAGGCACACTTGGCACCTTCAACCTGGGATTTAGCAACAAGAAGGTATTTCGGTGACATCTGGGAGAAAAGCTCTCCAGCCACGTAGTAACAGCTGTCTGCTGGGTTGGAAGATCTTAATATTGTTTTAGCAAGACCAGTCTCTACAGGTGGGAAAGCCATTTCCTCCATCTCCTCTGCACTTTTCTGCCTTCACCTTCTCCACTAACATCACTTGATGCTTCTTGGGTGAAGTGTCGCTCCTCGCAAAAGCAGAAAGTGATTTTGGTTATGGACTTGGCCCGAGCAGCAATCTGCTGTGAAATGGGTTGGTCCCGAGTTCAGATCCAGCCTTGGAGAACAATGGGAAGCATTCACTGCCACAACACTGCCATGGCAATGGGTGCCTTGCAGCAATTCTAACCTAGGCTATCTCCTCCTTTCAACAGTCTTTTCAGGCACGTTTAATAACAATAGTATGAGGGAGAGTGTATCAGTGCCAGTTCAGTATCAGCGGCTCCTCCAGCAGCTATCCATTCTCTTACTGGGATGAATGGCCACCTTCCTTCCAGCCACATTAACCTTCACTAACTCAAGATCGAGTAGGGACTTCTTTTCTGCTCCTTGTTAGGATGACAAATAGAAACACAACAAGTTTTTCAGAAAGTATCAAGAGGGGAAGCAGTACTTAAGACCTGGAATAAAGGCTTTCTCTCAGTGGATGACATTTAGTGGATGATGTCTCGGGCTGATATTCAGCTGTTTAGCACAGAATGGTTTTCCAAAGCACCCGAACCTGATCCTGCCAGTATCTACTTCTGCACTTTTCAAAGGGCTTTGGGAGAAACAGCAATAGATGTTATTCTTGTCTCCACTAAATCTAGGGTGCCACCTGCAAGGATTTTTAAGTACAGAACATTTACACTCCCAGACAAGAGTGATGTGCCACCTATTAGACTGAAGAGTTGTCATTTGCCAACTGCTAGGATTTTCTAAACTAGAAATAGGTTCTGCAGAGAAGCACCAAGTTCCAGCAAAAAGCAGAGCTCTGGCGTCAACCTTTGTTTCCTTTAAAGAAATTGCTAGCAGAGACCTTTAAAGTGAAATCAATAATGATTCAAGTTCCCATCTCTCCTTGCCTGCTCTGAGCAAATCACAGATTCACTGTCATTGACGAGTCTGTTATTATTATTATCTTGCCCAAACAAAGAAAATAGTAATAACTTCAAAAATGCATCCAGATCTTGTAATCAGGAGGTCTGCAAGTACTTTTTCAAAAAGGACAGTGTCATTATCTCAGTTTTATGGGCAATTATCTGCATTTTAATAGTGGAGTAACTAAGGCACAGGAAGAGGAATTAACTTGCTCAGCTGGCCCATGAAATACCAAGGAACAGAGCCAGATATCCTAAATCACCATCAAATGCCCTCCAGATAACACTCTTGCTAATATAATCAATTAGAAACATTACATATCACCCATCTTCAAAGAATTTCACAAACAATGAACAGACATCGTCTGCGTTAAACCACACTGTGCATCTCGGCATCCCATTGCACCACTTGCTTTGATCGTGTTTGCTCTGTGCCTGCAATCCGTGTAATTAATAGTTCTCATTCTACAAGGAGTGAGTTGACTTATCTAGCAAACACGTCATAAAGAATATTATTGGAAATAGGTCTGCATTCTGAATGTACACTTACCTTTAGATGAGACAGGCCAAATGCCAGCTCCACGTGAAGCAATGCTAGCTCCAAGGGCACCATAAGCCAGTTGCGTGGACATTTGTCCTGTGTCCGCACACCTCAAATACACCAACCACTGTGCTGCACCTCTCCCAGTCCTCCCACGCCTTCTTTCCAACAAGCCATCACTCACACCATCACCACAGCCAGACCCCACATGTACCTTCATGACCTTTCAGTCAAAATCCAGAAGCTTGAGAAGTTTCCTCTCTACTCTTGATGACACGGACCTTCTACGGCTTGGTCAAACACTCCTGGCTAAAATAAGGGAACATTGCAAAAGAATAGTAAAATAAACCTGAAAATAAAAGACCACAGATAAAATATAACCACTTTTGCTTCATTTCCAGATCATTAGATCTATGTCAAAAGTGTAGGTGGTACCTTCATAGAAAGCCACTAACGTTAGTTTGCTTTACATCCTGTACTCCATAGCAGCCAAGTCAAAATCACTCAGCTAGCCCATCACCTATCCTCTGTCTAAAAAAAATTAAAGAAAAAAAAAAAAAACCTGTGTCCCAACATGTCTCATGCAGATGGCAACAACACAGCCATGACATCTTCACTGACAGTCCATCATTGGATTCATCACAAGGGAAGACCTACCAGCTCTGAGCAAGCAATATCTCAGTCACCAAAACCAAAATGTTGAAGACTACCAAAGTGATCTCAAAGATCTTGAGCTGTTAAACAGAACCCAAGGCACAGGGAGCCTCATGGGTACTACAATAATCTCCTCTTGGTTTCAAGAAGTTTTAAACANCTCCTGACACTCACCCTTCATATATTTATAAACATTAATTAGGATTCATCCCAAGGGAAGACCTACCAGCTCTGAGCAAGCAATATCTCAGTCACCAAAACCAAAATGTTGAAGACTACCAAAGTGATCTCAAAGATCTTGAGCTGTTAAACAGAACCCAAGGCACAGGGAGCCTCATGGGTACTACAATAATCTCCTCTTGGTTTCAAGAAGTTTTAAACATGTGTAAGTAGATTCCTTGTTGCACGCCTGTTATTCCAGCAGCTTTCCTGAAACTATCTCAAATTTAGAGTAATGTTAAACAAAGAAAAAAAATCTGATTCTGTACAGAGCATTAGTTTCAATAGCTGGCACAAAAGTCAGAGCTGGAGTGGAAAACGTGTGGAGGTACTGGGGGTTTCTGCAGAGATATGAGAAGGTGTGAGAACTGTGTGAAGCCCCCAGATCTCACACATTCCTCCCCCTAGAAAGCCCACAAGCTTCAACACGAGTGGCTTTTTACGTCAGTAACAAAATGCAGAACCAGGAGCATTTTAGATGGTTTCAGCCTCCCTAACGTTCCTCCTGCATAACTCTGATTTGACTGTATTGATCCTCTTTGCTCAGAGGAGATAAAGCTGCTTTCCGCAGAGAAATGCAGAGTGAAAGGATTAGACAGAAAGGACCATAATTAACAAAGCCAGATATTTTTTCTATTAGCAAGTAGGATTCAGTTCTGCAAGTTCCTATCTGTACCTTTAGCCCCCAAAGTACCTTTGATCTACCTCCCAGCATTGGATTCAAAGCTGTAAATAATGACTTTCTCCCATAATCATTATACTTGGGGTTTTAACCATCTGAATATTAACCCCTAAAATGAGGTCTCAGTTATGTGTGCTCATACATTTGATTTCATATATTCACGTTATTTGTCTCATACAGGCAGAGTATTATCGGGCTGAAATATCCAGCTTGGATTCTGGGAGTACAGAGCAAGCCTGAATTGTCAGGATCCAAACCTAAGCCCAGAGAAGTTGCCTATTAGAGCGTTGCTGTTCAGAGCACAGCGCAGGCTATGGCACCGCAACAAAGAGCCATTAATTAGACAGGAACAATCCCATGGGTTTAGCTCCATTCCTCTATACATCACATGTTCTTAACTGTCAAATTCAGGGATAATTATTTCCCCTCCCCCTTTGTCTTTAGGGTACAATAGCTCATGGCCAGCCACTGATGGCAGCTTATAAATATCTCTGCTGATGAGCACGGCTCTCCTGAGGTGATGTTTTGGAACAGCAGCCTCCAAGACGGAACTAAAGACCACATTCACAACATGCCACAAATTAGTGGCTTTCAATGCTACTTTTTTCCTTCCAGAAAGCCTCCTGCCCATCTCTTCGAGAGGTACAGAAACTAAGCACACAGCCTTGCAAAGTGCCAAGTGACTTTGAAGGTAGCAGGACTTAGAACTGAGCCCTTGCAATAAACGATTGTCACAATAAATGACAGTGATTGACCAGCCACACCCTAATACCGTCCTCGTACATTCCCGTATGATGTTTACCACCATCAGAGAAGGTAATTGCCTTGCAGTTGGTCGCTGCAAGGTAATTTCAGTCTCTTCGACTGTGCTCTGCTTCCTAAGCACTAGGGAATAAACCACCACCAACAGAACAAACTCGTCAGCACCATACGTTAGGAATTTGCTGCGACTCCAGCCTTCAGTGACTAGCGCAGCTTCAAGTGTAAACAAACAAAAGCTGCAATTTGCGCCAACTGTTTACTCTGATTTTAAGTCAGGGTTAGCTTTGCCAGTACAAATTATGCCTCCCTTTGTCTTCAAGAAAGCTGGCTGTAGACTAGAGGAACCGAGACAGATTTTTTATATTAAATGAGCTGTCTGATTAGATGGATCCCTTTTCACCAGCTTTTACTTCTCCATCAATGACCAAGGATTTTACAGCATTTATTATAGTTCTTGTCTTCCACCATTACTCAAATATAGATTTAGCCTGTAATCCTCCCTAGAAGTTAGGGAGACAGCGATTCATTTGCTGGTGAAAATCACAGCATGAATGCCAGTGAATGAGATCAAACTACTGGGCACTTCTTCGCCTTGTTAATGTAAGTCATGAAACTTCAGTTCAAATTTGGGGTGATTAAAGCAGAGTGCTTATGATTTTCTTGGCCAGTATTCCAGATGAGACTCCAGCTCCCAAACAGTTCCCAGCATAGATGGAGTAGGGAGCAGTGAAAATAAACTGTTACTGGTTTTGCTTACCCTGACAATGAAGAACATCCTCATGGGATGCTGCTTTACACAAGGGCTTGCCCACAGAGTGGGTTTGGAAGTTCAAGGTGAGGGTACGGGACTCCCAGTCAAGTGAGAATCTGAAGCTTTCCTCTTACCATCTTTCTCATGTTTCTCCTCCAGTTGCCCCATCTGGAACTCTTGCTTGTTTTTACCATCTGACATTTCAACAGCCTAAAACCAAGCAAAACAGTCCCTTTAAACAACCAAAATGTTTGATCAGATCTTTTATATAAATGAAATGCTAGTGTATGCCAGGCATCTGAACTTGGTAAAAAATAAATGAGCGCTTCAAACCCACTATTGTTCTCAAGGTCTCTGACCTTCAAAACATCATTCTATTCTATTTGTAAACAACACAGACATGACAGAACATGTGAATATCGCTTCACCCTTTGGTAGCAGCATCTATCCCGAGACCTCAAAGTGTTCTGCAAATATTAGCTAAGACTCTCCTGCCTCTACAGAACTCTTCTGCAAATATTGGCTGAATCTCACCCCATGCCACCCAGCTCAGGAGGGGTTAGATCTATTCTCCAAGTTCTGAAAGGTTGAATGCTCTCGCTAAGGTTATTCAAGAGTTTTGTAGAAGACTCAGGCAACAGGAATATGAGTTTCCAAGACTTTTATGTATGCCTGAACCTCTGGAACCTTGTCCAGAGTGCCATCCAGACCTGCACGCCGCTTTTGGCAACTCTGATACACCAGACCCAAATCTAAACCAATCCAGATTTAATTTATACAAGAGAAAGCAATCAGGAAACCGAAACCACTAGTTTAACCACTCACCTTCTCTCCCCCACCTCTTTTTAAGTCCCATAGTTAGTTATCCTTTGTGCACAAGAAGGTAAACCAAGGAACAGGAGGCCTCAACTTGCATTTCACAAGGAACAAAAAGCGACATGGAGCCCGAGAGCAATGGCCACAGCAACTTCTACACGGTAAACAGCCTAAACTTCCTAGGAGAGCTCGTTGGAGGCAATTCATTTCCAAGGCACAGCAAACGTGCTTGGCTTTCACTCACACCTCTTTTTTGCATCTTTTGTAAAACTGGTCACAGGCGTTTATTTAATGGAAGTTTTCAACACCTCCTGTCAAAGGGCATCACTCCAAGCTCTGGCCAACAGTGCAGTTTACATTGATTTTGATTCCCTCTGGGCTATGCTTCCAGCAGAGGGTAGGAACACCTTCCCTTGGTGTTGTTTTGGGTCACCCAGACTTCCCAAGCAGCCCATCTACTTCAGGATTACCACAAGAAGCAAGTCTCACAAAGCTGGAAGCTCAGAGTCTGAACGCTGCAGAGTTGAAATACAAAGTGAAGTTTCCAAATGTGCTTTTCTTGCCTGTAAATGACAGTTTATTTCTATTAGGGAATGAGTTAAGAATATCTTCCCAAAGGAGTGAAACTACCCTATATTAACATAAAATTGTACCCAGTCTAAGATGATAAATACAATGACCAGTCTATAATTACAGATTTAGGGTTTCCTCCCCTCTTCTATATTTTATGCAGCCTTCAAACTGCACTGAACCTAAACTGAAAGAGCTGAGTGATGTTGACACAGGAGAAAGCAACGATGACAGCAGTCAGTATGAGGTTAAAGTTCTCCAGGTGGTTACTTTATTGTTGGAGGAGCCAGTCCACATGGGTGTTGGCTTTTGGCCTTTTTACAACATATTGTTGACTCTTGGAGTGCACTGTGGCCATTACACAACACTTGAACATTGCTAGAGCCTTCCAAGCACCGCTGGAGCAAAAAAAGGTCAACGGACAGCTTCATGACAGCCTACAGGTACTATCTGGTTCCCTCAGTAGGGAAAACTATTTGTTACTACAGTGTGCTTAAAGCCACAGGTAAAATACAGAGGGAAAAAATAAGAGCTAAGACCCTGAGCTGAATTAAAAAAAACAAAACAAAACAAAACAAAAAACCTGCATCATTACCTCGGGGTTGGGTGGGAAGGTCCAACACAAGTGAAGTGATGGATTGTTTCCCTGAATGTCTACAAGTCAAGACTGGGTACCTTTCTGGATGTAGAACAGAAGTCCCAGCTTTTGGTGGAATGGTAACCATGCGGATTTTGGTGGAGTTGATCAAACTAGAACAGCCAGTCTCAGTCTTTAACACAGCGGTTCAAAGTAGGGAAGAAAACAAGACAAAAGAGGTCTGAAACCCACTTTCCTTATCCTGTGACTCAAATTGCTAAAAGGATGAGAGTGTTCTTCAATCAATAGAAGTGATTTTTCAATCAGCAGAACTGATGCACAGGCCAAAAGAGTTGAGAAACACTTCTGATCTTCATAAGAAGCCTGCAGGACTGTCCTCAGAACGGCAGCCAGACCCCCTCTCTTCCAGGTCTACTGGAGGTCATTCTCTTAGACTGAGAGCGTGCTCACTTCCCAGGCACTTTGTCCTTGCCTCTTGGCTATTTGTACTCTGCTCCCATCCCCTCACCACCTCCCTCTTGAACCTGGGTGTGTGGCTAAACACTACACCCCTGAACACCGTTACCAAGCTTCATGCTCTCCAAAGGCTCAAAATGCTTCTGAGGCAACACAGTGGGGCAGAGCCTCATAATCCTGGAGAGCTGCTTTTTCTCCAGAAGTAGGTTAGGCAAGTAAATCTGCCTCCTCCAACTCATAATTGCCTGGCTAAAGAGCTGCTCTCAAACCGCCTGGAAAAAAAATCTCCATCTCCTTCTGCTGCCCTACTGCAGATGGTGTAGGAAGATGCTCAGCTTCACGGAGATGGACAGACACCCCGGCTGCTGCATTGCTCCCCCCTCACTGCACAGAGCCCCCAAAGGCTCCCAGGGTGACTCTCGGAGCTGAACTGGCTCTGCGGGCTCCGGACTCACCAAGCAAGTCCCTCCACCCTCCNGGAGTGGAAAACGTGTGGAGGTACTGGGGGTTTCTGCAGAGATATGAGAAGGTGTGAGAACTGTGTGAAGCCCCCAGATCTCACACATTCCTCCCCCTAGAAAGCCCACAAGCTTCAACACGAGTGGCTTTTTACGTCAGTAACAAAATGCAGAACCAGGAGCATTTTAGATGGTTTCAGCCTCCCTAACGTTCCTCCTGCATAACTCTGATTTTACTGTATTGATCCTCTTTGCTCAGAGGAGATAAAGCTGCTTTCCGCAGAGAAATGCAGAGTGAAAGGATTCACTTGTATAAATTAAATCCAGATTTAATTTATACAAGAGAAAGCAATCAGGAAACCGAAACCACTAGTTTAACCACTCACCTTCTCTCCCCCACCTCTTTTTAAGTCCCATAGTTAGTTATCCTTTGTGCACAAGAAGGTAAACCAAGGAACAGGAGGCCTCAACTTGCATTTCACAAGGAACAAAAAGCGACATGGAGCCCGAGAGCAATGGCCACAGCAACTTCTACACGGTAAACAGCCTAAACTTCCTAGGAGAGCTCGTTGGAGGCAATTCATTTCCAAGGCACAGCAAACGTGCTTGGCTTTCACTCACACCTCTTTTTTGCATCTTTTGTAAAACTGGTCACAGGCGTTTATTTAATGGAAGTTTTCAACACCTCCTGTCAAAGGGCATCACTCCAAGCTCTGGCCAACAGTGCAGTTTACATTGATTTTGATTCCCTCTGGGCTATGCTTCCAGCAGAGGGTAGGAACACCTTCCCTTGGTGTTGTTTTGGGTCACCCAGACTTCCCAAGCAGCCCATCTACTTCAGGATTACCACAAGAAGCAAGTCTCACAAAGCTGGAAGCTCAGAGTCTGAACGCTGCAGAGTTGAAATACAAAGTGAAGTTTCCAAATGTGCTTTTCTTGCCTGTAAATGACAGTTTATTTCTATTAGGGAATGAGTTAAGAATATCTTCCCAAAGGAGTGAAACTACCCTATATTAACATAAAATTGTACCCAGTCTAAGATGATAAATACAATGACCAGTCTATAATTACAGATTTAGGGTTTCCTCCCCTCTTCTATATTTTATGCAGCCTTCAAACTGCACTGAACCTAAACTGAAAGAGCTGAGTGATGTTGACACAGGAGAAAGCAACGATGACAGCAGTCAGTATGAGGTTAAAGTTCTCCAGGTGGTTACTTTATTGTTGGAGGAGCCAGTCCACATGGGTGTTGGCTTTTGGCCTTTTTACAACATATTGTTGACTCTTGGAGTGCACTGTGGCCATTACACAACACTTGAACATTGCTAGAGCCTTCCAAGCACCGCTGGAGCAAAAAAAGGTCAACGGACAGCTTCATGACAGCCTACAGGTACTATCTGGTTCCCTCAGTAGGGAAAACTATTTGTTACTACAGTGTGCTTAAAGCCACAGGTAAAATGCAGAGGGAAAAAATAAGAGCTAAGACCCTGAGCTGAATTAAAAAAAACAAAACAAAACAAAACAAAAAACCTGCATCATTACCTCGGGGTTGGGTGGGAAGGTCCAACACAAGTGAAGTGATGGATTGTTTCCCTGAATGTCTACAAGTCAAGACTGGGTACCTTTCTGGATGTAGAACAGAAGTCCCAGCTTTTGGTGGAATGGTAACCATGCGGATTTTGGTGGAGTTGATCAAACTAGAACAGCCAGTCTCAGTCTTTAACACAGCGGTTCAAAGTAGGGAAGAAAACAAGACAAAAGAGGTCTGAAACCCACTTTCCTTATCCTGTGACTCAAATTGCTAAAAGGATGAGAGTGTTCTTCAATCAATAGAAGTGATTTTTCAATCAGCAGAACTGACGCACAGGCCAAAAGAGTTGAGAAACACTTCTGATCTTCATAAGAAGCCTGCAGGACTGTCCTCAGAACGGCAGCCAGACCCCCTCTCTTCCAGGTCTACTGGAGGTCATTCTCTTAGACTGGGAGCGTGCTCACTTCCCAGGCACTTTGTCCTTGCCTCTTGGCTATTTGTACTCTGCTCCCATCCCCTCACCACCTCCCTCTTGAACCTGGGTGTGTGGCTAAACACTACACCCCTGAACACCGTTACCAAGCTTCATGCTCTCCAAAGGCTCAAAATGCTTCTGAGGCAACACAGTGGGGCAGAGCCTCATAATCCTGGAGAGCTGCTTTTTCTCCAGAAGTAGGTTAGGCAAGTAAATCTGCCTCCTCCAACTCATAATTGCCTGGCTAAAGAGCTGCTCTCAAACCGCCTGGAAAAAAAATCTCCATCTCCTTCTGCTGCCCTACTGCAGATGGTGTAGGAAGATGCTCAGCTTCACGGAGATGGACAGACACCCCGGCTGCTGCATTGCTCCCCCCTCACTGCACAGAGCCCCCAAAGGCTCCCAGGGTGACTCTCGGAGCTGAACTGGCTCTGCGGGCTCCGGACTCACCAAGCAAGTCCCTCCACCCTCCCGTACACACAGGTTACAATCAGCACTGCCAAGAGGCCTCAGCACCACGGGCAGGATCCCGTTCGGCAGGATGCTGTATAAATATAAGCTGAGACACTCCCCGCCCTGTATGTTTAAGCAGAAAAGAAAAACAAAAGATAACAAAATAAAGGGGTGGCCTTAATGAGTGCACACAATCAATCCAAGAACCTGGGCTTTTGTTGCAGAGCAATGCAAGGTTCACCACTGTGCTGCTGTTGATATTTCTAACGCACCAGTCACAACATACCTGGTGCATCTGGTGCTCCCCACAGGCTGTGTGCGCATCAGGGGAGTGCTCAGAGCTAGGAAACCTTGCCTTTGATGTTGGATGTTTGGATGAACAGAGGATGAATTTGTCTTCGAAGCAGTGTCTTCATACCTATGAACTTCTGCCACACCACAGACTTCTTTTGAACCAAGAGCAGTTGCACAGCATTCTCATCTTCGCTTCCCTGCTGCCCCATCCATCCGTCCACGAGGAGGTCACATCCCCTCTAACAAACCTCTTTGCTTTGCATCTTACTCCTGCTCATTTCAAAGGAACTGCCAGTGTTGCACTCTTTTCATAGAACCCCAGGGAACTTCTAACCTCAAAATTCAGCAAAACAAAGTCCTTTGAATATTTTCCAATTAACCTGAGATTGACATATTTTTCTTTCGGTGTTCCCACTATTTAAACAATTGGATTTTTCCTGCATGCCCCAGTTGCCTGGCCTTTTGCAGCATCAAAGATCCAAGTAATTCCTTTCCCAAAGATCACTCTGGTTTCAAAACACAGAGACTCTTTGCTGCTAAGTTCACTTCCACATCGCTCTTCTAGGTTGTGTCATTTAGTGACAGAGATCAGAGAAGCCTTGCAGCAGAACAAATCCAGGGAAGATATCAAAGACGACACAGCGTGGCAGGTTTCTCATATACTAGCAACGAGGGCAAGTTAACACTGCTGAAAGCCTTCAGGGTTGCATTCTGCTCCCAGTCTCACAGCATAAATATCCAGAGAAATGCCTTGCTGTCATGACAGAGGGTTAGTTCTGAATTTCCAGAGCCAGCAGAGACCATCATTGCAATGCCATCAAAAATGTCAACGTTCATAATTCATGCAAGAAGCTGGACATAGCAGGTGCTGTCCCAGTCTGGTGCTTGCAGAAGCATGCAGGCCTTCAAGAGCCTCCATGGCCCGTTAGCCAAACTTGGAGCTGATGGCAATGTTGGAACACTGGAACCCCTCCTCACTTGGCTAAAAAAAGGCAGTTCTGCTGGCAAAGTCACAGGCGGCTTCTGTGCAACCTGGAACAAAGGGAGGAGAAGGCTCCCACCACACAGTAAAACAGCAGTACTACCTGTAGATAGACAGACCACACAGCACCTAGGGAACAGCCAGCACGTTAGAGACAACGTGTTTATACCATTTATGGCCCACTGTTCCTTAGGTAAGGCACATCTAAAAGCTCCTGGGCTGATAGCCAGTGCATCCCAGCTGCCAAGGTGGGCAGTTTCTGAGCACTTCCTGGCCATTAGCTTGCAAATGTCCCCTTCTGAGGAAGGTAAAATATTTCCTATAGATAGGAAAAGTGAAGCACAGAGAGCCAAGTATCCCAAGTATCTTTCTAAACCATGAACAACAGTAATCCTTCCTTTACTTCCCAGAGCCAAAAGGCTCTTTCAAAAAAAAAGTAAGCTGCCCCTTGGCTGGAACCAAGAAGCCAAGAGTAGCTGGAAGTAGCAGCCTGAAGCCTATGCAGTGCCCTACATGATCTTTTCTTCTAGCACATCTCTGGGGTCCTTGCTTGTACTCGGGAAAACGTGCTGTGCTTTGTATGCTCAGGGAGTTCACCTTTAATAAATAACCTGAACAAAGGGAGTCAGTGCTGGCACAGTTGCATGGGTTGCTGCAAGGAGAGTTTGCAGCAATGTCAAACTCACCTTTGCTGGTGACTGCTGCCACTTGCTGGGAAGGCATCCAGCCCCCAACGGGGAACACTTAGGAACATCAAGAACCAAGAGCAATTTCACCCCCGTTAGTTAATATCAAATATAAAGGACACTTTCCAGCACATAGCGAGCACTCATTGCCTCCTTGAAAGACAGCTAAAGGTCTGGGGTTTAGGATCCTTAAATGATAAAACAGAAATATACAGAAATAATTTTTTTTTGCAGGATAACATTGTTCAGTAAGCATCAGTAGCACTTGGATTACTGCCTGGAAAAGTCCTGGGTCAGAAGCATATTGTTGACCCAACCCTAAGAGCAAGCAGCAAGCCCCATGGGCAGTACTGTTCAGGATGTTGGGCAAAATGGCCAACAACCTCCTTTCTGGTTTTAATAAAATGAAGTTCTTAATAAAATTCATTCTCCCTGTCCTGGAAAAACAGAGAAAACAATGGGTGATAGGTCATTCTGAAGGAAGAGCAGGAACCAGGATTAAACAACAAAGACACAGCAAAGTGCTGCTGAAACTCCCAAAAGTAGTTACTCAGACCCATGCGATGAAGCAGGACTATGCAGCTTTCAAGCCGAGATCCCTTGGGGCACTTGAGGTGTCTTGGAGCCCAGAACAGACTTGTTAGTGTTGAAGGAAGAAAGAATGATGTCCCACCTGGAGTACTGTGTCCAGCTCTGGGTCCCCCAACAGCAAGAAGGATGTTGAGTTGTTAGAGCAGGTCCAGAAGAGGCCACGAAGATGATCAGAGGGATGGAACACCTGCCCTACAAGGACAGGCTGAGAGAGTCAGAGTTGTTCAGCCTGGAAAAGAGAAGGCTCTGGGAGGACATTATAGTGGCCTTCCAATATCTGAAGGGGGCTGCAGGAGAGCTGGGGAAGGACTTTTTCTAGGGGCATGTAACGACAGGGCAAGGGGTAATGGATTTAAACTGGAAGAGGGCAGATTTAGACTAGATATTATGAAGAAATTCTTTACTGTGAGGATGGTGAGGCAGTGGCCCAGGTTGCCCAGAGAAGCTGTGGATGCCCCATCCCTGGAGGGGTTCAAGGCCAGGCTGGATGAGGCTTTGAGCAACCTGGGCTAGTGGTCCCTGCCCATGGCAGGGGGGTGGAACTACATGATCTCTAAAGGTCCCTTCCAACCCAAACCATTCTGTGATTCTACAATAGGCTTCAGCAGCAAAGGTGGTCCTTCCCAGCACAGAGATTGAGGATGAAGGAAAAGATGCATTCACCTCATGGCCCTTGAGAGATAATTGCAGCTGTACAGAAAGGTGATAAAAGGAGCATGAAACTTAACAAGGGCAATGAACATCAAGAACAACAGTACTCAGCTTGTCTAGGAATGCAAGTTTCCAGTCTGGCTAGCCCAGAGCTGATGGCAAAGATCAGGGTCAACCTTTGACTCCCCAGCCCTCCAGGGCCAGCAGCTGTACTGGAACCATCCCTGAGACAGCACACAGCCTGCCTTCACTATGGCCAGGCCAAGAAAGAAGAGCTGAAGGAAGGGACACATGAGGATGGTGGATGTTCACAGAACAAGCACATGGGACCCAGAAAATTCCTGTCTGACTTTGGTTCTCCCATAGGTGCTAAACATCTGCTCTCCCTTCCTTCTCTATCTTCTCCTCTGCAAAGTCCTTTGTTTTTCTACCTGGAAAAATTCAGGAATAAAATAACTTTCCCCTCTTCCATGAGTGAAATACACCGGTGATAGCAAAACATATAACAGAAGTTATTATTGCATAGAAGAGAAGAAAGAAATTCTCCCTTAAGGTCCCCACCACCACTATGCTCCTGCTACAGTTTTTAAGTGGAAGAATTCCTGGCAAAACCCGGATCAGAAACCAACTTCACTGCTAAAGAAGTGCTAGTAGAAATAGGTAAACAGCCTTGCACTCCGTCATACTCCCTGAAACACTGAGCATGCCAGCAAAGGCAGCATAGACTCTCAGAGCAGTAAACAACCAAGCAGGCAGAGCAAACAAACATTCAAGGCTCCATACGGCACAAAACCTCTCTTTGGAAGGAGGGGGTGAAAACTGTTTTGTCAGAAAGGAGGAAGTTTTCTCTCCTTCCCTTCTCCCCACTTCCCCAGCCCTTCCTTCACTTGTTTACTTTGTTTCCCCTGTTTCTAACCAAGTAAAAGAAAATCTAGTATTTGTGGAACTGGGCTCTTTCTGTTTAACTCCAGCTGTGCCCACAGCCCACATACTGGCTCAGTAAAATTTGCCCAGTCTGACAAAGTGGTTTCTCAAGCTTGAAATAAAACCATCGTGATTTTTGCACTACTAAAATGAATGGCCCTTGATGGGACTAGCAATTATCTACAAATTCCAAAGAAAAAAGCTTGTTGCATGGCACAGCAGCGTGTCTGGGGATGCAGGGGCTTTCTGTGCTTTTTGCTCTAGTTCCTCAGCCTCTTTTGAAATACAGCAGCATGGGGAGTTCCACAGAGGTTAAAAAAAAAAGAAAAAAGAAAAAAAAAGAAAAAATATCCCACAGAAAAACAGCTCAGAGGATTTTTACCTGTCACAGGCATGAGGTTGGAGGGACCTCACTGTTAGTCTCAGGTCAAGAGGCAGCATCCAAATTCAGCATCAGAATTTTAAAAAAAAGAAAACCAGCATCCAAAGTCAAAAGCTCTTGCCAGGAACTCCAACCATGAGGCTCCTTGGGGGAGGCGGGCTCCTGCTGTGGTCCCCACCACAAGGTAGCTGTCCCTCTTTCTTTATGGGGAATACCTACATGCATAGACCCAGAGGTGAGGAGGAAGGCAGCTGGTTTCCTTATGTTTGATTTAGGAGGAGTGGCTGCTTTGGGATGTAGCACCCAGCTCTTATCAGAGAGGGTCTGTGGCCTGCAACTGTGCTGTTGGGTATCAGAAAGTCCCCTGGGGTGGGGATTGTAGAAGCAGATGCTGACCTCAGCCAGGCAGCATGGAAACAAACCTCAGCACAAAAGGGCAGGATGCTGTGAAATAAGAATCCTTGGGAAAGGAAACGGAGAGAAACCAAAGCTGAAATCTTGATGCTTCTAAGAGACGTGGAGAGGGATAACTGAACAGGAGGAGACATGGCCAGCACAGGGTTGCACGAGGGCAGGCGGAGGGTCTGAGCAGGGCCAGCAGCCTGGGCCAGCTGGGGAAGGAGCAGCAACACCTCTGCTGCAACCAAGGGCTGCTTCCAGGGCGGCGAGCAAAGCCTGTCAGTGCCAGCCACGCTGCTGCTTTCTGTTTGTCTGCTCGGTGAGGTCTGGCAGACAGACTCGCCCTTCGATGTCTGCCTGGTCAGTGCCCAGCATAGCACCAAGGGCCTCTCAGTCCTGCTTGAAGGGAGACAACAAACCTTTGCCCAGGAGAGCAGGGATGAGGCAGGCACAGGGAAGGTAGGTGGCAAGCCTGTCTTGCTTTCATGTCTTTTCAGACTGAACATTTTGGAAGGAAAGTTTGCTTCGGACTGAGCCTCTGTCTGGGATTAATTCAGCTCAAATTTGTAGTCACCGCAGGCAGCAGGGAAGCTGCAATAGCTATTAGAGAACAAGCCAAAGAAGTAAAAGCAAGCAGGGACAAAGAATAGCCCTTGCCCTCCCCTAAAAACAGAAAGGAGGCACAAGGATCCAAATTAAAAAGCAACTACTGGTCACCAATACTAGCAAGTCACTGTGGGCTGGCCAGCAGCAGGACAGCCACCCCGGCCAGCGCCTGGCTGCCAGCAAACGGCTCTGGCGCGGCAAGCGTGGCACACCCTCCGCAGGCGTTCGAGCCCCAGCCGAGCAGCCCAGAGCTGACTGGGAAGGCCAGCGGAGCTGGGAGCGACCGCAAACTGTGGTGAGGGGAAGGAGGGAGAGAAGTCCTGCTCCCCACCACAGCCCTGCTGCAGGAGATGGAGACAAGCGGCCAGCTTGCCTCCTCCTGCCATTGCTTCTGGCCCCGTGCCTCCAAGGTGTTGGTGTCTTGTTGTTTGGCTTAGGGGACCCGAGTGGCCAAGAAACCCAGAAAGAAGAAACTGGAAAAGGAAACGAGGCCGTTGCATGGTGGAGACAGGAAAAATGCAAAGAGACAGGTCAGCACCCAGCATCATCACCCAACGTGACTGACATCCTTGCTGCCCTTGCACACGTAGACACAATTGCCACTCAAGGCAGTGGCCATTCCCCAGCTGAAGGCTAGAGGTGGTTTCCCATCTGCTCATCTTGGCTCCCTTGGCATCGTGCAGGCATCCGGCAGCGCCGGGCCCCCGTGGTCCCTCCCCACATGCCATCGCCTGCTCAGACAGGAGGTGGCAGCAGATGGCCACCTATAGCACCCAGCGGGGCCCGGGAGCATCTCCCGGAGACACCCTGGTACCCGGGGGAGAGACCCTTCCTGGCTCCCAGGGACCGGGCCAGGGAGGCAGGAGGTGCTCCCTGGGAGCATCACTCCTCTCTCCATCCCTGCCCCGCCAGTTCTGCAGCCCCCGTCCAGCTCCACACACACCACACCCTGGAAGTGATTTGCCACAAATTTAGATGTTTTAAAAAACAGCCCCTATCGAGAAAACAGATGGCAGCAGCTTGGAAGCTCTGATTATTATTGATTAATGCAGGATTACGGCTAGCAATAGGAGATATTGGGAGCAGCAGAAATTAATGCAGACGTTACCAGTGGAAGGGAAAAAAACCCCCACAAAAACAAAACCAACCAAACAAGCAAAAAGCCACAAAGCAAAAGCATGAAGAAGGAGAGAGGCATGCTGCCCAGGTTCCCTCCTGCTCTCAACAATCAGGAATTATGTTCAGATAACATCATGATCTGTAAATTCTTGTCCCCTGCTTCGTCTGTCATCCTTCACCAGAATAAAACTTTTCCTGAAGTTTAAAAACAAAAATTAGTAACCGGAATTATTTTCCAACGTTTTGAAATTTCCATTTCCATCTGCCAGCTTAGGAAATACCAATGGGCAATCAGACCAGCCCAGCTGAAACAGGGAGTCCCAGAAATCTGTTCCCTCTGGATCCCTAGGGCTACCTTCCTCAGACCTCTAAAGCCTGAAAACCAGCTGGATTTTGGAGTTTCTACAAGTCATCTGTCCAGAGCTGCAAAGGAAATTTGAAGATTTGGTAACCATGTACTGAAACAGTGACACAAATCAGCATGGACACCAGTACAAGGACCGGACTGGGACACCCTGTTGGCCAGCCACCAGCTTGGCCCCCACCTTTCACCCCAACTCTGCAATCTGGTGCCGGGGATCACTCCAACCCCTGTCCCCATCCCGATGCCTGTCTCACAGAGCCATCTTCCTGGCCATGCACCACTGCCTTTAGTTTGCTCCTCTAGACCTGAGTGAAACTTGAGTTTTCAGAGAAAGCAACTGCGATGACTGAAGTCACTCCTTCAACCATCCTTTGTTATTTTCGTCTGCTGGACCTCACCTCTTTCACATAAGATCTGCCCTACCAACAGGAGAGGCTCACACTCTTCATACGTCTGCCAGAAGTGTCACCAGACAGAAACTGGCAAGCAGCTTCTGTGTCCTCTTCCCAGAAAAACCAGACCTGCTTCCTAGGAGAAACCCCATGGAAACTCCATGGATCATAGGATGCAGTACTGAACAGGAACACAAAGTCACTGATACCATCCCCAGTGTCCCAATACATGATCATCTACACTTAAACAATTTCTAGTCTGGGTTATTCCCAGGAGTTGAGTTTGTGTTTTCTGGAGGGGGTGGGGGGTAAAGCGTGTGGTGTGTGTTTGGTCGGTTTGGGATTTCTCCCTCCCCCCCCATCTCCAGCAAGGAAAATTGTATAACATTGTTCAGAAACCATTTAAAGATTAACTTGCCTTACCCTCAGAAAATACTGTCTCCTGTTGGGGCTTGATCACATTTTCTGTTTCAGGGTGAGCCCAAAATTTTTTTCCCTCTCCAATGGCAACATGAATGTTTTCGCTTTGCAGTATCTCTTTACATGTTTGAAGACTATTCACAGATCCCTGTTTCTTCACCTGCGGAAGAAACCTTTAGGTAGAGACAACTTGATGTAGTGGCACCTCTCATCTGTTCAAATTCATTGACTTTCTTAGAAAATTTCAAACATAACAAATAAGGGGAAGCTGAAGGACAGAACTTGAACCCAGAACCTCTTAAGTACTAATGTAAGTCACATAATCCAGAAGTGCAGTTTACTTTGTTGTTTTGGGTTTTGTTGGGTTTTTTTTTTTTTAAACCAGATGTACAATCTGTTTACCGAAGACTGTATCAGAGTAGAAGATGTAGACTTGCTGCTTTACACGTTACTATGGAGACATCCTTTCCTTCATTATTCTGTAAACAGACCTTGTCACACAGAAGTGAGAAGTTCTTATTTTTGGCCATTCAAAAATTGCCCGTGATTAGAGCGTTTCATGTGCTATGAACCAGTAAACATCTCTGGTGAATTGGTTTGTTTTACCCCAAGTTTGATCAAGGGGAATTGAACTGGCCAAGAGATAAAGATCAGAGATACACATTTTACAGCCTTGTAGTTCTTCTTTCGAAGTCCCATCAGAGAACCGGTGGCTTCACTTGCTGCTAAGTTCCCAAAAACTTTGATACCTGTCCCCAGAATAACACAGGCAATTCCCATCAAGCATGACTAATCACATCCCCTTCTCCTCAAGCATGTTTCTAAGGATTTATTGGAAATTGCTTTGCACAGTATCAGAGTAGAAGAACTAAGAACATCAAACATTTGATATCAAGAGCACTGTCTGTTGATTCCAACAGCCTTCAAAGTCAAATACTACCTTTTTTTTTTTTTTTAGATCATTACAAGGAAACTGATAGCCCTTTTCTGTAATCAACTACATGGCAACACCATTATTATCTTTGTGTCTCTAAAAATACACCTTCAACTTTCCCCTTTTTATTTCACCAGCACTCTCCAGCTGCCCAAGGTGCAGTACCTGTTAATCTCGGCCCTTAACACCGCTTCCTCTCTACCAACTTCTTGAGAGTTGAGTACAGTTTGCAGAAACTACAAGAACTTTCATCTATTTTTCTTGTTTATAGTGCAGTTTTCTTTCTGTAAAGGTTTTCCAGAAATCAGAACTAGAAACAGGACAAAGACGCAGGAACAAGTTCAGATACAAACCAAATGAGAGACAGGTAGCAAAAGATCAGCCAGGCCTAAGTAGAAGCAGAACACGTAACCCATAACGCAGGTGGCTCTGTCGGGCAGCTCTTACCTGAATCAACCAAAATTCAACCCACAAGCCACGTGTGCACCATCCTTGTTGGACAACCTCCTTTTGGAGAGGTGGCCGCAAACAGTGCTCCTAGCACTGGATCCCAGATGATTTCCTAGCCAGGCGTCACTCATGTGATGACCAAAATGTGCCTTTGACAAGTGCTAAGATCACCAAGCTGGCCAACAGTGACAGGACAGAGAAGGTCCCATCAGACACCATGAGGACACCATACCTCTGCAAACCAGACCTCTTGCTTTGCAAAGCAGGGAGAGCACCTAGGGCAGGGACCTAAATCATCTGAGGTGAGCTCTGCCAGACTGAACCTACAAGTACTTGAGAGCTGAGCACTGTAGGTGTTTCCCCTGTGGTATCAGGGCCAAGAAAACCTTGTGCAGAACCTCACAAGCCTTGTCCATCCTTGTCACGGGGCACTAAAGCACAGGAGCAGAGGGATGCAGCACAGCTTAAGGTGATGGGACCTAAGGATATAGGTTAAAACCAAAGGAAATTCCTCCTCAAAAAAGAATCCTCCCTTCTTCCCTTTCCAGATGCAGAGAGTTTCTGCTCAGTTATTTGCTTTGCAAAACCACAGTTATTCCAATGTCCCCCCTTTTTTTTTTTCTTACATGGAAATATGGATGATTACCAGAAAAACAAATAATTGGGATGGAGCCCAGTTGGATATCACTGAGGCAACTAAGTGGAGGAGGAGAAGAGAGAGTCACGCAGTTAGGAGCTGTCTGTTGTCACATTTAGGATAAACATGACGAGCAAGAGCTGCTTGTCCTCCCGCTACTGAGGACAAACTGGCCACTCACAGGCAGAAAAAACCCCCGACATCCAGATTTTTCTCAGGAAATAGGTTTAAGAATCCAACCCAGGAAGTCACTTGGAAATGCCTCTTTTTCTACCTGTATTCACCTAAGCAGATATTCTTAAATTTCATCATATTTTTCAGAATTTAAACTTGTATTAAAATACTTTCTTGAACTGCGTTTTTCTCTTCCTGGATTAAATTTGGATTAGTCACCTCCTGGGGGAGATGAGGCGTCTCCTGGTCTACTCAGTTCTCACGATGGAGATTATCCTTGTTTTCACTAGCCGCAATGAGCAAGTACTGCAGCAGCAGCCTAAAGCTCAAAAAGGAGACCCTCCGAGGTCAATCCTCATGGTTTTAATCAAAGAGGACAGAAAGATGAGGTTGGGTTGAGGCTGGGATGAGCACACCTATTGCCTGTCTCCATGTAAAGTTTCTCTATGTGAGCACACATGAAATATTCTGGCCATCTGGAGCTGAGAAAGGTCCAAAGTCAACCTCCCATGTTCTCTGGTCAGGCCTATCTCCTATCTACAACTATTCTCTGAGAAAAAAACTTCATTAGCCAACAGCTGATTTCTATTTTTTTTCTATTTTTTTAAAAATATTCACAGAATGATATTGTAGATATGAGAACCAATGACAGAGCCAGGGTCCAAGCTGGGTAATACACTGTTTCCTATGTCTTAGTTCTACCAAGAAGCATAGAGAAGTGTTATAAAGAAAAAAGCAACTACATCCAACAAGCACATTATTCTTCTTTAAATATAATACTGCCAGGAAGCATCTTGGGATGCTACAGTCACTCATAGCTTCAACCACATTGAGTTGAATCTTCCAGGATGGGAAAGTCACCTTTTATCTGCTGCCACCTTTCCCTCCTACATCTCAGGACTCAAGGTTGCTGTCATCACACTCCTGAGCTACTGACACTCCTTCTGTCTCCAGCTCTTCACAACAGCCAGATACAGGCTTACGTTGAAATAACTTCTATTCATAAAAAATAGTCAGAGAAGCGTCTATGAAAAAGAAGGTGTTAAAATGAAGCACATTCGATAACTTCTACTTCTGACCTTTGCTCACAACTTTAACCCTGGGATCCTTTGTACATCAAAGCCCCAGGGCACCAAACACAAATCAGTGGGTTTGCAAGTTGGAAATAACGTGAGTGTGCACGAGCAGAGCAGATGCTTGTGGTCCTCGGGGTGGGATTGACCAAAGAGAGCTATGAATAAGCCAGCACTGCGAGCCCGTGACTCAGATGCCCATGTCCCTGCTGGGTCACGGCGATAGATTGCTTGCCTCAAACCCCACTCTCTTCAGATCCAGCTTGTATCTTTCTCACTAAGGCCAGAGCTCTGAGTGCCTCAGGGAAGAAGAGCAGAGGACATCCATCAGAAGCGACAGTGAGAAAACGCTCTGAATTATTCATAACACTCAAATAGCAAAATTAAAATTAAACTACCTTACAGGACAATGGGAGATATGCTAACACAGAAGAAAATTCCAGGGCTACTGTTATGTGCTGCACAATGAGCTAAAGCTGGAATTAAATACTTAATGGCTGAAAGGCTCACCTGTTTGTTTTCTCTGTGGATGGATATTTTTCTTGTTTTGCCTACATTTATATCAAGTCTTTACGTAACTGTCAGCTTTATACCCAAGGCTATATTCCTGAATCAAATTCTCTCACACACTGGTAGCAGAAGAATAGGCTGCTTCCAGCTTTTTAACTTGTTAATAATGAACTTGCTCGTGTCTGATGCTCCTTGTCCCCTTCTCCCTGTGCGATACCTGCCTTGGGAAGTACATGGCTTTTGCATCAGTGTTCAAGTCAGTTTTCTGTACTTGCTTGGATGGCTGTCAGGGCTAGTTTTTGAGGTACAGTCTCCCTCTGATAGCTCCCGACAAGATCTGCTAGAGAAGAGCCAATTCCCGGAATATTTTTTTTCTCTTACACTTGTTTTTCAGGGTTCTCCACTCTGCAAGGACTGACAGTGGGGTAACGAGAGGCACTCCAGACTGGATTTAATGCTACCATATGCTAGACAGAATGAGAACCCATACTGCAGGAGAGCAGCCGGTACATTTCCACGTTAACAGAAGCTTGATTGCAAATTGCATTTAGTCTCAACAGCTCAGTTCACTGCACACAGATGCCATGGGAGACTGTAAAGTTAGCAAGATGTGGGGGAGTACGGCTGAATTTTTAAAAAAGAACCTTGGCTGATCAGATGCCACAGACATTTGGAGTTGATGCCATGGAAGAAAGTTGCTGCTGCATTTGCTCTGCCAGAAATAAATAATAAGAATAATGTCATGAGCTGTTAGTCAGATTACAGGCTCTTGCTAGGCTGGTGATTGTCTGCTGATCCAAACGGCACTATCGGCACTGTCAAATGCTGCTCTTGTAACTCGACAGCCAGCACGTAAATGAAGTCAGAAGAGAGGAATTTACTCTTTCAAAATAGGTCAGCATGAGACGAGAAGGGTTTCCAGTTAGAGTTTGCCATGTCTCCCTGGGCTGGCTGCAAAGTGCACCTCTCTACTCTTTCAACAAGCTTCATGCAACTGAAGGTACAATGAGAATTGCTTACTTGTGCATGATCAACCAAATCAACTCGGTGGCCTCTGTCCAGGGCCCATACCACAAAAATACTCATCACAGCTTGTCCCAATGGCCCTTCTGATGAGCAGGCTGAACAGGAGGGCCAGGGAATTTTCACTCCTTGGCTTGAGCCCCTGGAGCACAGACCCAGGACAACATAAAGACGCCTGGTGTTATATTTTGATGGGATGGTACGGCAGATTTCCCTTCTCCAAAATTTCCTGGCCGGCACCAATGCACAGATTAACTTGAGCACTTTTTAAATATGAAATGAAACCACGGGTGCAGAAGCTCTGCATGTAAACACAGCTCTTGTGCTGCAGGATAATGTTCTGCTCCACGTGAACAGGCTGAGATCTCTTCCTCCCTCCTCTGTCCTACTCATAGGAAACCATCACACGGCTCAGCTGTTCAGATCAGTGTTGGTAAATGAAGCAGACAGTCTCTCAAGGTCCCTTTTCCAGCCTGACATCTCTATGAAGCATTCCCACATTCCTGAAGAATAAGGAAAAGCTTTCCCCACCCCCACTGCACAGCCAGCCTGCAAAATTCACTGTTACTGAAGGTCACTAAGTCAAACACTGCAGCTGGGTCACTTTATAGCCATTAATAATCCCTGTAGCTGGGAGAATAAAGATAAAAGTGATCTAAATCCTGCTCTCCAGGACATGAGCCAATCTTCCCCAGGGTCAGGAAGGAATTGCTCCCACACACACATCACATAAGGGGATTGCACTGTCCGCCAGGTGCACGGGGCGGGGGGGGGGGGGGNATTTCTTGCCCTTCTCCCCCACCATGTGTTACCAGAAACCGCAGGGGCAGACAGGAGCGTGCTGTGTACCACGCTTCTGTAGTTTCACAGATGAGTGACCTCCAGCCAGGGGATCCAGAGCTCCAGGTTGCTCAGACATGAAAGCATTTGCATCATTTCCTAAAGCCCCGTATCAGCGAGGAGGCAATAGCTCCCACGTGCTGTGAGCTGCCTCATGCAGTTCCGGGAATAAAGCGCTATGGCTCAGCAGTCCCCTGTGGCGTTGGCTTTACATTTCTGGGCAACAGCTTCACTGCTAGGCAAAAAGCATTTTTTTCAGATTTTCCCTTTAAACACATTCCCAGGAATCAAGCATCCAAATGAAGAGAGAGAAAGAGAAGAGCCGATTTCCCGGGAAGTCTCTTAGTAAAGACCAAACAATAACAAGAAAAAGACCATAGAGGAGCTTGGGATTTCAGACAGTAAGAAAAGGAGAAGGACTCTCCAGCTCTGCCCACACCACAGGCAGCATGGGCACTACAGACCTGTTGGCAGAGGGCTCCATGGCTAGGGAGATGGGAGGTTTTAATGAGAACCAAGGATGGTCTACATAGGGTTACCAAACACTGAGTCTCCCCAAGGAAAGCCTCTCTTCCTACCCACAAAGCATCCAACTTGCATTAATTACGTGCCTAGGTATGTTCAAGAGACCAAGATAAAGCTCTCAATCCCAGACCAAAATACAGCCATGGGAATTGCTGGAGAAAAAAGGCCAAGTTCCCCAAGTTGCTTGAACTGTCAGCAAGAAGCTTTACACAGGAAACAAACCCACTCAAGCAGGTGGCTTCCAAGTTGTCTGGTAGAGAACCATGGACTTGGCTGCCTGTTGGGTGTTCAAGTAGCTGAGCAAATCAATTTAGACCTGCAGAGTAGACATGAAAGTGGGACCTGGTTCCCAGCTGGAGCTGGATGGTCCCATGAAACTTGTTCTATGCTTCCAGGCATCCATGCTTCACCCCATGAAGGCAGAAAATCCCCATGTGCAGTTCTTGGCTTTCATTTTCCACTTTTGTTTTATTTTTTTGCTATATAAATTGGTGGTTTAGGGTTTCCTTCCACTGCTTCAAGTTCTTTGTGAGGCAGCTGACTCCTTTTTGCACTCCAACACGGGTGGTTGTGTTGTGCTCTTGCAGCACCCCATTTTTTGTGCTGAGCAAACCAAGGACTAGAATGATACAAATGCTAAGGGCATGCAATACTGAGTTCAGTGGTCAACTCTCATCCTCAGCTCTTTCACTCAGTCACACCTCAATGCTCAGTCTTAATCATGGCTACCAGACCTCCAACAAGGCAACCAGAAATATCACCCTGAAAAACACCATCATTGCCAAGAGCAAGCCCCTGTCCTCAATTCCAGAGGCATGAGTGGAAGGTAAGTGGATTCCTGAAGCTCCTAAAAGAGTAGTTGCTGTAATGAACTCTCAGAGATAGTGCAAGATCTTCTTATGACTATGAGCACAGAAAACCAGGGCTCTACTAGTGTTGTCCGCAGTACGGACACCTCCTTTAGTTTATGCATTATCAATAAATAAAGCAGCTAAGAAATCCAATAACCTCCACCATGGGGGCTCTCCTAGTGATGGGATCCGTGATTATTTCCTGCACTGAACCATGCTTCCTCTTCCCTGCCCCATTCATCACTCTCACCTGTGTTTTTATCAGTTTTCTCCCACACAGGGCTTTCCTTAGGACCTTCAATTGTTCCTGTAGTATTTATAGGTTTGGTCTGAGTAGCCAAACCAGGGAGAGGAGCCAATGACCCCAGAGACTTCCCCATTCATACCAATACCAGCAGCATAACTCTTGTTTCTACCAGAACAGGATCCCATAGAAGTGCTTTTCCTTAGACTTATGGAAGATGTGCCTAACATGATCATATAAGGCTGTATTTTTGGTAACACATCTACTAGAAAGATGAGAACTGTGTAGCCCATATTCAGTTTTTCCAAGCAAGATATTAAGATAGAAATTTTCCACGCTTTGGAACAAGGCTCTGAAATCTAACTCAAGTACTGTGGTTGAGAATGTCTGCCAGGTCCTAGCCACGTCCATCTGATTGACACAAGCCTATTCCTAGAGCCTGGCCCTGCAATAACCCCCTTCAGCTGGGAGAAACACCACCAAAGACAGACCTGCTCAGCCTCACCCATACTCCCATCCCAGCAGAAGAAATATCAGGAGGATTTGTTGGCAGACACTGAACATGCTGAAACTGCTTTTTTCCCCCCTCTTCTTTCCCATTTTTCGGAGAGATGTATAATGTGGCAACACATGGCTTCCCATAGACAAGTCATTCAAGGCACCTCAACACCATGGGGACCCATGAACCCTTTGTCCTCTAAAGCCCAAGATCCTGCTCTAAAATACGGAACTTGAAGAGAACAATTAAACTTATTTTTGTTATTTAAAAACGATTTCCAGTCTCATTCTCCAAAACAGCTGAACCACTTTAACTGGAACTTTCCAAAACACAAAGAAAACAAAACCAAGACCAAAGTCAGAGAGAAGAAAGACCTTTTGCACAGTAGAGCAGCAGTTAAACTCTGTAACTTGCAAGCTCCTGAAAACAATGGCCTCTGATGGAGGTGATCACCACCTCATTGATGATCCTAACATCTCCACCTGTAATGCAGATGCTGTAAAGATTGGCACTGCTCTCTGCTGAATGGCCTGCACAACAGGGGAGAATTACAGACTCCTGCTGCATAAAGGAGAAGTCCTGGGCCCATCAGTGTTCAAGGGTTGGCTTGGCTGCAGATGCAAGGTTTGAGTCAAATGAGAGCAATTCTGCTTCTGCCCTGGACAAGGTGTTGCAGCTTGTCTACTGCACTGTCACATCACCCCATTTTACACTGCACAGAGAAGAGCCACCCTAAAAATCACAGTATGACAGTTCTGGGTGCCAGCCAAGCTTCCTCAGCAGGAGATGACTTTTTTCCAGAATTAAACAAACAAACAAAAAAATGAAGTACTGTGGTTGCTGCCACTGTAAAAGTCATCTGCCCATAACCCCATTACTGCCCAGGCAGCATGCAAGAGCCATACCTCAGCTATTTCTCCTGAGCATTTGGTTGGCCTCTTTGCCTGGTCTTTAAGACTTCCTTGAATTTCTTTTGTACCAAAAAACTTTCCTTCTGTGTTGTATTCAAGCTCCAAAGGAAAAACAAAACCCCCCCCAAAAAACAAACAAAACCAATAAAACACAACAAACCAAACCAAAAACACGAGGCACTACCTACAAAGCTCTTACATCATTCAAGAAATAAAGGCTGTTTGCTTTGGGCTTTTGTTGTTTGGTACCTACAGGCAGCAGCTGTTCCTCCTTCCTTCCACACAGACATATACTGGTGGGTCACAGTTATGAAGAACAGAGCACAAATGAACAATGACAAATTGTACCTGGTTAGCTAGCAGAGATCAACTCAGACCGGATCTTTTCCATGACTTAAGGGTGATGTTCCTGCCATACTTCAATAGGACAGCTTCTTGACATCCCTTCTGGGAGCTTTTGCAATACCAAGGATGCTGCAGGGGGTAAACAAATAAAAAACCCACAATGCTAAAGTTATTCCATATTGTCCTGATTTAGGGACTGAACAGCTCAGTCCACGAGAGGTTTTAGTTCAGGTCCCATCTACACCACTAGTAAATTACTTACTGTTCAACCTCCCCATGGCGGGTTTTGTGACTTGGGACTCAGCTTACTGCTGTCTGAGCAGGCTACTAGGTACCACCCTGTCTTTCTGAGAACACCAGGAACCATTTTCCTGCAGCCAATAGACAATTCCTGATAGCCTGTGAGTGATTCCCAGGTGCAAGTTCTCCCTTGGTGCTTCTCTGACATCTAATAACAAGCAAACAAATATTTCAGTCTTTTCCCCTCTTTGGAGCTACTCACAGTGTTTCTGGCAACCCCTTTCTTTGAAAACTTGCAGGGATGTAATACCTTGGTAGAAGGTTCAAGAATTGCGCAATATGGGTCTGGGAACGTGCTCTGTACTTTCTTCCCATCGTATCAATCACAAGTCACCCCCCACAAACACATGCTTACCAAGGTGCAAGCTGGCTGATCGTGCTCCATCTCCTGCACCTCTGTATGGAAAGTCATACACCATCCTAAAAAAAAAAAAAAGGACACAGCTTCTATCTCTATGTGGGCTAAGCTCACCCGCGGGCAGAGAAGGACATTCCTCCTGGGGCAGTCTGTGGAAATCCAAGATGACCACAGATGTATGCTGCCCTTGGCTGCACTGGGGATACACTGCAAGCTCTAAACATCAAAGCAACGAGCTAGAAATTCAATGGACAACTAAAGGTTAACCTGCACTTGTTTGATTGTCAAGCACCTGAGATATGACGACAACACATTGGCACACTGTAATTGCAACATATTATTAAGTACTTTCAGTCCCCAAAGGCTAAGACACTTTTAAAAAAATAATAAAGCTAATGCACATAATAGCCCGTGTCTTGTTATTTAAGAAACCTCTTCCCGGCATCGGACGTCGACAGTACGTGTAAATGCACTTTCTCCAATAACTATGCACAAGGAGCAGTTTGATGGAGTGCCAGAAAGCACAATGACTGTTCTACCTTAGCAATGGACAGAAGATGACATGTTCCCTTTAGAACTAATTGCTTTATTCAAAAAAAGCCATTTACTAAATCCTAGCCTGGTTTCTTCCCTTGATGAGCAATTTCAGCCTCCACATCTGAGCTTTTGTTTGTTGTTAAAAGACAGGGACAGAAAAGTGTTTTGTTAAGTCATTTTAATTTTCATATGTAATGGAAAAGAGTTCAGAAGGGTATTTTTCATTATATTATTTGAACATTTGCATTACATATTCCGCTAGGCCTTCCCTGATGTGACTCAAGGCTGGCAAGTTCAGGCTGTCAAACACAACCCTTTGCATCAAATAAATTACCCTACGCCAAGATCCAGTTATAACTATTGACACAGACCAAGCCACACATCTGAAAGTCAGAAAATATTCTTAACTTTGTTATTATCCTTGCTGTGCATTCTCCCATGCATAACATGAAAGCGCTTTCAGAACTGCTTCCAAAATTCATGCATTCTTACCATCAGACTGGTCCCCGCACACACACGCACAAAAAAAAAAATTCAGGAATTCCTCTTCTTATGAGAGAAACAGCTATAGTGACTTCACAGATAAATCAATGCCATTTCCAATAGAACTATTGCATTTTTTCTCCCTAATTCTAAAAATTAGAACAATTTCACAATGAGCCCTAGGGAAGGAGGTCATAAAAAATGCACAGAGCAGATAGCATGAGGGAAAATCTTTGGTTATATATTTCAGGAGGCAGCAAATGGCCATATCTGCTCCTCTGTGAGCAGGGAGAATAATTATGTATGCATTTGCAGCATCCCATAATCATCATCATCATAATGGAGATGACATTTCATAGCTAAGTTGGGATTCTTCTTTTCCCAAAATTATTTTTTTGTTTGGAAGAAGAAATTATTCTAAATAATGTCTGGGGAGGATAGATACAGGAAAGCAGAGATTTGAGAGTCAGACACTCTAGAGCTGTAATTCTGTCACCAGTTCTCTAAATAATCCTATTAGATCGTTAAGTTAAACAGATACTTGCAAAACGGTAACACATCTATCTATGGCAGAGTCCCAGGCTACTGGGAATTTCCGTGAGATATTATAAACTGGTACATTAATGTGAACTAGCCAGACTGTGTCTGCATGGAGGAACTCCTGGGGGCTTTGGAAAACCTTGGCCAGATTTCAAGAATAGGGGGGGTCTCTGGATTATCATCATTATCCTGGCGAAAGCGCTCCAGGATGCAAGTCATCAGCTCTCCATAGAACAGGCACTAAGGACAGGGAGCATCACGAAGAGCTGTGTTTATTAGGTGCACCTCTGCTTCCCTCAGACAACCCAGAAGGAAAGAGCTCATCTCTTAGCTCAGTGATGAAGGACAGGACAAGAGGAAGAAGGACCAGCTGGAGGCACAGTGGGCTCAGAGGACATCCCCTCCTCAGGACTATTTCCACCCACGGAATTATGGCAGCTCTGTCAAAGCCTTGTCATCAAGATCCAAACCAAGCGGAGGACTTACCCAGTTGCTCTGTCTGAACACACTGCCAGATCCCTGCAGTACTGAGGAGAGGACCCAGGTGCCACAGAGCCAGCCAGGCTTACACATGCCTTGTCTCCAGCATCCTGGCCTGCTTTAAAGAAAAGAAAAAAAACAAAACAAAACAAAACAAAACAAAACACAAAACAGACTGTCTTGCTGTTTCCACATTAGGCCACATTAATTGGTCAGAGAGCCACATCTCGTCACTTTTTCTTACTGGGATGGTGCTAAACTTAATCCTGTTCCTTACAGAGTCTCCAACTTGGGTGGAATGAAAATCAGGACATAGGTGGACCCATAGTAGCTCCTCCATGGGATTGTCATGTAGGAAGTCATGGCCACTTGTAAATATAAGACTTTAGGTGAATTATTTCACTCATCTTCTTTCTTCGGGTGGTTCTGGAATCTGGATGTTGTCTTCAAGAGGACAGAATTCCAAAAATTCTTCTAAAACACTAATTTCCATTGTCACTGGTATGGCAAGACAGTGGGGCCCTATTTATGACACAGGTGCTAGAACAGTTCAAAGGAACTCAAGTGTCAATGAGACCCCCACCTCTGAGAGAGCTGTACTGTCCCATTAGGCACGAGAACCTCATTAATGGGCACACTGGGTTAACATCACAGCACTCCTTGGCCCAATATTCCAGCAGGATTTTGGCTTTCTGATTCACACCAGCTTTTCACATCTAAGAGGTTTGTACAGGCTGACTGGAGAGGTAGGAAACAGCTCAGATCAAAGTGGGATTGACTGAGTGCAACCCTGGTTTGCAAGGGTTCCTTGGAAGTATTTAGCACCAAAATCTTAATTCTGGGAACAAGCATCTGCAAAAGTGTAGCCTTCAATGCAAGTAAGGCTCAAGCACTAAATTAGCCAGGAGTCCGGTTTTGCCTCCCTAATGCACACGGATCAGCAGTCTTTGCTTCTCTGCTCCCCAAATATGAAGCAACTACTTGTAAATGAAAAGCATATTCTCAGGTGTCCTGTACAGTACACACTGTGCAGAAAACTGCCACCAAACTTCAAGCCAGGACAAATTGCTGGCTGGACAAGAAAGTGGCGTTTGCCCAACATGATGTCACTTATGCATATGTAGGAGGAGGAGAAAATCTTGATTTGTTCTGACCATAGATGAGGGCACAGCTTGAAATTAATTGATTGTGGGTGCATTCAGAGTAACAGCTTGATCCAGTTCCAGCAAAATCCAATGGCAAAACTCTGATGCACAATGCTGAACGTGCCAGACTTCCTTCTCAAAGACTTTAGCTCACACTTCACTGTGTGGAAGTGATCAGACTCTCTCTGTCACCTTGTAAGAGGAAGTTCTGGTTGGGTGTTTGGACCTGAGCTCTCTTGGAGGGGCAGGGGGTGGGAATCAGGAGGGGAAAGATGGGCTGATGTGTAAGAAGTTTTCTTAGTTAAAAGAATATTGAAGGTAGACAACCAAATTAATTGGGATGAAACTCGCATGAAGATCCTTCTTCAGCCACAAATCCAGTCCAGAGCTTGTTCTTTCTTTCTACATGTATGATCTTGACTGTCAGTGTATCTCAGCATTTTACCACCTCACTTTCTAACTACTCTTTGAGGCAAGATATTTGCTGTCCTCTTTCAACAGATACAGCACTGCAGAATTAGCCCAAGCGTCCTAACAGTGGCATCCTGTAGGACAATGCCTTCCTCTTGCATGCCCAGTCTCCATTTGCTCTAACACTCTTTTTCCTCTGTTTGCTTTTCTTCAATGATGCCTTACGCTCAACTCGGAAAGCAAAGCTCAGCCAACCTGCTTTGTTCCGATTTATAATCAATTTAACTTCCTGGCTCTGGGGCACCTTTTGCTGTGCTCAAGGCCACTGCCACACAGTTCTGTTTAAATCCAGAATAATTTGCTGACATGGAAATTAAACCATTGTTCTTCTGATGCCAATAAACTGAAGTGCTGACAATTGAAACAGTCATTCCAGCAAAATGGTCAGGAGTAGCCCCGTTTGTCATCTCTTGATGACTCCAGATCAAGAGTGCTCAATTCATAAAAAGCCAAAAGATGAGTTCTCTAAGTAACAATGTCACAAAATTGGAATCTCAGTGTGTTTTCTTAGAGCTACTTAAGACAGAAGTGTCTTTATTTAGCACCTGTCATCTCAAGTTTCCAAAACGCTCTCTCAAAAATTGAAGTTTCCTAATAAGTTTCCTAGCCAGACATCAGGCTCCAATTTACAAGGGGTAAACTTGCTTAAGGTCACTCAGCATGGGAAAGAAGAGCTGGGAGGCAGCTCCAGGAATCCAAAGGACCACACCCCTCACTAGCCACTAGACCACACAACTGTCCCCATTTCACTCAAGTCATTATTAAGCAGGATAGAAGAACACTGTGGTTTTATTTTATGTTAGCTGAACTCTTGCATTAACGTTTTACTGTCCCACTGATGTTTTGCCTAGAACATTCTGTAATCCACAAATTAATATGTGAAGAACATCCAGTCCAGTTTGGAGGAATAAAAAAAATTATACAAATGGCAACAGAGTTTTGATTTGCAGCAGTTTCATAAATCAGAGGAGTTGGAGAAAGAAGGTTCCTTATTTTATCACACATAGCCTTGTGTAATGCCAACAAAACTGCTGCCCTTCCCAAACCCCAGCACAAACCCTATTGTTGCGGCAAACCCCCGTCTGGTCACGTGGAGAACTTAAAACCTTGCGGCATTCTTTTTCACACGGACAGAAAGGGAGTTTTGCTCCAAATACATTATAAAGACCAAAAATAAAATGTGCTCTACCTATACACAGTATCTGAAGTTTTTGTTGCCTGCTCTTATTCATCGCTTCATGCTTTCTATGATCTTGACTTTAGCTTCTGGGATGAGGACTTCTCTACCCTGCAAATCCTCCCCTATTCCCATTTTTGTTAAATCACTTTGCTAAAGGATTCTCCTAGGTGGAAGCTGATCCTCCCCTTTTAAAGGACAAGTTCATGCTGCACTCAATGCAGTGAAGCTCAAATCTAAGGCAAAACTCAATCCCTGTTCAAAAGTCTTTGAGCAAAGTAGCATTAAACTTGCCCTTGATAATGAGGCTTGGATGAGGAATAGAATGCAGAAGCAGCTGGGGAGGGTGCATCTGAACACAGAGGTGTGCCCCATCGAGAAAAAAATCACCTCTACCACCCATCAAAACCCAACACTCCATCCTGACTCAGAAACTCAGTGTGGAGGTAGGCAGAGCATAAACCCTAATCCAAATTATTTAAAATTTAAGACAAATTAGTTAGCAAACACCTCCCATCTTCCAGATAAGGTTGGACGTTTGACACAGACACCGCCTGAAGCTGCCATCCCACCATCCCTCGAGCAGAGCCAAGCCTGAGCCCCACCGGAGCTCTCCCGGTGCTGAAGGGCCCCTCGGCAGCCAGCCCGAGCGCTGCAGGCTGGAGCCAAGCACAGTTAAATATAAGTTTAAGTGAAGCTATAGGGGAGAAAAAAAATGCAACTAAAATGCAGAAACAAGGCTTAGTCAGTAAGCTCAACTGACAGTGAAGGAAGGGGAAATTCCAGCAGGGAACATCTGTGTTCTAGCATGAGCTGGGTGGAGAATGGGAGTGTGCCACATGTCAAGAGTTTGAGAAAGGTGCCTCCTTTTTACCCCCCAGGTGCCTCTATTGGTAAGATGGTGCTCTGCCTCTCCTTGCAAAGCTAAGAACAGCATAAAAAGCCTCATGGTAATAAAAGTTTAAGAGAAACAAAGCTGAAGTTCCTCTGGTCATTCAAGGTATTCTATCGCTTTACCCAAAAGCAGGACTGATAACATTAGAGTCCTCAGCCAACTTCCAGGTTGGGTCAGAGCCTGCACACCTAAATTCAACTCTCAGCAGGATCCAGAAAGGCTGTCCTGCTTTATCCCTCACAAATAAATGTTGTTCTGTATCATAGCTCCAGACGGAGGTAGACACGTGTGCCTGGACATCCAGCAGTTTGGGTGTGCTTCAGGCACACCTAGAATGGAAGAAGCTAAAATACAGATCAGAAGGTGAAGGAGAGGCAGTTTTTATACTCCTTTGGTAGGCAAGAGCACAAGACAGCTGTCATGGCCTTAGACAAGGAACAGAGAGAGGGTGTGAGTCTCCTCTCTAATTCACCTGGGATGACAAAGCTGAACTTCGATGTCCTAGTCTGAGGCAGCAATTTCCTTAGCATGCACAAAATGAATTTTATTTGCTCTGTCAGCATAACTTGTTGATCCTTTATGGCCACTGACAGACTGATGCAGAAGTGATTCCCCTGACACCAGCTCTCATTCTCTGCCCTGGTTGGTATTTTCCCCAGTGATATCATCTATCCTAGGCTTCAGGGATCCAGCAGCTGCTGCATACTCAGCGCTGAGCTGCTGCAAGCTTGGATTGGAAATACAGTAGCCAGTCAGCTAGTGCTGGGCTTGTACTGCATAGAGTAGAACATCAGAGTAGCAGGTATTTATGTTCTTCTTTTCCTGAGGAGCCTGGAAAGGAAAAAAACCACACCACTATGGAAAAAAGTTCTAGCACTCTTGGGCCCATAACAGGATATCTCCTGTAGGATCAGGAGAGTGTAAACTGGCAATATATGGGATTGCACCTGTAATCACTTCTCCAAATGGGAAATCTAATAACAGAAGCGATTTTAATAGGGCGAGCACACTACAGACATCCCCATTGCATTCATCAAAATGTACACTCGGGGAAAGCCAAAATATGACCTGCTCCACCTCTGGCTATTAAGAGGTCTCAGAACATATGCAGCTACCCCCATTATTATGTATATTACTGTTGTGCTTAGAGGCAGCATCCGAGATCTTAGCTGCCCTATAATTAGACCTGCCTAATATAACCAAACCTGTCCTGTGAGTGACATTTAGGGGCTATTCCCCACCAAGTGACAAACTGTGACTGTGTATAGGAGGAGTAACATGGCTAAACCCTTCCTCCAAGGGTTTGCAGTCTAGATAGGCAAGGGAGACAGAAATAAAGGCAGATTGGCAGAACAAGGTAAACTGGAGGAACAGTTTTAAAGAAATTTAAGTAGTGACAGTGATACTGGGTACAAGCAGTAAAGACCTACAAGGACATGGTCCAGAGGAATCGGCACCAGGAGAGAATCATTACTGCTGGGTGTCACCGCAACCCATCGAGGTGACAGAGGGGATCTGGCACCAAGGCAAAACCCAGTGCCAGGGAAATCTGTGCCAACGACTTTGTAAGGACACAACACATTACCTAGATGAGCAACAACTACTTTGCTTATGACACTGGCAAAAGGCAGCCACGCACACTAAAAGAAAGTGCATAAATACTTAAAAGATGATGAAATGCAGTCTGTCAACTCCTCTGCCAATGTCTATGCACAGTGTCCCTTCCAAACTCAGAGCTGGTGAAACTGGTGCAAAGGAGCTTCAGCAGAGGTTATGGATTTCTGATTTATGTTGAAATAGGTGAGCACCATCTACTGCTTGTATAACAGCAAAACCCAAAGGTTTGGCCCAGAAAGCAGATCCACTCTGCTACACTCTACAAATCTTCAACAAGGGCAGACTCTGTTCCAAAGAGCTTGAGATTCAAGTAAATAAGACAAAAACAACATCAGAGACATATTTGACATCTTGCCTGAAGTCATATGTGCCATCAGTAGCCTACTCAAAAATCCAGCTAATATCTCCTAAGGTCCTGTCCAAACACCCCACCTTCTCTTTAGCCAATACTTCCTTCTCTTTAAGAGAAGACACTTTGAACTACAGTGCAGTCTTTGCACTGAAAATGAACACATTTAAAGAGGCCAACAACCATGTTTCTCCATCTACTGTTGACTAATTTGCTAGTTTTTTCCAAAATATCTCTATTTGCAAATCAAACCTCCAAAAGTGCTGAAAATAGCAGCACCTCCTTCCACACACCAACATGTTCCTTACCCGTGGGACACGATCTGTCTCCAACACAGTGATGAAAAGCCGCTTCTCTAAAACTCAAAATTACCATTCCTCCTGCTCGTCAGGGCAATCGGTAAGGTCACTGCACCATGAGTTCCCATTGAGTGTCTAAAGCCATTCAATAAATCTTAGTTTGCTGAGATTTCAGAGAATTTAAGTAAGGTCAAAGAGTTAAAAGAGATCAGGGGGCTCTACACTCCCACTAACACGATACCTCCTGAAGAGCTGACACAGACATATACATTACTCCACTGACAAGAAAACAGAGCTCTCTACAGTCAACACCCTAAGCATCTGTACATTTGCTTTACATCTGGACAATCCATCTCTGCTCACTGTCCTCCCATCATTATAGCAGCAAGTTGTGTTTCTGTAGGGAAAGGCTCTAGTTTTTTTCTTCTGCAGATAATTTGTTCTGTAATTATCATAGGGTTACCCAGACATTTTTATCTGCTTCCTCAGGTGAAAACTGGCCAGCCATGGGTCAACTGCTCTAGTCCTGGGGACATCCTCAGCCCAAAATGCTTCCTTTATATCTGCTAGGTATGGGGTAGAGATTTGAAGAGTTGGGCATGGTTCTCACACACCAGAAAGCAATAGATGAAGACAGAAAGAGTAGGAAGGGTGCAGATCATAACACTGAAAAAAGAGGAAGTCCAGTAAAGAGCTCTAAGCCCACAGAAACAGCCATGCAAAGTGGACCCAGATGTCCCACAGATGCCACACAATGGAGCTCTGTCCAGGCACATTAAAGGACAAAAGGCCTGAAAAATTTCTCCCTTTATCCAGCCTCTGCTCCTCACGGAAGGCCACCAGCATAACCCTTACCCCTCTGTGCAAGGGAGAGACCACAGAGCTAAGGAGGTGAAAAGAGCAGCACAGAAACCAAGTGATCTGCAGCAGGACAGGGATCCTCATGGGGAACAACAAGAGGGAAAGAAAGGTGCCCCTTGGAGAAAGAGCTACAGAAGTCATAGATTGTGCCCAGACGCAGGCAGGTAACAGGACATGTAAGTAGCCTCAGTCAGGGCTGCACCAAACCCAGGTGCCCCAGGGGTTCAGTCACAATCAGCTCCTTGAGACAAGCAGTTCTCACACATGGCTCAGCTACAAACACATCCCTGAACATCCCTGCGCTCAAAACAAGTTCAAAGCCAGCATCCCTCACTGCAGTACTAGGGACAACCTTTGGGACTGGTGCTGAAGATAGCAGCTTTTATGGTTGGGATCACACTGAAGGAAGGAGCACTGGAGCAGCCCAACTAAGCACACCGGTCAGCTAGCCCAGGCAGGGCTACTAGTGGTGCATGCAGGGATCTGCAGTCCTCAGCCAGGCCAAACCTCAGCAATAAGAACTAAGCAGGACAACATTCAGCTCAACTTAATCACCAAGCTCTAGCTAAAAGAATCTTGACAGCATTCTGTAGGCCTAGCTTTCATTATCACTGCTTGGACCATCTCCACGATTTGCTAATGCAGAACAGATTAGAAGGTCGGTCTATATATTATGAGATTCTTCTTGCTGGTGCAGGAATTCATTTCAGTAGTTAGAATAAGTGGCAGCCACAGAAACCCAGCTTTTCTGATCATCTTACAATTGCATCCCTGTAAACAAGGAGACAGATGTTGCTCTGATCATCAGCAATGGGAAAACAGCTTCTAAATGCCATGTTGAACACAAAGCTGTGCTTGTATCACCCCCGCAGTTGCATACGTAGCAGGGGATTCCTGGCAGCTTCCCTAACAGAGAGGGCAAGCCAGGGCAAGGAAGAAAAGTGGCAGGGGTGTAATTTTGCCAGCAATGTTAAGCTGGAGCAGCCTCCAGGCAGCTCCAGGATGAACTAGGTTGGGGAATCAAGGAGTCATGATTCATAGTGAATCTTTGCTCCAACTTCTGTTTCCTCTCTCTTCAGCTGTGCAGAGTAGCTGGGTGAAAGACAAGACTATCCTTTTCCTGGGGACAAAGCAGGAAGACATCCAGGGAGGTAGTGCCTCTGTCTCTTCTACCGAGTGACAGGGAGAGCTGCTAATCTTCCAAAATAAGCATACAGGACATGTTTATAACACTGATTGCTCCAAACAACATCCCCTCCCCTCTCTTGGTCTTAAAAAAAAAAAGACTATGCAGACAGGAAGGATAGAAGGTGATGGTGGGTGAAGTGGTCCTGGAAAAACAACCCACTGAAAATATTTACAAGGGAAAACATGCATAACTTTGGAGGCAGCCAGTGCTCCCAACCAACCAGAATGAACCCTTGCCATCAAGATGACTGCTAGTCCTTTGTCAGGAGGTGCCAGCATCCATAGTACATGGATTCACATAAGTTCCCTCTTACAAGTACAGAGCACAATGAGCACCATCCCCGTATACCTGCCTGCTCTTCTGGGATAGCTGCATTGCCCTCCACATGCCAAAGCAGAGCCAGGTAGGAAACAAGGACAGCTTTGTTGATGAAAAAAAGTGCAAAAATGAAACACCATTTTGGGAAGACACAGCAATAATTTATCTGCTTAAAGGATAAATAAAATACTTTCCCATGTAATCTTGGCAGTCGCCTGTCAGCAGCATTCCACGACCAATAGTGGTCCAGTCGGGCAAACATCCCTCTTCCACATTACCTCCCTCTCCCATCCACTAAACCCCACTCATGGTTTGGCATCAGTGGTTAGCAGTGACCTAGCATAGCAAGGTCACTCAGAGAATGGCTCTGTATGGCATCTTGTAACGTATTTCTTGATTTGTTGTGAGAATTCACCACTGAGCCCAACTACATGCCACAGTGTTGGGAAGGGACTCACTGGAACGAACTCTGCTCATTCCTCTGCAAACTTATTCAAAATTGCTGTTCAGAGAGCTGCCTCTGCTTCAGCTTTTGTCGAAGACTTCCATCAAATGCAAAGTCTTAAAAGAGAAAGAGTAGAGCAAGAGTAGAGCAAAAACCTTGCTGCAGAGCATCCATATCCTGCTAGAAAGTAAAAGCCACCTCACCACTGTCATTTATCCCCCACCACCCAAGTGTTTCTAAGGCTGTGCCACACTACAGTGACTCTCAAGGCATTACTGGAAGTTTTGTTCTCGATCTCTATTTCCTTATCTCCCAGAGTTTGTCTTTATAGCAGTTTGTATGAAAAACTTCTACGGAAGAAGAAATTTTGGACTTGATGATACTTGCAGTCTTTTCCAACCTTAATGATTCTGTGTGCTCATCCTTCTCGTTCAACATCACACGAGCAGAAACCTCATTGCTGCCTTCTGTACCATCAGACCAAAGATTGCGTGGCTATAACATCTTACAAAGGGTCAAAGACTGAACGTGAGCTTGCTCCTTGACCTTCATACCACTATTTTTAAGCACCCCATATTTTCTCAAACACTTAAAGAGTTTTCCTGAACTGAAAACTCCCATTCATTATCTAGAAAGCCAATATTTATCCTCTGCATCTTGCAGACAGAGAAACTGAGTCATCAGTTGTTTAAGCAACTTCCACTTCTCCAAGGAGGAACTGGCACTTAAAGGACCCTCCTCTGAAAACCACTCAGACACCTATGAAGTTGACACAGACTCAGCCCTGGTATCGCTACAGTAAAGTCTCCAAGAAGGGAAAGCACTTCTCTTACGCCAGCACTGTTCCATGTCAACAGAGATGCCCGTGTTCATGGGTGGTCCTTGGGGTAGTGTAAGGAAGCAATGCCTCGCAAAAGCAAGGGCTGCAGTTCAAGCGCGAGATTGATTTAAAGGGTGACCTCAACGCCTGTTCAACAAGAAAGCACCAGTCTGGCAGAGAGAAAGGGCAAGTGTGTGGCAGCTGGTTTTGCAGCTCTCATGTCATCTGTTCTGCCCGAGACAGACTAAATCCCTGAAGTCCAGGAGAAAAGAAGCCTCTCCCACCCCAGACACAGCCAGTGGGCTCCTACACGAGACCCTTCCCTCCAGCTACCTGCCGTGGCATTGCCAAGAGGCACATCCAGGGTCTCAGCAGCACCCTGGGTTGCAGAAACACAAGTCCAGACCCTCAGCAACTTCTACACCACTCAAGCTTGGCAACAAGCCTCCTCCTCCACCATTCACCAGCCTACTCCATGTGGTTTTGGGTGTTTTTTGGGTTTTTTTTGTAGCTCACCTCACTTCACACCTGCCTCTTCAGCCTGAGGGCTGGGACCAAGCTGGCAAAAGCTGCAGAAGTTCAGAAGAGAACATACCTGACAAACAGGCCTCCCTTCTCTCACCAAACAAACCCAGCTTAAGGCAATTCCCACCTCGCAGGCATCACACCCAGAGGACAACACAAATAAAAACAGCCTTGCAAGCAACAGCAAACATCCAAGATTGAAAGGAGTGTGACTTGGCTTTCTTCAGGAGGAGAAGCCTTAACCTCCCCTGAGGTCAGATTCCATACAAACATGAACTTATTATCAAGGAACTGAAAGAGGCATTGAAGAGGCACCAACACCTGACAAAAAGGTCTCCTAGCCCAAACCACACTTACACTTGGCTCTGTGTATCCACTTGTCCCTAGCTCTCTTCCCAGCCCCAACATTCCTATACATCTAAAAGCACCACCAGCCCCTGCCAGACAGCTACTCCTATGTTACAGGTGCTCTTTGTTTCAGGAAATAAGCAGTGGGTTATTTACTCTGTTGATTTATTAATTTCTGCCTGATGGTTTTGGAAATAGCAGGCTTAGCTTGGCTTCTAGCAAGTCCCACAAGAAACAAGCCATGACACTAAGAAGGATGCCTGTACTTACTATACAAATTAAGAATTTTGCTCCTGAGCTGTTGAAACAACAGCTATGGGGTGTCATACAGCATTAGCACCAAGCTACAGGATTTTATTCTAAGCCTTGGCTGAAGTTCTCCCTAAATCCTACGGTGTGTAAGTTAACATCACAGCAAGGCTTCCAGCTGGGGGAAATTTAATGGTACTGTTTTAGACAGCACGTATCTCATTAGTAATAAGTAATGCATTGGACAGTGAGGAGAAAAATATCTGCCCTGTGTATACTGAGCTAATAAGGTTACATGTTCAGATGTTAATATTGGTATGGTGTCATGCTGAGCTAGAAAACCTCTTGGAGCTTCTTCTATCTATGCATTACACAGATCTGTAAGAAAGAAAGAAAGAAAGCAAGCCAAAAGTTGGACTCTACAGATTGATTAGATCCAAACCAGTGTCCAATGAAACTGTGAGAAGCTAGGATAAAAACAAGATAGTCAAAGCCAGGGAAAGAAATTAAATACCCAAAAGCACTGTATCTCCAAACCTAGGAAACAACCAAAAAGGCACTCTGGTGGGTCCCATGCCTTTGCCTTTCCCCAATTGGAACACCAGAATAAAGCAGGTTACATCATTTTCCTGCTTTTTAGAGTCCCTTCAGAGGATTGTAGAGTCCCTACATTTTATCTCCAGTCATATGCAAAAAATAAAAATCCCACCATCAGCCTAAATTCTGACCTCTAATTTTGAGCAACTGATTCAGTATTTGGAATGTTACAACAATCTTTTCTGATAGATGTATCCAGACCCTTGTTTAAATGTCTTCAGTGTTCAACTGTTTGGGGGCGCAGTCAGAAGTCATGGCAAACCTGAAGTCCTGCTCCTCAGTTGCAATCTGGAAAGGACAAACAAACAGCAAAGTAAGTGGAGTTGCTCCGTTAGCCATGCCAATAATTAAAACTGGGCACTTCAGAGTATATAGCATTCTACATGTCAACAGTAAGGAACAAAACACACCCCAGCTAATTTTCAGCTAGAAAAGCATTAAAACTGGAGCCAGATTACACCAGACTGCATGCCTATGATGCCACTTGGAAAAATGCACTTGGAGCAGGGCTGCGGGTAAATTCCTGAAGTTCCATAGGCAATTCAAAAGACCAGGCACTACTACCTTCTGAGCAAAGGAGTTTGAGACCTACTTTTGGCCAACATGCAAGAAGAGGCACCATTCTCATTACACACACTGCTGCCTCTTTCTTCCATGGCTGCACGATGGAAATAACCCCCTGTACAGCTGTTACAGATGTCATGCTGCCTTCTAAAAGCAGAACAGCACTTTGCCAGAGCACCTGAGACTAATTGCTGGCCAACAGTTTTGGTATGGACCTTTACTACTACCAAACCCAGGTATTTACATGCTTAAGTGTATCACTTTAGCATCACCATTGCTAAATTGCACCCCCTCAGTACACCCAAAACACTGGCTTGACACAAAGCAGGAACAGAACTAGGTCCTACACCCCTTCAGACCCTCCAGTCAGAGTATCTCAGCACTTCTTGCTCTTCTACTTTATTTTGGGTAGATCTCAAAATAAAATCAACAGAAGAACACAATAAATCAGTGACAAAATAGGAAACTGGACTCAGCTGGGATGCCCTGGCTGCATGGAACTTGTCTCCAAATTGTACAGGACCCTACATTTTCCAGCACTTGGTCCAATTCACTTCTAAATATCTCCCAGAGGGAAAAATATTTCATGGTCTAATAAGCATTTGTGTTGGGAAAAACAGCTAAAATTTCCCTCTGGGGTTAATGTGGACTAAACACCATGAGAATTAATTCTAAGTAACTGCTTCCTCTTACATGATTTCAAAGCATCCCTCTCAGCACAGGGCACAAGGCATCAATTCCTCAGGCATCTTTGCTGTCTCTCTGTGGGATCTGCAAACACAATCCAAAATTTGCTGAAGTCAATAGAGGAGGTAGTTTAGCTTCAAATAAAACTTTTTCTCTATTCCACAGCTTAAGGTTTGCAAAGATAATCCAGACAAGTTTCCTATGTCTCAAAATTTGAAGGATGCATTAGACAATTATTAGAAAGTGTCCTAAGCAAATATTGGTCACTTCTGGTTGCTGAGCATGAGCTGTTATGTTTAACATGTTTGGCTAAGCTAGTCTTAAAAACCCTTAGTGACCAGGAACCCATGACATTCCCAGGTACTTCAAACGACTGCATCGATAGCTTGAATACTAGAAGGCTTTCCTAAGTGTCCAGCCTGGCTCCTTCTTACAATTTAAGTACATTATTTCCCATCCCATCTCCATTGCTATGGAGAATGATGTCTTTCCCCACCCTTTGCATGAGTCTTTCTATATATTTTGAAAATTCTGTTGTGCTGTAATTCCAGTTTAGTCAGCTTTTTCCCCCCTCCTTGTTTCGAGGTTATGCTTTCATGATCTAGGCTTGTTCTGTCTCCTTTTGCATCTCCCCCTTGTCCACATTTTCTCTGAAATGCACCCAGCAAATCGTACACGATGCTCCAGCAGTTTCCCCAGGACTGTGCAGAGTAAAAGAATTCCAGCTCACTCTCCTGACACTACATGAGTACTCATAGTTCTTCATAAATCCAAGATCTGTTCATCCTCGTGCAGCAACATAACTACTCCAGATATTATCTTCTGTTCAAGATCTGGAGCAGGCAGGGAAAGCTCTTCAAAACTACAGTAAGGGATGTTAAAGAGAATCCCAACTTAAAAGTGTTTCACTAGAAGTCATTATCATCCTCCATTTAAGAGAAAAAAGTCTCTCTTCATCCTTTCATTAACCTATCTGTACTCTGTGCCAGGTCTTTTTTTTAAGTACACTGAAGGCTGACAATACCATTGGAAGAGAAAAAAAAGAAATGAGCTATTCTCTGGAGGCGTTATTATGAATAGCATGTGTTCCTGGCTGTTTCCTCTGGGCCTATTTTATGAATCAGTCCCAAAAAACAAACAAGTCATTCAACAGTCTCACCATAGGGTCACTCATGAGCTCAGGTTTTTATTTTAGCAGGACAGCAACTAACCTAAAAGTTGTAGGCTGCTCAAAATTTCAGCTTCATGCTGAACAGGTGATGCTACTGAAGCAGAGCTGAGCTCTTTTCCATACTACAGAGGCAGCAGCGTTATTTTCTAGTTAGTGCTGGGACTGTTGACAGAGAAACCATTTCTCAGGAGGGAGAGCACTCAACCCAGACTCACTGCAGATATTAAACAGCCTTTTGTTCTTTCCACAGCAGCATAGAAGTAGGGGCCTCAGAGTCATCCCAATGCTGACACAGGACCTGCAGCAGTTCTGCAAGACAAAGCAATGGTTAAGCTGCTGTCTAGAGAATAAAAAAATGCACAAAATCATTGCTGTGAACTTTACAACAGTTAATCAAAACAATCCTACATGTTTTAAAATGCAAGAGCCAGGGTATTAGGCAAAAAAACCCAATAAAAATAATTGTTTGCAGGTTCCCCAAACCATGGTTTTCCCACCTTCTTCCACCACTTTGGTTCTGCAAACATGTAAAGATGTGCTGTTCCTTCACAGGCTGTCATGTTCTTTGTAGGTTTAATTGGCCTTTCAGGTGGCTTGTAACAGATATTGGACAGGAAAGATTAGTACTGGACTATTGTTATTCAACAGAAGTAGAAGATAAAGGGAAACAAACTTCTTATTTCTTGGGTGCAACGCCCAGAATTATGATCTAGATTCATTTAATTGTACTTGGATCCAGAGAACTAGTTCCACCCATTGTAACAAATGGAACCAATTGCAAAATTTGGATGTGGGTCAGTATTTGGAATCCAATCCAACAGTTGACAGCAGGCTTTGTTGCAAATTCTAACATTTAAAGTGTAAGGAATGAAAGAAATGAGTAAAGATTTGGCACAAGAGCCCTCAGAAATGCTAGAAGCCTGAATATCAGTATACCTCCTGGTCACCAGGAACAGACAATTGGAAAAAAGAAGTGGCATCAGCTAGTCTTTTAAACATATTTAATAATTGAAGGTACTAAAATGAACTTCAGAACACAAATCTTGGTTCTGGGTGAACCCCCTTCAGTATCCTGATTGGATTTATAATCTTGGAAATGATTAGAGTCAGCCTAATATAAGGACCTAAAAACCTTTGAAGCAATAGGAACACCACCTGTACCTTGATATAATTTCATCTGCTGCTTCCAGAAGGCTCTCTTCATCCCCATTCCCATCTCCCACTCTCACAAGGGCTGGAAGAGCCATATAACCATGCTGTGCTTCTAAATACTGTGAGGTGGAAGTTGGAATGTTCTGCTTGCAAAATACACATGCAGGTCCTGGAAACTCCAGCTGAGCTAATGCATTTCAAAATCCATTTTATGCTTCTGTTTCAAACTATTTTCTAAGCTCACACCTAGCGGATAGAAGCAACAGTAGCCTGCGTAGGTGAGCACCATGTGCTGATTCATTTTCCTCTAATAAATCAGGCTGGTAACTCAAGAACAAGCAGTGCCATTGTGAGGGAAGGCACAAAGTTTTCACATGCTTCAGGCATGGCAGCAGAAGCCAAGAACACCAGCACGAGGATGGAGATGGGCAGCCACATCCCCTCACCTCTTGTGCCCCCTGTGCTGAAGCAAAATCATCCTTCTTACCAAGCAACCTTCTAGGGGCATCGTCAAGGCTTGTTGATGTCTTGTAAATCTTTTAAAAGCACAGTCTAAAGCTGGAATTTTAAGTCAGCCAGTTCAAACAGTAAACAGGACACTTATTTTTAACAGGGAAGGGATAATTGGCCCTTGGCACTGACAAGATGCTCGCTGCGGACAGGAGAGCTTTCTGCGTGCCATGGTCCAGCGCAGCCGCTGGATACGGGCTGCCTGCAGGACCAGCTGGCTGCAGATCCCTGGCCTGTGCGTAGTAGCTAATGTCATCCCCCTGAGCCCTGCTCTTTCTAGGCAGACATTTTAAAACTAAACTTAAAATTTCTTCCACAGAGCCAGCAGCAGGAAAAAAATCTGGGTAGACTGGAGACTGCTGCTTCCACCACTCACCAGCATTTGCAGAAGTAAATTGGCTGAAGGACAGGAAAAGATGGAGGTTTCAAGGATCAGGAATTCAGCAGCAGTTTCTGTGCGGCTCAGGCAGACCTGTTTGTTACCTGGAAAGAGTGAAAAAAAAAAAAAAGAGGATTTCAGCTTGCTAAACTTGACAGCTATATCCCCCAGTCCCCAGGCACAAAGGCAGGTTTGCTCCAAGTTGCTGAAGAGGATGGAAGATACGAGCAGGATTTAAATTCCAGCCCTCCAGAGAAAACTTTGAGTTCCTAGGAACAGGACTAGAGGAACAATCAAGCCCTCCAAATTCAAAGAGGACCTTCATTTCTAGGCTTTGCCAGTTTGAGCCTTCCTTAATCCAGAGTCACTTCCTCCCAGTGTGCTCCCAGCCCAGTTCCAAGCTTGGGAGCTTTGACCTGGTGAAGAGGAAGCGGTGATGTCCTTGCTGCTCGTGCTTTAAAGGATTGAGAGCCCTGCAGCATGTGTTTGACCCAAGACAAATTCAAAGTGAATTTGTCTTGAGTGACAATAACGATGCCATAAACAGGCTGGTGAAAATAAAAAACAACCATTGTGCCTACAGGAATACAGCAAGAAGATTAACACCCCAAACTCTCTCAGCAGGCATGGCTTTGAAATGCTTTTGTCTTCTGACGTTGCCCCCCTGCCTTTTTTTTTTTTTTAATAGGTTAAAATTCTAATTTCAGCAAGCAGCAGAGATCATCATCCACACCAACAGTACCTCAAATTAAGGGGTGCTTACAGGGATAAACCACATCTCCAGACCTTAGTCTCTCTCTTTAAACAGTAGGGTGGCTGCCTCAGAGATAAGACGAGGATTGAGTCCATCTTCCAGACAGACATATTCCAGGCCCAGGGAGTAATGCTGGGCGAGAGTCAAGAGAGCTGGAGGGCAAAAACCCCCCTCCTGTCTCATATAATAATTCTGCTAAAAATAAAACACAAATTAAATAAAACAAGGGGCTTGTAAATCTATAAAATTGGGGGGGTGCGGGGGGAGGAATTTTTGGATGGCTGAGGGTGATTTTTCTGCATGGGCTGCTTGAGCTGAACTGAAGCGGGTGGGGGGAGAACACCGTGAAAAAAAGCCCCACCACCACTGCTTGCAAGAGCAAGGAAAGCTTTCCAAAAGGAGGGGAAGGAGGACTCACCTGTGCCACGAGAGGATGCACAGACCAGCCACAGGGTCAGCAGGAGCCCACCACCCTGAGCCCCCCTCCACCTATCACCCCCCAGGTTTCTTCCCCATCAATTCTTTCATCCCTGGTTATCCCCCCTAGATGGTCATTCATCTTCTCCAATTTAACAGGGTTTTTTTTTTGTTGTTTTTTTTTTTGCTCCGCTCCCCTGGCTCCATGTTAACACTCAGCTGCCTTATGTGACACCATGACCTACTTTTAATTTTTTTTTTCCTTCTGATGGAGAATAGCAAAGCATTGCTTCAGTGTGGCTTGCAAGGAGGAAAGAAAGGCAAAATTAAGGAGTGCTGGCAGAGCAAGCCAGGGCCCTTTTCAAAAATTCGTGGCTGTTTGCAAGAGGTTAGGCAAGGAGAGGCGAGGGCGGGCAGGCGCTCCGAACTGCGCAGCTGAAAAGGAGCCGATAGCAGGAAAAATAAGAGAAGTGTTTTGTATCTGAAAGGAGAGGCCTGTCATAACTTGACCAAAATCAGAATGTTTCCCCACTTGGCTCCCACAGAGCTTAAACCAGCTGACTCAGGGGCAAGGGTAAGAAACACCATCATGGGCAGTGGCTCAGGAGACACCAGCTCATTTCCATCCTTCCCTACAGACGTGATCCAAGGAAAGTGCTTCGACCCAGAGCCTCCAAGACAATCAATTACATCCCTGTATACCAGAAAAGTCAATCAGCTTAACCCTGACCCTAGGGAAATGCTCCTACCTCCACCAGCTTCCAGTGCAAATTACAGATCTACATTCCTCTGAGGGTGTGGATTTTACTCTCCACGTTTCACCTCCCCGGTGTTTGAGAAGAAATAAATTTTCCCCAATTCTGCAAGGTATTCTGTGCAGCAGACTGTCAGCCGTGCCTAGAAACTTTGTACAGGGGCACCTAAAAGAATAAATTGGAGAGAACTGCTCCTAAAATAACTAGAATTTGGTCTGTTCTGTGAGACCAAATAATCCTTCAAGGATTTTTTTTTATTCTCTTGTCTATCCAGACCTCTTTAGTTCCTGAGCTTTCAAGAGCTTGTCAAACATGATTTCAAAGGCACGTTGCTCTGGCTTACCATGGCTTTCCTGAAATAAATGGATGGTTGGCCTTGGTAGCAAGCTCAGAGCAGAGCTGCAGCAAGGCAAGTACAAATAGTCTGCGCTTCAGCAAGACTGAATAGTCAAGACAAGCTATTTCCAGGCTGGTATGTGCTTTCTTCCTTGCTGGAAAGCTTGCAGGACAAACAGAATCGATTCCCATGCTTGCAGGTCAAGTCCAAAGGGGTCCTCATGGTTCTCACTTGTTTCATTTCAGGCCTTGGTTTGCAGTGGAGCCAATACAGACATGGTTTTGCAAGAATGGCATGAACTCTGGCAGTAACTGGATGGCATTCATGTGTCTTGGGATAATGCTCACCAAGACTCACTCGCAGAAGTGTAACCCTGCGCCAGGTTGTAAGTGTCTGACCTAAGAAATTTCTCCAACCATCTGCAGCACCAGGCTTTTATATCTTCACTCTCAGAGCCTTAATCATGACTGTGCCTGCTGCTATGGAGGAACAGAAGAGCTCAAAGATGCAGCACAAAGCTTTGAGAGCTTCTTACAGCCAAGTTTAGGACCCAGCCCTGCTGGAAGCCATTGCACTCTATGTACGACCCAAGGATGCAGACGGGCTGGGCAACAGTGCTGCTGTTCAGGGAAAAGGATCTTGTTTCCCTCACCTCTGAGGGTCCCCTTAGGGGCTATTCTTTGCTGCACATGGCAGTAGCTGGGGCAAGTGCTGAATGTCTAATCTATCGTACCTCACCTAAGTAAAGCACAACACCAAGGTCCCATCCAGCTTGGTGTCCCAAACACACCGCTTACCCTGTGCTGTGCTCAGCTGCACTGGTCCCCAGGGATGGAGCAGAAGATGCTGCAGCTGGGAATGCTCCAGGAACCCCACACCCTGCTGCAGACCCACCTGCACATCACAGCCTCTCTCTTATCACATACCATCCATGCCTTCTTCATATATAACCCAAGGAGGGTCTCACGTGTTAGAAAACAAAAACAAACAAACAAAAAAACCGAGGGCCCATAGCCTTGATCTTCACTACAGGATGCATTTGTGAATAGAAAATAGGGCTTACAATCTCACTGTTCCCCACCACCCAGCAGCTCCTAAAATGCACTGCCAAAGAAATCACACCTGGAAGCTACCCTCAACTGCAGAAGACACTGTCCCCTTCTGAGCATCTTCTTTTTTTCCAGAGCCCTTCTGGAACCCAGCTGCCCTGCTGAACCCCTACCCAGGGACAGCACCCAGCAGCCCAGGACAAGCTGCCCTCAGTTTTCCACTGCAGTTATCATAGGTGTTGTTTATCTTATTTTAGAGTGACCTGGCTCCTCTGGGGAGAGCCCTCGTCTCCAGTTCACTCAAAAAGACACAGCATGAAGTGACCTTACAAATATTTGGGATGGATGAGTATAGGGTAAATGAGAGCCACCACCACCTAGGCACCGAGTATGCACAGACTGACCACTAAAGAGCTGGAATCCTCCCCCAGAGTCCACATATAATTCTCAGTGGCCATGTCAAAGGCTCAGGAAGTTGCTTTCCAAAAACCACACATTCCCCACAGGTTGCCCACAACTTGTGGATGGAAGAGTAGAACAACCATCTCTCAACTGACCTACATGCAAAGAAAAAACACACAAGAGACAATGGGCAGAATCAAGGTGCCCTGCACCTTCTCAGCCCAAACACATGCTCTTGGGCTTTACGGACATGCAGCCAACATGCTCCAGGAGCTACTTCCATCTTCAGACATATATTAGTATGCCTAGAACATATCTACACAAGCATCTGAATTCAGATAAAGAGGGTGCAGGTCTCCCAGTTGTCTCCACTTACTGCACTTTGGTTCATTTCACAGGGTGATCTTGGAGGATGCAACCTGGGCTCCTTTGAGATGAATCTAGACTGGGAGATACATGCCAGAGCACACCAAGTACGCTCCAACCACCAACATCCAATCCTAAAGACAGATCCTGCAAAGTGGAGCTAATCCAAAATAAACACCCCTGGAAGCTCAGATAGCATTGATGTGACATTCTCATCACCATCTGGTTTATTCCACAGAGCCACTCACACTGCTCAGTGATACCCTCAGAGCCACCCCAGCTCCACTTTGCTCCCACCCATCTGACTGCTTCCACCTGCTCCTTTTTCCTGGTGCTTAGATGATCCATCCTCAGAGACAACCCCTTGGATTTATTGCACGCAATTGCAACTATTCAAACAGGGCCATTGGCTCGCCCTGCCCGAGATGTCTGGATAAAATGAAATTAATTCATTGCAGTTTTTACTGCTTCCAAACTTGCTTTCTACAGATATTTCCCCCTTTCACCAGGAACCATTATACTTCAGTTTCAGAAACCATTAACCCATTATGAATGGGCCTATTTTGAAGAGCTGGTTCCCCTTCCTCTGCCACAATAAACAATAGCAGCAAAGCTGCTTGGCACTAGCCACCTTCCGAGAGGCTATTCATATTCTGGTGTTTGTGCACGCTGCATGGTTTACGGCAGGGATTTTGCATTGTTTATTTTCTGTTCCTCTGCAGACAGTGGCATTGTTAAACAGCATGTGTCCAGGAGAATCCACCCCATCCATGGGATCTCCTCCCAGCTATTACAGCACTTCCCAGAAACCTACTGAGCTCTGGAATAAACAAGTCTCAATGGGGGACTGAGCCCACACTCGAGGAGTGCCATGAAGCCTCCATAGCAATGAAAGTAACTTGGCTTTGCATGAAACCTTCCTTTTGCCTAATGAAAACCCTGTGTTGTCACCCCTCCTAATGATGCTCCCTTGTCCCTTGCAGGCACAAGACAGAATAATGGACATTTCTCCGACTTGCTCCAGCTGCGCTATGGGCCACAAGAGAAGATGGTGGTTTTCTCCTTCTGACCCATGAGCCTGGGCACCCAAAGCATTTCACCTTGGACAGAGAGAGTGGAGATCAACCTTTGGTGCTGATGAGCAGGGGGGTGGGTGCCAGGATTCCTCCCAGCACTGAGAAGCCTCCCACACGCTCCGTTGGTTTGTTTTTCCTCACCCATGCAAAGTCAGATGAATTGCCAGTTTTGGGGACAGGAAGGAATCTCCACCAAGTCAGACTGCAGCAACCATTACGTAAATAACTTTTGTTTGCCCCTTTTTTTTTTTTTTTTTTTTTACCCCTTGCAGTTTGGGGCCTGGTACATCCTCAGTGTCATCCAGCCATTCTGTCCTGGCAGACACCCTCCCAGCAGCACTGGGAAGCCTTTGCTGGCTTTCTGCCTCGTGTACGTACACTTGTCTTTTGCTATGGGATACAGGGAGATGCTCTGCAACATGTCATCTTAGCAAAGGTCAGGAAGACCCTACTGGTCTGAACATCCCATATGCAGCAAATTAACATTGTGGCAACTTTGATTCATTGATTCAGGCATTGCTTTTCATACTCGCATTCCTAGGGTTTGTTTTTTTTTTTTTCTGGCTGGCAACAGATGTCCAACATTTCTGCTGCACAAGTGAATCACTAGCAGTCAACACATGGGCTCATTGTAGGATCTGTAGCTGGCAACCCAACTCTTCCAGGCCAGAACAGGTCTAGGCTGACAAGCAGTATCAGTGATGGCTCTCCCTACAGTATGCCAGGGAAATGTTCTCCAGTCTTGCTGTAAACAGGAGCAGAAGCACTCAGTCCTGCATTTCAAGGATTTTACCATCTGACCTTAGATTTGCTCTTTTTTTGTATTGGCTTTGAACAACATTTACCCATCTCTCTGGGTCTTTCAGTGTTGCCAGGTTTACAAGACATGCACATTTTGCTTCTCTTCAGAATTCATTCCACTATAGGCTAGCTCACACACAATCAGAGCAGAAGCCCTGCAGAAGCACTAAACCCACTACTAGGTTGCATAAAAATGATAGTTCCCATATGTCCTTATAAACACCATGCCAAACTGTATTTGCACTGTATTTACATTGTGTTAACATCTACCAAACTGCCAAGCCAGCAGGAGAACATACACCCATTCATATTTCTAAACAAGGTTTATAGTCTGGGTGAGCAGGTTTTTGGGGTTTTTTTTGGTTTAGTTTTTTTTTTTTTTAAGAGCAACATGTAGGAAAAAGATTAAATTTTTAGCATAATCTTGTCCTGCAGTTTCATGTTACTTGCTAGACCTAAAACATCTGCAATTTGTGGCAGTTGGAAACTTGGGGATTTTGTTAATCAGAGGCAGCTAGAGTCTCGGATAGGATTACTCTCAGGAGAGCTTCCTGTTCTCTTGACATTTCACATGGTTCAAAAGAAGAGAGTTTAAGCTACCATGATTAACTTCTCTCTCCTTTACCCTTGGGTTTATTTTCAAGCACACAGTTCTCCAAGAACATGGAACCAGGTCCATTAATACAAGCTGCAGATCTGAAACAACACTCTGGAATGTTCCTTTCCTATCCAGGGATTTTTCCTGGCTTGCAGCCTTCTGATTTTCCTTGGTCTGGGCTTTCTTTATAGTTAGTAGCTGATCAAAAAGCTTGCAATAACAGACCCTCACTGTAGTTTTTCAGCTGCAGACCAAACCTGAAGTTCCTTATGACTTCCTATGTCTCCCTAGAGAAGTGCCAAAGAGATGACAGCAATGGTCTGTTAAACCTGTCCCTCCCCAACAGCAGCAGCAGAGAGACAAAGTAAGCTCTAGATCTCCTGCCCATAGTCATGAAATCTTTTCCTGGCCTGAAGAACTGGGCAGTAGATTGTATTTTTACACAAAAGTTGGTATCTTTCCTTTTAAGCTGTACAGTTACAGGCAATACCTCTTATTACTCACAGCTGTACACAGTAATCAAAAAAATAATCCTAAGACCTCTGTGAGATGTCTCCAGTACTACACCAAACCAAGTCACCTAGCCCAGATCCGACGCAGAGGCTGAAGTCAGGACACAAGGAAAGCTGTCTGTGCTTTAGAGGTAGCGTTACAGCTCCACTGGGCTGTAGGTTCAGGGGAATTATGGTTGCCTCTTCTAGTGTAAAGAGACGTTGGGTAGGATTTGAGCAGCAAAGCGCACCCATGCCCAGACCAGTCAGAGCTGAAAACTGGAGACTGAAATGATGGGCAAACCTGGTCCAGACCAGAGGCTGGGCAGAGCATCTCCACGGGTCACACTAGGCCGTGTTGCACAGAGGAGTTGCATGGCCTCAGAGCACTGGTGTGCAAGAGGGCTCCACCATGGGACCATTCAAGCAGGCTTTGATCACCGACTGTTTCTCTTTTGCTGGTTACTCACAAGCCATCACACACTCCACCATCCCTTCTGCACAGCTCGCTGGGCAGTGGCAGCTCAGTCTGCTGTTTTGGGCTCAATCTAAATGGTCAGGCAGAAGGAGATGAAATATCTTCTGAAGTGTTGCTCAGCTGCTGTTAAACCTGTAACACTAGAGTGAAGGAGCAGCCACAAGCCTTGATTTCTCATGTGTTGACTATGTGTCATTGCGAACTTATGAAAGTACAAAGTAAAATTCATTTATTATACTCTACACACTAGTTTCTAGCTATTATATCAATGGCGGAAGGTAGAGCACAATGACATTTGGAATTCATAATACATGTCTTATTATAACTTTCTGCTTGTTCTTCACGTTTGAGACATTTGTCACATCTAGAACAAAAGGAGCACAGATCCCTACTTCCAGGCCAACGAAATTAGAGATGTTTTTCAGATACTTCAGTTGAACTGCACATGCATTTGGGAGACAATGCAAGTGAAAAACTTTGTAGTTAGGAACATGGGTATAAGACCCAAGGGAGTTCCTGGGTGGTCATGTCCAAGTCTCCAGGCAGCTGTATTTTACACAACATTTCAGATTATGTCTGCAGGCAAGTTCATGCTCAGGTCCTGAATTTCAACCAGGATTGTGTTCTAGTTCCGTATTTGCAATGGTTATGCCGATACAGTCTCACTTTGCTCTTGTAGCAAGAAAAAAATCAAAAAAATTAAATCACTCATTGTGTCAGGAAACCTAATCTGCATTAAGAGTTGTGGTTGTTTCATGCTGTTTCAGGATTGACATGAAAAAACATACAGGAAGATGCCCTTCACCAGCCCCAGCATCCATCCTCTCCTTTGATTCTCTGAGGAACTCAGAGCCCAACAAAAAGGATTGCCACAGGAGGAGGTAGGACACACACATCCTGACAGCCCCTGGCACGCAGGATGGACCAGCTGCATTTCCAAGAACCAATTCACCCATTCTGCAACAGACGAAACAAGTCAGAAGAACTCGCCTGTGGTCCACAACTTATTTATAGCCACAAGTGGAGCTAGAGCTCAGGTCTTCCTGGCCACTGGGCAAGCACAGTATGAGGTCCAGCCATCTGTTTGAGGGTTCAGCAATCTCTGCCAGCTCCTAAACTTGAAAGAAAATAAGGTTGCTCTTTTTTCTTCCCTTAAACTTCTTCCTGAGCCTACATTTAAGTGTCTAACAGTAACATTTCCAAAATGCCTCAGTGATTTGGGAGCATAAGTCACAGTAACTTCAAGCAGACACTATGGTGAAGACTGACTACTGACCAGCTCCTAGTATGGAAAAATTCTGGCAATCATCATTCTGAAAGGCAGTAAAGAAAGGGCTGATCTCCAGAGAGCCTCAGTACAGCCTTTGGAAAACATCTTAGTAATACTTGGTCATGCACAATGTCAATGCTGGAGTTGCTAGAACTCATTCCTCTGGGCTAGAAATTATTTTCCCCAAAGTGATATTTAAACTACATAGTCATTGTTTTTGAGCAGAGTTCAAAACATTCCTTTTCCCTTAATGTATATGCTTGTTCGACCTAAAATTGAGTTGTGAGAACTCTGAAGGGCTCTTGGTAAGCGAGACAAATTGTACATGAAAGAACGTAATAAATTTATCTTGAAGTTGGGGAATGTCCACTATCTAAACTATAGGTTTCAGTTAGGGAAACAGAATATCTTATAAAATCACAAATCTAGCCCAGAATTTTCCTGGGTCTTTTGTGATTAACATATTTCTTAATATCAGTGTGAATCCAGTTTTCTTAACATCTACTGCATTGCCCTGGAGTGGCCCATTCTACACCATCTGCAAAAACAGTAAATGCTGTCTTCGCAAAGCATCGGAGGGATCTTTCAGCTGAAAGGGCCAACCAAGAGGTCATAAAACGCTGGCATTTAACTTCACAGTGTAGAAGAGAAATCCCATCCCTCCTCCTTCCACAAAAGCTTCGGGAAATGCTTCAAGACCAGTATTTGCTGCTAGCAGAAGCTTTATTCCACATAACCTCCCAGGGGAAGTCTCACAAGAAGGAAAGGCTCTCCAAGACAAAGATCTTTTCCAACCAGCTGGAAAACAACATGCCTTCATTAATCTACTCAAGATACTGGAAATTTTGCAGAGCTCCGCTACAGATTTGTGCAATAACCCATATTACAGATCTCTGGTCTCCAAAGACAATACAAAAGAAGGGATACCTGGGAGAAGAAGCCTATGATGGTGACTTCTAATTTCTGGTCTTGCATCTGGCACCCCAGGGGAAATTGGGACACCCCAGCATTATATACCTGCTGTATCCAGGATGCATGAGCACCCAGCTGCTTGGTTTGTCACTGTCCATACACATCTCCCCATACAGAAAGGTGCAAGCAAAAGCTCTTGGCCATCACAGGCAGCACCTCAAGCACAACTAGTCACTCTCAAGCACACAGAGATGTCCCCTGCCAAAAGCAGCTCATAGTCCCCATGACAGAGAAAGGCAACACAAGTTGCCCAATATCACCCACCAGTCCAAAGCCAAGAACACAGCTCAGGAGTGCTGGTTTGCAGTCAAAGCCCTTATCCCCTTCACCTGCATCCTTGCTATCACCAACTGACAGCACATGATGCAGATCTGGGAGTGAAAAGAGACTTGGCCCTGAAGAGGTTTGCACATCAAAACAGAGTTCACATTTTCCTCCTCAGCATGTCTAACCTAGACACCACTGAACAGAACAGAGTCGGTGACCTTCACCAGCCATGGAAAGAGGAAGCCCTCCTAGCAATCTGTTCAGTAAAGAAAAAGCCTTAACACCTCTTTGTTGAAGGGAAAAAAATTAAGAAAAAAGTTATGAAGCATGAAAATAAATGGTCACAACAGACCAGCTTGGCAAGGACTCCATGCCAGCCAAGCAGCTCTAACATCTGGGAGCCACGAGTGCCTCAGATCATGGGCTCCCAGACACACACTCAATGGACAAGGCATTCCAAAGCAAGGGGTAGGAAACCAAGCCAGCTGGAGAGGACAGCCAGTTATGGCTCCGTGGGCAGGTAGGGAGCTTTCTGGCAGCACCTCTCCCACTTCCCTCAGGGCCTCAGCTCATCCATCAGCACAGCCAGGCTCCCTGCAAGGAGCCAGGAGTGACCAGCAGTCAAACCACACCAAAGCTGCTCTCCTCAGCCCAAAGGGATCAAGAATAGGAGCACTACAGGACAGCGTCCTTGCCTTCCATCGCCTTGAAAAAGAAGTAGGGGAAGAGGTGACATCCTCAGTATTGCCTCTGTTGGACTTTGCCATTGCCTGTTCCTTGCTCCTCCCCAAAACCACACCAGAACCAGCTGACACTGACCAGACAGAGCCAGCACCAGGCACAAGAGACAGGACAGCAGAGCCATGGGTCCTCCTGAGAGACAGGGTGCAACCATCAGGGACAGAAACTACAGGTACGTTACTTTCCACATGAACAAACACCACATTAGAAAATTATCTGGAAAGCAAGGAAAAAAAAAGCCAACACAACTTTTTCTGTTCTTTAAAAACTGCCAATCCTTCCCAGCCAGGGAAAGGCGAGTCCAGGGTCAGTCAAACCCCAAAAACCCCGAGTATCTTAATTGACAGATATTCATTTTGGCACACAAATTACCTCTCCAGGCAGCTTCTGCAAGGTCTAACTAAGCAGCTTAACAATCACGTGAAGACCACGAAAACTGCAAGTGGCAATGAACTACACTGCTCTGAATTAGGTCAGGTTTTCCTAGCCTGGCTACTTCCATTATCCCTGACTTTGGCTTTGCCTGCAGCCCATCGCTGAAACCTTCCATCACGCTGCTCGTTTACCTGCGAGGGAAGATGGCTTTGTGATCAGATCTTAGCTTAGGCTTCAGACAGGCTGGGGGCAGCTCCTGTCCCAGGCCACCACTTGCTCCCTGTGGTTATCCCACACCTCCCCTTGTGCAGGCAGGCAGTAAATACATTAGCAATCTACACCATCCTGGCTCAGTTATGACAAGGGCCAAAAAAACAAAAACAAACTATGAACACATTGAAGGCTGCAAATCTCTCCCTTCCTCCCCATTCTGCCTTAGGCTTGTGTTTTGTTTTGTTTTTTTCCCCCACACCCCCCTCCCCTTCCCTGGGAAATGTGATGAAGGAGGGTGGAGTGGCTCAGGCTATGTACAAATATTCAGACAGTCTCTTAGCAATAAATGGATCTCAGTCAGTTCTATTATCTGTCTGGCTGTGGCTCCTATTATCTGCTGTGAATTGTAGCAGCGATCTCTGGAACAGCATTCAGGCACCATCATTACTAACTTCCACACCCTCCAAAGACCACACGGTAACAAGGCATGCTGGATAATACTTGCCATTAGAAGAGGAAACATAAAGGATTCAAGCTATGACTAACACAGTAAAAGGCCCTGCATGGGGCTTTACATTCATTGACCCTGGTTTGTTATTAAAGAAAATTCTAGGTTCAAAACCTAGACCTGCATTTTATACAGCTCATCATCTGAGTTACACAAAAAGCTGATTTCATCCTGTTCTTGCTCACACCCACCCTCTCACCATCCCAAATCTTCATGGAAGACTGCAGCCAGAGAGCAGGGAAGGCACAGCCCAGGTCAGCCTGGAGCTTATGGTCCCTGGTTGGGGACACCCCAAGCAGTGGGGGCCATCAAAGCACCTGGGAGCCCACGATGCCCCACAAATGGGGACACTGTATGGAGCATCGAGAAATTCAGGGCTGAAAGCCTCCAAAGAGGCACTCAGAAGGCTCCTTGTAAGGAATGGGAATTTTGGGATCCAAACCCACATCTGAGTTCCTTGCTTTTCTCACAAGCCCTCCAGCAAACCCCAGATTGAAATCCAATATCCTTCCCCAGAACAGGATGAAGGCTTGAAGAAAAAACTCCCTGCGTCTCCCTCCCATAGCCAGCAAGGCAAGGCCACAAACGTCAGCTCCATCAAAGCTCATTTTCTTATGGGTTTCTACCTGGCAATGGATTGGTTTCAGCCTCCGAGGCACAGAAACTCTGAGCAGTGGCTTTCCTAAAACTGGGATATTTCAAAAACCTCCTTCTCTTGCACAGTTTCCCTGATGCTTTTCTCACTTGGACACCTATTTCATAGCAGGGCTTAATATCTGACTATTACGCCTCATTCAGCATGGCTGAAAAATTAGTCATCAACCTAAAAAGTTATTAGGAAACACTTGATACTATGATTGCTTTCCTGTGGAATGAGGGAAAGGGAAGAGATGGGGGAGGGAAGGTGGGTGACCCGTTGCACTTACAGTCAGGAAGGATTTTCCAGCACAAGCACAGCTCTCCCAAGGAAGCTCAGCCCCCAGGAAAGCACCCAGGACCCCATCTTCACACAGCCCTTCCCACCACTGATAGCCCAGAGGCAACTGGCAAAGGTTGCCTTAAATAGAGCTGCTGCTCCCTGCAGCCATCTCTCCGGGCAGCACCACCCATGGCTAATGTGGTCCAGCTGAAAGTCATTTATCGTCCCTCCATCCGGCAATTGCTCACAGGCCTCAGCTGGGAAGCACAGCCCGGTGCTTCTCCCTGGTCTGCCGGTAGGCACTTGGGTGCAGAAGCAGGGCTGACATAGGGTTGGGTGAGCAGCGGACTGTGAAGCATCATGCCAAGGGCTGTGAAGCCCAGGGAAGGGTTGGGGGTGAAGGAAGGAGCGCAAGGGATGAGCCCCCCGACTCAGGTTGAATACTTGCAGCTGCTGCCACCAGCATCATCTCTTATCCCATCTCTGTGTCCCCCATGAGGAGCTGCCTAGGCAAAGTGTCCCAATGTTAGTGTCATCCATCCTCAGGTGGCTTCTAGGCACCCCAAACTGCTGTCACAGGCCACTCTCTTGTTCTTGGTATCCTCCTATCTGTCATCCTGGGGGGCTCCTCCAGCTCTGCAGATGCTGTGATGTGCAAACCTGTACTGGAGACGGTGTATGACACTGGAAAGAAGGAGGAATGCCAGTGGGAAGATACTGGGGGGAAAGTGGGAGCCCTGCAAGAGGCTGCATGGGATCGGCCACGTTCACAAAAAGTGTGGAAGAACAATCTAACTCATCTCAAAAGCTGGGGGTGCGGGGAGAGGTAGCCTGTTGATGAAGAACAGGAACCAACAGCCTGGAAAAACACGGCACCTCCTCAAGCAAGACTTTTGGCGAGGTGGAGCACAGCCATTGTATCTACCCGCTCAGCCCCACCGCCCTCCAGCTGAAAAGGCGTTTGCTGGGAAGGGGCTGCCGCTGGCTAATAGCCCTCGTGCCCACAGCAGGGCTGGCTGGAGCTGGCAGCCAAAAAAGCTGCATTTTAAGTGGTTTTCTGGCAGGCAGTGCCAAACATTTGCAGAAGATGTTTTGGGAAAGGAAAAAAAAAAAAAAAAAGAGAAAGACTCCCCCCTATTTTTATGGCAATAACAACATATTTGATTTGTATACAGTTTATATGCTTCATAAAAATACTAATTACTCTCCCAAACAGAGGAGAAACAGAGTAATTTTTTGCATCCCACCCTTCCCCCTGCACTGCCCTTTATACTTTTATGACGCAGCATTTATTTAAGTCGGAATTGTGCCCAGCTCATTCTGCCTTTCGCACGGCGCATCCTCCCCTCTCTTCCCACTCGTAAAAAAAAATAATAATAACTTGCAAATTTCTTTCAGTGGAAATTTGGAAAACCATCATTAGAAAAAAAAAAAAAAAGCGTCCAAACATAAAGCACACAAGGACTCCAACACTGTCCCCCCCCTCCCCTTCCACAACTTTTTCCTTTGGTGCATACATTTTTCCAAGGTCACCTCAGAGGCTTTTCCTAGTTGGCTATTAAAACAAAAAAATACGCCTGCCCCAAGAAGTGCATGAAGCCATCGCTGTGGCTTGGACCGTTTCCCTGTGTACGGATGCCACGGGAGAAGAAGCAGGGTGGGGGGGGGCTGATATTTTTCCAAGACTTTTTCTCTCACCAGAGGAGGAGGATGAAGATGGAGTGATGAGTGAGGTTCCATTTGTCCGGCAGCATGAGTCACTCAGCAGCAGTTTCCGATACACACTTTTTTTTTTTTTCTTTTTTCTTTCCATTACAGAATTTGGTGTCATTTATTCCTTCCTCCTCCTCAAGAAAAGAAAAAAAAAAAATCCCGCTACCGTTATGTCTAATTTATTCTGGGAACTTGTTTGAGGACCCACCAAACATGGTGGGGGAAGGGTGATTTGAAACACAATCCAAAATATAATCAGCTCTGGAAGCTTTTAAAGAGACTCCTTTAAGGCTGTGCCAAACCTTAAAGAAGGAAAATACTTCCACTAAATCCCTCCCACCATGAATGGGATCCTGTATGTCTGAGGCTTTTTATTGGCTGGGTGGTTTTGGGTTGTTGGTTGTGTTTTTTGGTTTGTTTTTTTTTTTTTTAATATCAAAGATGTTACTCTTTCAAAAAGGGTCTGAGCTCTGCGGCTTTTCGGCAGGCAGCGAATTCTTGCTCCTCGGGCATGCAGCGATCTGACAGCCCTCCCCCACGCTGGGTCGGGTTCTCATGCTAAGATCTGGCTCCTGGAGCTTGAGCTTGTTGTTTTTTTCTGGAAGCTGTTTTTTCCCCTCTTCACCCTTTAAAAGCAAAACTAAACAGAACTAAGCCCTTAAAAAGAAAAAAAAACCACCCTAAAAGAAAAATAAAGGAAAAAAAAAAAAGAGAAAAAAAAGCGCCAAGCTTCACAGGGCCCAGAAACCCTGAAATATCCTGAAATATCCCTGTGGTCCACAGGCAAGGGCTGGTGCTGCCCACACAACCTCCGCCAGCTCCTCTGCAGCCAGCCGGCACCGGGAGGTGAGGCAGGAGAAGACCCCATCGGTGGGCAGAGGATGTGCGCAGGACATCACTGCAGCGGAGTCAAGACCACCCAGCCAACAGTTCTGTGAACGACATGTGGATGTGCTGGATGTGCGTGGCCATGTTGCCTCTTATCTCTCCCCAAAATAACCCCATTCAGTCTTGCTCCAGTGAGAAAATCTGAGCTGTCCCTCTATTGTGACTCCCCGGTGGCAGAGGTGGAGCAGGCGTAAACAGTGATGTTACCTATCCCAGTGCTAAACCGGTCCCTTGCATCGCCAGAGAGCAAGGCTGATTGCAGGGTTCGTCTGTTTATTTTGATGGAAGAGTATTTCAGGGAGCCCTGGAAGCACCGTTATATTTTATCCGGAGCAGAAGGTCCTGCTGCCCTGTAGCACTTTCCTTCCAGGTCTGGCAATGCGTACCACTATCATTTCTTTCTTGCAACGAATGGCATGAATTCAGCCCCGCAGCCTGTGCAATATTTAATCCTGATTGTTTATTCTTTCAGATGCCACATTTAGCTTCTGCTCCTCTGTCCAAGTCTCAGTCTCAGCTCCACCAGTCCACTCCGTGCAGAGAGTAAACAGGAAAGCTCAGCAGCAGGGGAAGGCAGCGCTCGAGGAGCTGCAGTCGCCTTCCCAAGTTCAAAAGGCGCAGGGAAAAGGCTGAAGGGAAAATAACTGGAAGCTTGGTTGGAGTGAACACCATTTTGTCTGAGTCTAGGCATACACTGGAGCCAAAGTCACCTTTCTCCATTGACTAGGTGGTCAGGGACCTCAAGGCATCCTGCCCACAACAGCCTCGTTCTTCACATGCCATGAGCAACTTCTCTCCTGCACTTCAACTTCTTCTCTAGTGCAATCCCACCCCAAACTGGTAAAACCCATCCTTGTACTTCTTCTAACACAGCCTGGAAAGCCAGACAGGAACCCTGGCACCCTGACAGTGTTTGCTATTTAATTAATCTGCCGCTCATAAGGGACAGCTGCAGTTCAAATATTTTATCGCTGTTTCTCCTCCTTTCCCCCGGAGGAGCATGTGCTCTTGGACGGCACCAGCAGCTACATGCAAATGGCTGCAGCAGAAGGAAGCTGGCTGCAGCCAGACCTTTCCTAGCTGGGTGACTGCGGAGAGCACAGCGTCTCGCCTGCCCAGCTCACAGACTGGCCCGGGTCACTGCGTGTCCCCAACCAGGCGTCGTGCCATGGTCGGCGCTGACCACCAGTTCGCTGTTTTCTGCTTGGCTGCTCTTAAAACAGTTGGTCATTTGGGGCTCCGGAGCTATCTCAGAGACCCCACGAGAAATACTCCCACTCGATCCTGATTTCCTGTTTAAAATGACACTTTGGGATGTGCTTCCAAGCCAGTGTTTAATCCTTTGACTCTGCCATATTGATTTTGAATCATTCTAGTTTCAGGGTTATGAGTACTAAGACAAATATTTTTCATGAGTCTCAATCCACAAGTATCTTTATTGACCTTATTTTTAATTTCATCACAAATAATCCCAAGTTTAGCTTCACAGGATCCATCTTCCACAAGGTACCAGAAGCCTTCTGATCAAGAACCAGCCTCATGAAAGCAGCCGCTTAATGGGATTTCAAGGCAGCTCTGAAAGGAGTAGGTTCAGACCTCCTACCCCCCCAGGAAAAAAAGTGCATAAGCTCCTCCAGGAACGCAACACAAAATGTTCTGCCCCATCCCTGGAGGGGTTCAAGGCCAGGCTGGATGAGGCTTGGAGGAACCTGGGCTAGTGGGAGGTGTCCCTGCCCATGGCAGGGGGTGGAACTTGATGATCTTTAAGGTCCTTTCCAACCCAAACCATCCTGTGATCCTATGAAAACTGTGCTCATCCAGCTTTACATTTCTTATGCATTAGGTTTCAGCAGCTGCCAAAAATGACTGGCATTTCCCAAACACATACAAACATTATTTATGAAAGGAAATTGGAGTCCCCTCCCTGAACAGCCAGTGGGTGCTCAGTCTAACCAGAGCACAACCCCAGCAAAACCCAGAGCATGTGAGTGCGAGCACTGCCACATCCATCCCCAGGTTTGTGGCTACTCGCAGCTCAAGACAAGCTCAACGCAAACTGAGCGGCCGGTTCTCAACACGCAGGCATACCGTGGGATTCTCTAGAAAGAAACCTGCAGCAGAAAGCTCCATGCATTTTTCTTCCTGATTTGACAAAAACTGTGATTCAAAGCTCCAGCGTGACCCAGCAGAATGTGTTGGTTTTTTTTTAAATCCGCGGAGGAAAGCAATTTAAACATCGTAAGTTAAAGGGAAGAAAAAGAAGCCAACCTCACGTCAGGTTTGCTGTGCCAAACCTCACCATATAGACATGTGCAATTATGGAACTTCCTGAAATATATTTTTGCTAGAAAGAAAAATGGATAAAGGTTTCATGGGGCTTTGAAGAGCCTCGGGGAAGGATGCAGAATCATAACCAAACAACCTGCTGAGTGGGGAAAGAATGCCACAGTGCCCAATTGCAGGTGCAATAAAAGTCTGATCTCTCAAATATGTATGATAAAGGAGGCATGCGCATGCAATGCATGGCAGCATGGGGTTTTTTTAAGCACTAATTAAACCTGGAGGCAGTGGGCCATGTGTGCCTTGCCGTAGATTTGGTGTTACTGGCATGAACCTGCTCATTCATTCCCAGGAAAAAACTTTTTTTTTTTCTTTTTTTTTTTCTTTTTTTTTTGTTCTTACAGCAGTGTGTTCTAATCTAAAGTTCTCTGGCCTCCTCCTAAAATGTCAGCACTTCTGGTCAACTGCTCGGTATCAAGCCGGAACCCCTCCCAGCACTAGCACCCACATCTCACCCCCTGCGGGGCGCTGGGACAGGCAGGGTTTCTCCAGCCCTCATTGCGTTCCACTGTGCTCACTAATACACTTGTTTGTGACCTTTTCTAAGGATGTTTTTTCTTGTTTTTTTTCCCCCTGATCCTCATGAACCCTAATTATGAATCCAAGGTCATTAGTAGGGATGTCAATTATACAGCAGCTGAGCAGCTGCTCCCCCTGTTGCTGGCCTAATAGTGCCATGTTGAAGTAGACAGCAGAATTTCTTGTGCCATTTAAAATTTGCTATATCATGAGTTTCCTTTCAATTGCAACAGCAGAAAAACAGCTTGAGTACTTTTCCTCCTACATCTTTACTTCAAGCTGCTTTTATAGTCCTCAGTACATCCTTCAGCATCTCCTGCCTTAAATACATATCCCAAGGGGAATAAAGAGGAATTGAACAAAGAACAATTTTTCCCAGATGGTACCCAAAGTCATCTATGAACACAAAGATAGGAACTGCTTTAAAAGAAACTCTATTGGAGATTTTTGGCTGTGGGAGAGTAGGGCGTGTGGCCATTCACATGTTACCAAGTGCTGTACTCAGTATTTAAACACAACTTCAGGGTGAGAACTCAGAGGCAGCTTATAGCAGCAGAGGAGCAACAGCTAACGTGTGAGCACAGGAAGCAGAGCAGTATTTAAAATGCAGCTGAAACGAAAGGGGGCCTTTCTTCACCTTGGTATATTTTATAACAGTTTTGTTAACTAGAGGGAGGTAGCCCCAACAGCAAACTATCAGAGTTATCAGAGATTTCCTCTTCTGCGCGTGGGGTGAGGAGTGTGGTGTGCCACATCCCACCACGTAGGAAGCGTTAACAAGCGCTGACTTTTTCACGGCAGGCATATAGCTAGCAAATATCAAAAGAGACCTAACTCTTCCCCTTTCACATCTTTTGCTGATTTTTTTTCCTTCTTCATCTTGAAAGATGAAAGAAGGTAGCTCAATTCATACAGGGTGACCTCCTCGGTGACTTCCTTTGCAAGGTGACACACACCAGCACCGCTGGGAAACACCCGTTTGCCAAATGTAAAGTTTGTGGAGGAATCTGCTCCAGTGCCTCTTTTATGTAAAGCAATGCTAACATGACATTGTGCAGAGGAACACGGCTGTCTTTTACTCTGCACATCAAAAATTCATAAATGAATCTCTCTTTTACTGAAGAGCTACTGGCTTCCTCTTCCCCCCAGCCTCCTTCCTTCCCATTGCCCATTTCCACCTTGCAAAACTCCTACTGGGGCCTGAGGCTATAGTTGGGCTCTTCATCACTATCAGCCCCACCACAGAAAACCAATGGGCCAGTTTATTGTCTTGTTGGTGCTCGCACAATCCTCTCTCTGTGTCTGTCTTTGCTGTGCCCCTTGTTACTGTACTAATGAGGACAGAAAAATTAAAAAACCTTGCCATTGTCAGTGCAGCCAGCAGCTATGACTCAGAACACACAGAGGCTGCAGATCTGGTGAGTAAGATGGAGCTTTTTCTCCCCATACTCCCTTTCCCCTTTTATTTTTTTTTTCTTAGAGAATGGAAAAACTTCAAAGAATTTTACTCTTTCTCAAAATGACTATATGATTAAGGATTTCTGCTGCAGCCACCTTTTTGGCTAACTCCAGTGATAGATGAGGTTCTCCATAATGCCACTTTGGCGTGGTCTAAGCAGCTCCAGAAGTTTAACCGCCTCCCCGAAGCCCGGAGGGTTTGCACATCTGGGCTTTAACCATGTGAGATCCAGAACTCTCGATGTCTTCAGCCTTTGAGAACTTCCTGCTTAGGCCAGGGGGATGCTGTCAAAATAGACTTCTTTACTGAGTGACTCAGTGCTGCTTTCAGTCCTTGCCAGAAGCCAAGTACAGAGGCATGAGGAAAACAAACAGAAGTTACTGAAGCATTTCAGAGTTTTCAGAAAAGTTTGGTTCAGCTTTAATTCCAGTAAAGCTCAGAGAAGGATGAAGCAGAAAAATATTTCCTAACCAAATTCTCCGTGCAAAGGCTCTTAGCAGACAAGCGTGTGTAAATTTTACAACAAGTTTTGCATTCCTGGTCAGGACCTGTGCGGTTCCACATCCGGACGATGGGAAAGACGATGCACATACAGAACACGTCGAAACGCCCTGTAGATACCAGCTCGAGTTTTGCCCTCAGCTCTATTCCCCCGGCTAACAGACTTCCCTGGAATTGCATAAGTGTTTCAGAGCAGAATTCAGCCTCTTTTTTTTTTTTTTTTTTGGTGTTTTTGAAGCGCTATAATCGCTTTCTGGAGCAGGCTGGCAGACACCAAAGGCTGCACGCACACAAGCATGCTTGCTGGGAACTCTCCCCCAGGAATGCTCAGCTTGGAGCTGGCCAGCTTTTCCTATAATTCAAACAGTAGAAGACCAATTTTGAAAACAAAATGGTCCAAATATATTTAAGTGTGAAAAACAAAGCTAAATCTGCCTAAAGTTAGAGAAAAAAGTTAAACCCCAGTCGTGCTTCCAAAATACTTCCATGCCAAAGCCTATCTTGGATCTGTATTCACGCACTCCTTCGTAGGTAGATCGTGCTTAACAGCAGTTTGACGCTGGGGAAAGGGAACCATCAGACACATCATCAGCTTCTTCCCTCCTGCCTCCACCCAAAAAAAGTGCCCTAGCTCAAAGTAGGACAGCAAAGCAATAGCATAGTCACCCCCCAAGCTTGTGATAATGCCACAATGGAAAATAGTACGACAAAAATGTTGATGGGCTGCTTAAAAAATTAATTTAACCTAATCTGTTCCAAGGAACACTGAAATATCTTCTTTATGACAGTACAGTTATTTTATAACATCGCTGAACAGCAGAGGGAAGTTCAAGTCCCTGAGAGTACTGCTCTAATAATATTATTTTAACTTTAACCTTTTAAAAAATCTTTTAAATATAACTGTCCATTTCATGGGGTTTATGAGGCTGTGATTTGGAATAATTCATCCAGCCTACTGTTTATTTTTAAACCACGCATTTCATATACATATATACCCACAAAATCCATCCTAATAAGAATTCCCTAGTCTTTAAAATTATCAAGCAAGCTACACCACCATACATGGAGCTCCAGCCTACAAACCCAGCAAGAGCACAGGCTCCGCAGCTGGACACGGCTACGGCACCTACAGCCAGTCCCATGGTCTGGACACATGCTCGGCCACCTCCTCCCATAGAGTCACCAACACCACAACACCACCAGGCTCACACAGCTGCAGAGGAAGGGTAGGCATGGTCCCTCTGCAGATTTATCTTGTTCAATAGCCTATCTGCAGGCTGGTTAATCCTGACAGATGGTAACCAATGATAACGTACCTTAATTGCAAGCTGATGTCTTTAAACACAGCTGTGCACAGGGTCTCTCTGAATTTCAGCAGCACAGCAAATCTCAGATGCTGTTTTGTTCCATCTTTACAATTTTTCAGAGCAAAAGAAGCATTTATTTTCCCCTCGCAATTTAAAAATGTAAAGTTTCCCATTATTCAAAATGGTTAATGAAGCAACTTGTAAGTTCTCTGCAAAATCCACACGACATGCAAGTCCTAGGGGTACAAATTTAAGGAAATCATTAGGCTGCCTTCCTTGTGCAGGACCAGAGGAGTTAACTCTGGCTTTTTACACAGAATACAGCCTCTGATTCATCATTGCACCAACTGACTAGCACAGTAAGACCAATTTAGGCAGTTTCTAACAGACTCCAGAACCCAAAGCAAACAGTCAACAAAATTAGACCAAAACCCCATGTTTCAAGGGGGGGGATTCTGACCCAGCCATAAAACAGCAACTGCAAGTTTTTCCTTCAGTGTTTGTAAGATCACACTCCCCTCATCAAACTCACCGGGGATCCAGAAGACAACTTCAATGCGTTCTCCCAATTAAATAGCTCGTTTGGATCTAATACGACGTTTATTGACTCCTGGGCCCGTATTGATTCTGAACAGGCCACAGCTAAGGTTTAGTAAATGCCTTGGAGATAAATCAGCGAGCAGGTAATAAACTGCAGATCACATAAGCAAACATTACTTAATTATATTCCTGTTAATATAGTGAGTCTGTAATGAATTTTTGAGGCATTTAATTATCAATTTGACAAGATAATCTAGGGGTAGTTAATGATGGACCAGTAAATTGTTAAAAAAATACAGACACTTAATAAGTCTCCTAACTGACACTGAATTAACTTGCTTTAGCTGTCTGGTTAAATAGACAGCAGTTAATTACAGAGTGCTTAAACAGTCTCACAATTTTAATATATGAGCCTCTTCGCTGTGCAGCAGGAGACACGGGGTTTTCTCCATTATTTCCTTCAGCTGGGTGAATTACTTGCTGTTGCAACCGCTTTGTCTTCAGCAAGATTCAGCAGTTAGGCCTTTATTATTTGCAAATGCAATGGACCACTCCCTCTGCTTAGCCATCAGAAATTGTTGTGTGTTTTAGTCCCTGCAGGATTAACAACAAAAGGGGAATTTTTCACTCGTAGGAGGGGTGACACTTCGGAAATGGAAGCGGATGCTATGAAGCTGCAAGTGGTCCCTGGACAGACAGAGACACCCAGTAGACATCCTGGCTAGCCAGGGATGTCTGAGTATTGCTGTCGAGATATTCCTGTATATCCAAGAAATGCTGCACCCCGTGCCGAAGTGCAGCTCCTTCTTTGGATAAAATCTGACACTTACTGCAAGGACTGCTTCAGCACTGACTCATACAAAGATGATCGCTTGCTGGAGTGTTTTGGGAACATTAGGAAAAAAAGGCAAATGAAACCAGCACAGGAGACAGCATTAACAGTTCATCCCAGAGGTTAATGAACAAGGGTAACAAATATTAGTAACTGTGACACCTTCTCTAGGAATAGCCTCAAGCTGCACTGAGGAAGTGCAGCTTCCTTGAGCTGGGGAAGTCTTGGCAATGGTTGGTATGAAATGTAAAACACTGCTGATAATCCCGGGTTGTGCATGAATAAAACATTGTAGATCCTTAATCAGCTGGAGAAAACACATGCAAGTCCTATAAGAAAAAGACATTTCAGTAACCAGAAGCAATGTTGTTTGATTCCGGGAGTTCAGAGGCTCCGAGCCATCAGTCTCTCCTATCATTAGCTTAAAGAGAAATGTCCAAGTGCTGGTACTTTTAATTTATTTACTTTGGGGAGCCTTTAAGGATCAAGCTTTTTTCCCCTCAGTAATTATGCAGCCTAAAAGCTCCTTCTCCAAAAATAAATAAAAACATTCATGCAATAGCACAAATCCAGGAAGAAGGGCTTTAAAAAGCTACCGAACGTTATGAGACTGACAAACTTAAGCAGAAATCCCAGGGACCCTTAGTCAGCCAGGCATCTGCATGACAGTGCAACGACACCAGCACCATCACTCTGCTCCTAAATTCACCAGCAGCTGTGGTAGTGTTAAGTCGGAGGGTTAGCGGGCAAAGTCCTTCCATCACAGCCTCCTCCAGGTACGACTTCAGGGAATAAAAACCCTCAGCCTGGGAGTGAAGAAGTCATCATGAAATCTATGTCTCTAGCTGCTTTATTTAAGTCATGTCATGTTCTTCAGAGCTGAGCCAAGAAAGACTGAACAGGGTTGTTGCAAGGCACGGGCTCCAAGGCGTTGTTCTCCAGCTTCACCTTCAGGAAAAAGTTTCTGCCACCTCTGGTTTGCCAGCTGGGCTGAGGGCAGCTGGACACCTGGGGAGGCTCTGGTGGCTACTGAGGACAACAACAGCTTCAGCTCGAGCAGAGCAGCTTAACTGTTCCTGCAGACCTGTTCTGCCCAAGGAAGGCATGAAGAACCATAAAGAAACCCTGCCACCTCCAAAGTATTGCTTGCTACGTGTCTAGAGTGACAGGGAGGAAAAGAGCCATGTCTTCAAACCTGGGTGATCCCAGGTCTTTCCCTCAGCCATCATTTCTCACCAGTGACCTCCCTTCAGGAGGTACCTAGTCATTTTAGGGCAAATGACGGTAAGACCAGCGTCTACACTGATATCTCCTCTTCAGAGGAGAGGTGGTTGAGGCAGGAAATCATGCACAGCCCTTCAGCTGGTGATGGAGGTGGGACCATGGCTGATCCACAGGCTGTTCCGCAACAGGGCAAAGAGGGGAAGCAGAGCTGAGTTGATGCCCCGGTTACTGAGAGAGAAGGCAGTGCTTTCCCCCTGCTGACACCAAGCCAGCCAAGGTCACTGGCAGGGCTGTGCTCTGCAGGACACTTGCTCATGCCCAGTTGTTTTGTGCGTGCCCTTAGATAAAGCATTTTGCCGGTGATATTGTCAGATTTACCACCAGCGTGCAACTCAGCACATGCATCACCAACGTGCTGCGGTGTTTTTCAAAAGCCACTTTTGGTCCCAGCATCCCCTGGGAAGGCGAGAAGCAGGCTCTCACGGCATGCCTATGGGTGTTTCTGGGCTGGCTGGTGATGGAGTGGTTGGTCATGGCATGCAGCTGTGCTGTGGCCTGGGAGATCGGCTCACAGGATCCTTGGCCAGTGCTGCTGTGGTCCAGAGCCAACTGAAAGCCCTTCTCCTGCTCTCCAAGACCTCTGCTTCCTCTGACCCATCTCTGCAGGCTCCTTGTCTGTGATTTCTGCTCAAAGCAGGCAAGATGCTCGCATTGCCCAGGATGGGCAGCGGGGCTGGGCTGCGGGTGCCACCAGCCCTTCACCTCTCCTCCCCAGCACGGACGAGCACTCCAGCCTCTGCACATCCCTCCTCCTCTTGCCACAGGCGGTTGCCAGGGTTTCTCTTTGGCTGCCGATTTTGGGCCCAGCTGCAGGAGGGCTCTGCTCCAACACAGGCTCAGCTGGGCTAGCACAATGGGTAAACAAAAGCCCACTCGCTGGGGATCTGAGCCTTTTCAGCCCCGTTTCCTTTTCCGATGCTTTCATTTCCTCCAAACAAAATGCTGCTGAAAGGAGGATGGTGTCACCGTGGCTGCTGCTGTAGGCATGGGGGCTTGGATGTCACCGGCCACTTCTTCATCTGGGTCAGTGATTTCAAAGGGGGCTTCACTCCTCCCTTAGAGATAATATTTCTCCTGAAAAGACTGACACAGGGAGAGACCCACGACCACTCTGCTTTAGAAGCAGCAGCTTTCCCTGGACAGGGCTCCTACGGCAGATCCCAGAAGCGCCAGACACCCCAGAGCGAGTGCAGGCAAGACAGAGCCTAGCTCCTGGGAAAAGCGAGAAGGTGTTAATCTGTGTGTTTGCTAAGGAAGAAATTAATATTCCCTGACCTTACAGGAACTTTTAAGTCAAAGCAAAACCAAACTGAACCGCGCAGAGGAGATTTCCGAGAGGTGGGGTTCCTCAGCCACCGACACCTCCCCACAGACAGACGCACCTGGCCGTGGAGAGCTTTAATCCCCCAAAACGCTCCCACCACCTCCCCACGGCCCCGACCCCAGCCCGTGCCGGCTCTCCGCTCTCCGTGGAGTCCTTCCATCACTTCCCACCCCGGTCTCGCCTCCCCAGGCCCACACGCCAGCCACTGCGGCCCCCGCCCGCCCTGCCCCGGGCCCGCTCCGGAGCCCCCCGGCCTGCGCCAGCCGCGGCCCGTCAGCAGAGGGCACTCGGGGAGCGGGATTGCCGCGGGGCCGGCGGGAAGGGGCGGCCGGGCCCAGGCGGGGGAGCAGCGGCGGCGGTGCGGGCCTGGCGGCGGGGGCGGGCAGGGCTGTGGAGATGGCGGTGGTTTGTGGGGTGCAGGGGCTGTCAGGGGCTGCTGGCATCCTGCCGGGGACACCCTGGGTTTCTCCAGGCTCCCCTTCCCGGGGCAGCGCCACCAGGACGCGGTGTCACCGTGGCTTGGCTGTGACAGTGGCAGCAGATGTCCCAACCACCAGGTCGGGGTGCTGTCCTGGGGCCTGCTCTGCTCCTGGGGTGCAGCTCGTTCCCCCCGTGGCCAGACCTAGCTGCTGAGGGCAGCACCTTCCCCTGGTACTATCCCAGAGGTGCTGTGGCTCCTCGTAAAATGGATTAAGAGCAAAGGAAACGTGTGTTTGGGTGGGAAAACTCATGGGAGGCCCACCATAAAGGCAGAGAATGAAGTGGTGGGGTCCTTGGGCAGCCAAATGGCTTCTAAGGATGGATCTCGTCCAGGGAGGAGAGGGATGGAAACAAAGCACCCCTGAGGACGGGGTCTGGCAGCGCAACACCTTTCTTTCCCTCTCCCATCCACGAACTAGCCTCCATCCTGTGATCTGCTCACTGAACAGCCACCAAGGGTTGTGCAAGACGGGGATTTTTTTGGAGATGCAGTGACATCCTCCTGCCCCTTGGCTGCGTCTGGCCAGGACCCCCATTTCTAGGGGACCCATCCCCTCCCAGCCCGCAGAGCCCTCTCTGCCCTTGGCACACAGGTTTGCTTTATTCCAGGTTGCACCAAGTGACACGGGCTGCGTCGTTGGTCCCTCCTTGGCCCGTTGGCCGCTGTTTCGCAGCGCTGCACCCCTTCCTGCAGGAAGGCAACTGACAGAGATGGAGTGGTCAGAAACATCGAATACAGCTATGCTACGGATGGCGAAGGGGCGTACATAGGTCCACATGGCGACAGCAGCACCCGGTTGCAACGTGGTCAAGAGTTTCAAGGGGCTGCAATCCAGCAAAAGGGCTCTTCCTTGGAGCCCCTCTACCCACGAATGGCAGGAGCAGCGTGCCGCTGGAAGGGACTGGTTTGCTCCAGTAGCCTCTTTACAAGCACCGAGGGACAGCTCCTTGGGGACCGCTGGGTTTTTAAAAGGCCACTTATAAGCTTTAATACTGCGCTGGGGGAGAGGGTAAGGAGAAGGGGGGTCAGGGAGGTGGCTGCGTTGACTGCTTAGGACTTAAAGCTGTAAACCTCTTCTTCCCTCGCTCATTGCTGGGACGTTTTTATTGGCGAGATGAAGGGAGACAGAGCACAGCTCCACAACTTGCTCTTCTTCTAGAGGTTAATGACCCAGTTAGCAGCTCTTGGCTGCATTTCCCGACATTTTGCAGACATCAAGACCCGTCTCCCTGCCAAGTACATTCTGTTCCCTGGAGCTTGGCCAATGCATCTCAGATTACTATGTAATGCGACAAAGAGGGAGAGCTGGAGGTGAGGGTGGGGGCTGGAGGGGAGATACAGGAGCTGTTGGGAAGGGGGAAGGGAGAGGGTGGGAGAAGGGGAAGCACCACTTCTAAATTTAACATCTGAGATGGAAATGAAGCTCCCAAGGTGCTTATTTGCTCGATAAAAACGTGAATCCCAGGATAAATTGGAGTGATGCTTCTGGGAAACAAATGCAATCAGCAAATAATTCATCCCTAGGGACCACACAGGCCTGCGCTTCCTGGCTCTGCTGACAGTCAAGCTCCCGCTTCTGATGCCCTTGTGCCCAGGACAAATGCTGCTGGGGAACTGGGACTGCTTTCCTGAATGAGGGTCCAATATCTGAAGAGGAACAGGGGCTTAGCCAGGAAAATGGGGAGTGAGGGAAGAGGAAGAAGTTCCTACCTGGTCTTTTATTTATCTTTTTGCACCTTGGGCAAAAGATGCTGCTCAGACGCACTGTGCTTGGTGAGCTTGGTTGCTTCGGATCCAGTCACTTGCACAGTAAAGGGAGGGAAGTCAGAGCTTAGGGAAGGCTCTGTTGGCAGAGGTTGAACGTGCAGCTTGCAGAGCAGCTGAGCTATCAAACCTGTTAGCAGCAGGTGCCTGCCATTGCTAGAGGCCAACGTGATCATACGCTCTACACGTGCCCACAAGCCCAGCGAACAGGCTGGTGTCCTCTCCTGAGCCATGCTGGGCTCTTTCCCTGCAACTCTGCCAAGATGCCTTGGCCATTACACACACTAAGACCCCCTTGGCTCTTTCAAACCTCTCCTCCCAGGCATCCTGTGCCATATTTCTGATAAAAAACATGTTATTTTCTAGGTGTCATATGTCTAGGTCTCACATGCTGGCAGTGTTGAGAAGCAGGTTTGGGGTCCTGACCCAACAGGAACCTTTGCAACACCTCCTCTCCCAGGCTGGCATCTCAGTTACAGCTTTCCCATCCTACCTAGGTGCCTGTTAGTTCAGCCCTGCGCCTTGCTTACAGTTATTCTGGGAACTTTCCAGCCAGAATTGCAGCTCCATCACGCCCTGGGCTGCGTGGCACTGCCCTGACAACACACCACAAGCCTTTCTCCACTCAGGACACTGCCTCTGGCATATAGCCATGCCAGTTCTCAACCCCAACCCTTGCCAGTCCTGGGCTTTCCTTCCCTCCCACCCTCCTATAGCTGTGTCAACTCCAGCTGGTCCCAGCATAACCCTCATAGACATCCCAGCCTTGGGCTCCTCTGCCCCAGCCCCACACTGCTCCAGCAGCTCACCTGCTCCCATTCCTCCTTTGCTGCTCTTCTCAGACATGGCCATGATACCACATCCTGGTCCCAACCCATTCCCTCTCCATCCCACTCCTGCCATTTCTGCCTGCTCCCATGTTGCCTCTCCCGCTCCAGGCTGCCCTCTCCAGGGCTGTCACAGGGCACCAAGGGTGGGGAAGGGGGGTCTCCTCTCCTGCTGCCAGCACTCTCATGGCTGAGCCTGCTGGCACAGCCCTCTCACAATGAGATGTGCTGGGAAACGAGCCTTGTGAACCACCTCTGACCAAGGTGTGCATGGTCGGTGTCAGGAGCAGCGGATGAAGGTCAGACTCCACCAAGCAAAGCAGGAGGCTTGGGGAGAGCTCAGAGGAACAAGCTGCCACATGCAAAGCATCAAAGCCTGCCCGCAAGACCTGGGATACCCGCGGGCATGGCCAGTATCACTCCAAGCTCTGCTCCCTCTCCATGGCACAGTGGGAGCGGCCAGGCAGGGTCTGTGCTGAGGGTCAATCCCCAGCATTGCAGCACAGCCAGGGTGTGCCAGACAGAGGGTCTGCTCCCCCTTTCCAGGGCAGCTGGGTGGGAGCCAGGCTCCCTGGCAGCACCTCAGGGCTCTCACCCTGCTCCCATGGGCTCGACAGCTCCCTTTGCCCCATCCCTCGGGATGCTGTCTCCTGAACTGGGAAGAGAAGAAATATGAGAGGTCTGGCTCAACGGGACTGCTTATCTCCCCGGAGCAGAGCCCTCCCTCCTCTTCAGGAATTATTTCCTTGAAAGACAAGAAACAGCACAACACTGCCTCTTGCTCAGCTCCATCTGCTGCGCAGGGGCTGGGTGCTGGGAGGCCACAATTGCTCACCGCACTTGCCAGACATGGCTTTAGGGAGATTTTTCACCACTTGCAGCCCAAGAAAGAGATGAATCAGGTTTACCTGTACCTGAAGTTGCTCAGAAAAGTCTTGGAAAAAAAAAGTGTGTTTCTGCGGAGAAGCAATTTCCTCAAAAATGACAGTAAATGAGAGCATCTAAAAATCTGGCATGTGTTACTTCACTGCTAAGCATCTGTCCTGAAGGCCAGCCCCACAGAGAAAGTCATCAGGGGCCAAAGCATCCTCTAAAACATGAGCCTAGACTAACCACAAACATGCAACCCTCCCGACTTCTAAGCCACACATCAGCCTCCTCCAAAGGATGAGAAGGTCCAGCCACACTCCGGTGATGCAGGACAGCTGGGAGGAGGGCACAGATTGTCGGAAGGAAGGAGCAGCTCCTCCCCAGAAGCACCTTTACAAGAGGAGCTGGGTGGAGGCATACATGAAACCTCAGTTTTCTGGCAAAGTCAGCCTCATCCTCGTTGGCTCGCGTCCTTCCACAGCAGATGCCCCGCTATGGAGACGAACCCACGACACAGCATGCTGTGCTAGATGCTGCATGGACCCAGCATGGAATCGGAGTCCTGGCCCAACACGCCTGCCATTTTGCTGCCCAGCAGCGCGGTTTGCAAGCAAAGACGCTTTCAGCCAGCAGGGATGGTGCAGATGACGATGGTGTGCAAATGGGGAAAAAACTGCCCGGGGCATCTCAGCATCTGGTACAACACTGAGAAGACTTAAGTTGGGACAATTGCAATTTAAGTGTTGCTGCTATTACCAATGCCAGAAGAACCGTTTGAGCCCTTACAAGGTTAAATAATAGCAGGTAGATGAATGCTAAGTTTATGCTATTTTTTTCCCTTTCCCCACAGATCTGTGCTGGAGTAGAAACCATGGCAGTGAACATGCATCAAGGCCAACACGTATAAAGACAGAGAAAGATTCCAGCCCTTTTTATGGAGCAGGTCAAGCCAGGCGAGCACCAGCTGGGTCCCCTGCATGACTTGTCCTGAGTGGGGAAGCTCACCCCAAAAGCTGAGACTTTTCCTGGTTTTAGGAGGCTAGCGAATGCCTCGCTTCCCTGTCAACTGGCTCCTGAATTTACCAACTCACAGAAACTACCAGGCAGTACTTGTGCAACAACTACAGCCAGTCCAGGCTCAATTTCTCACTGGATAACATCAGCCCCAGATCTACCTGCCAGAGGATCCAGGTTGAGTACAGTTCATAGTCCAGTGGGGGCAGGAAACAAAAAGCTTGAAGTGCATCAAGGAAGGTTTAACTCTGGCACTATCTCTAAACATCTCAACTAATAAGCACAGTTAAGCACTGAAAGGATTGTCTAGGGAGGCTGTGGGGTCTGTATCCTCAAATGCTTTCAAGAACAGGGCAGAGGTAAATATCTGTCTGGACTTGTTTGGGTCCAGTTGGTCCCGTCTTGTGGCAGGGGATGGACCAGGTGACCTCTTGTTACGCATTGGCTTGTCCCATCCCAGTTTCCAAGTGTGTGTGTTCAGCTTCCCTCTGTCACACGCTGTCCCCTCCCTGTGTGCACGCAGGATGCGAAGCACACTGCTGAACCTGATGCTGAGCAAGTTGGTCTGACTTGTGCAATCATATTTTCCCTTAAATTATGATGAGTTTTGAGATATACATAAATGTATAGAATACCAGAGAATATTTATTAGGGTTGAAATTAACATTGATTGATTTGATTTTTGCTGATTAGGTAATTATGAGAACTAAAGGGGTAATCACCTTTTCAACGAGGAAATGAAACAATCATCCAAGCTAGACAAGTCCCGAGTTTCTAATTTGAGCGGGGGGGAAAAAAAGCAGCTACATGTGAAGATCAAAGAGCAGTATCTATGCCACGTTGCCTTTCACTCTCCAAGCAGACATGGGCTGGGACTTTTCCTACCATGCTCATCTCAGTTTTATGCATCTATACCGTGCCTTGTGAGACTGAGGGAGGAGAGGTTAGACCAGGGACTAAAGCAATGCAAGGAGCAGTTCTTGGCTGACTTTATGCCCAGACAAGGAAGAAATCTTTGCTGTAGCTCTCCACCTCACCAGAAGCAGGGCCAGGTCTGTCAGGTCACTGACAGCCGAACACGAAGCTCAGACGAGGGGGTCCTGCCTCACCCCCCTCCCTGGAGCCATCTCTCTTACATCTGCAGTCCATCAGGGCCTCTCCCCGAAGGTGACCCCACGTGCCAGACTTACTTCCTGGATGTCTGGGATATCTCCAGGACTCACATCTCAGCACTCCAGGATTTCTTCCCCAGCTGGCACCATGGGAAGAAGCCACTGAGTGCAAACCTCAGCCCAAGACCCCAGGCCCAGCCATCACAACCCCTCGCTGGCTCGTGTATGGCTTGGACACCCATACAAGTGCTGTGACTCCTTTCCCTTGTTCCCACCTGTATTATAATGTAAACCGGGATCAAGGGAGGCTCTGGAGAGCCAGCTACCATCAGTCCCTTAAAAACAAACCAAACAAAGGCCTTTTCTCAGCTGCAGTGGCATGAACGGAGCTTAGTCCCCCCCGGCCCCGCCAGGATGTGGCTGAGATATATCAGGGAAGAGCAGCTGTCAGCATGGATGTGCCTAAAATTAGCTCAAAGAGAAGGTTTCCTCCATTTATTTATTTATTTGCTCCTTAAAAGGCTCCTTCTTATTAGATGCAAATTCAGCACAAAAGCTGCAAGCCAGTACAAAGGCGCTGCTAATATTTTTCAATTACACTGAGAGGGAGGTCACAGTGCTTTGCGTTTGAACCTCTGGGTAGTTCGAGATGCTCCTGGGATAGAGGCTGGAGCAATGAGGTGACTCTTGGGATGCTTGGCTGCAGGAATGGCTTTGGAAGAGCTGTACCAAGTGCAGCAGGTTCAGCTGCCGAGTCAGTGTGCTGGACACCAGCGTGTCATTTATTTAGTGTTATAGGTACCCCTCCTTTCAGATATGTTCCCCCCTCCAAGAGGTTTCTATTGTCCATAACAGCATTATCTGCTATCACCTGTTTGCCAGCTTCTCCCTACCATCCATCTTTCCCACCCTCTGATAACTTCAGAACTCCCTCATACTGGAAGGGGGTGGAGAAGCCTTGAAGATACTAGATCCCAGTTTTTGTCCGGAATACCTTGGTAGGGCCTGCTGTAAGCAAAGGACTGGAGAGTGAATTAGCTCCATCTTGGCAAAGAATCCACGTACGGCACAGATCCACAGGAAAGCAGGCTCGATCACTTCTGCTGCTCAGGGGACCAGTTGTTAATCACAGGGCACAAAAAACTTCATCTCATCTGCTCTGTTTGGCTCATGCCACAGGGATTGAAATGGGAGTACCTATAAAGACACTTAGAACTACCAGAAAGAAAATAAAACCCCCACCTTTATGGAAAAAGCAAACCAAGGTCTCTTTTAATGTACCTATTCCATCCCACATATCCATCCCAGAAAAATACCATAACATTCCTTTGTCCTTATTCCTGGAATGAGCCTCACAGGACACCAGTGTCTGCCTTTGAATTCTTCCTGACGTCTTGCTCTGCGATGACCCTGAGCCATTCAGGAGCTGGGTTCCAGAGGCTGCTGCCTTTGTGCCAACTCGCTGCTCTCCCAGCTGCCTTCTCTTGCTGCCTTTCCTCTTCTACTCTTATCTTTTTTTTTTTTATTTTGAGGTGAGGAGATGTTGTCACCATTGCAGTAAGGTGCTGGGTGAGACTGGGGCAGCTGGTTCCTGCTGCAATATGAAGAGCTGATGAATGAAGTGAGCAGTAAGCAGCAACAGTTAATGTGGCTTCACAGCTGGAGATCAGCCCTGCACACAGCCGTGCTATAATGTCATATAGTCTGGTCTAGCCCAGGCGAGTCACGCAGCAGTCTTTGTCTACTGAGTCTGTGGGTATTTGGACCCAAGTTTTTGATTTATACAAGCACGGGAGTTCATGGACTATGACTAGTTGCTCTCAGAGCATAAATAATAGGTGGGCCGGAGTGCTGACTCTGGCCAAACCCTTCCATCTATGGCCAGTCTTGATATTCAGGGTCCAGGAGCAAAGTTTCCAGGCTTACAGCTTCAATTTTTTTTCTGATCCACTAAGTCAACTGGATGTGCAAGCAAGCTGCACCCTGAGGACCTTACGGCTTTTTAATGAGAAGGTGAGAAGAACTATTTATACTCTGCACAAGCTTTTCCCTTGAGACAGCAACCTTGGGCAGGGCTAAGGGACTGCCAGAACTACCTGCCTGCAGCATCTTTAGCCTCTTCTCCAGAAAAGTACACCAGAGAGCAGAAAGTCAAGAAGCTCACAGTATGTCTGGCTTAAAAAAAAATTCCCCTCCGCCCCGTATCGCTCATCCGTCTGCTCTGATGGCATCAGCGTTGCTCTGAACAGCCCTGCAAGCAGTGCTGATTGCAGAGCAGCAGCAGGAAGATGGGAATCATTAAACAGACTCAGCCAAAGCCCTGTAATTAATTAGTTAGAAAAGCATCTTGGCGTTATTAGAGAGGCCTCAGTAGAGGAAGCGACACCTCCGTTCTACCAGACTCACCTTCCGCCAGAGCTGCTGCCGCTGCGATGTTTGACATTGTGCTGGTGTAAACAGAAATTAGAAGTCGGTGTGACAGGGAGAGGAGCCGCTGGCAGGCTCTGCCCTTGGCCGGCGCTGTGCTGTGCGCCGGGAGGTTTCCCTGCTCTGCTCGCGGGCAGAAATCAGATCCTGGAAATGGCTCAGGTAGGGATGATTGCCACTTAACCAGGAAGACCCTGATTTTTGCTGTGATTAAAAGCAAGCCCAGTTTTCCCAGGGTGCTGAACAGAAAGCGGGTTATCCAGGTGTTTGTGATTACAAACAGCCAAGCATACACAAAAACATCACCCAAGGCACCAGGAACCCGTGTCTCCTGGGATCCAGACACATGCAGGATGCTGCTGTCCCTGGCAAACCTGCACAGGCTGGCTGCATGGAGAACTGGGCCATGCTCAGAGCTGCATATTCATGGCATGCAAATGTTAAGCTACTTGCAAACTCCCGCAGCTGTCATCAGCACACAGTACCATGGCCGTGAGCCCCAGAGATGGAATAATGTCCTATGGGGAGCAGCAGGATGCTGCAAGATCTGCGTGTTGCCGAAAATAAGATCATCAAAAGGAAGATGGAAACACAAGACTAAAATAGCCAGGATTGCTTTAAGGACTCTTAATTTCCGCTGGGGAAGGAGGCCAGGCAATGTGGCTAGTACATGGGGCGAGGAGGCAGGAGGCCTGGCTCTCCCACTGACCTGCTGTCATACCTTTGGCAACTCTCTTTTTTCCCATGTGCTAATTTTGCCCTTTCCCCACTTGGTACTGTCAGCCTCTAGGAATTCGTAAGTCTTGAGTTGAGCCTCCAAACACCATGATTTTGGCTTAAAAATCAAGAGCTATAAGCATATACATATGAATTATGGGCCTTTTTGAATGGCCTTGTGGTTTCTGACTCTTTAGGGATCATATTTCTGACTGAGCGGGTCAGATTTTTTTTATTATGATTATTATTATTTTAAATGAAAGCCAAGAATTCCACATAAACACAGGGCTCTGGCAGCTCGAGTTGGCAGTGCTGCCCGCCCTTCATGTGTCCTGCCTACGCAGAGCGGGAGCCTCTGGGGCATGGGCTGTCACTGGCCGTGTCTGCACAGCATCAAGCGAAACCTCCCCAATCTCCCTTGGCTTCCTGCACTTCCCCAGGACGACTGACAGCAAACAGCCATTCCCCAGCTGTTTGCAGGGAGGACGGTAGGTGGGATACCTCCCCGGAGCCTGGCCTGCGTTACAGCACAGGTGACCAACAGACTCTAAATGACTCAGGAATAGGGTCCCGAGGAAGATTTTTGGTCCATCCTATTTTGGCCCTGCTGTTGCAGCCTTGCTGAGGTATTTCAAGCTCTCTTGAAGGCAGCAGAGATATTAAAAACCGAGAAGATGTCAGTGCATGCATTTGCTGTTCTGTCTGCTTGAGTTTCAGTCAAGGTCCCAGTCACCTTCTGGGCAGAGTGGCAGATTGTGCTTAGTGGAACTGTCTTGCTCATCCCATGATGCTGAACAACTCAAGTCCCCCATGTTTTACCTTGCGGATGTGTGGACGTACCACAGGAAGCTCCCTGTCTGAGCAGCTGTCACCAGCTCCGCGATGACGAGAAGCATGTCTCTGGCTCTCAGCTCTGAACCTCATCTCTTTACAGAGGCTGTCAACAAAGACGTTCTCTGAATAAATGAACAAACAGAGATCTTCAAATGAACGACACATTCTTCCTCAGGTCAGCTTTGCAGAGAAAGCAAATATTTCAAGAGAATATGGTTACTGCTCGTAGCTCTCCGGAGCCAGCCTGCTAACTCTTCCGCGGTGGCTGTAAATCTGACGGTGGTTCAGTTTAAGCACCTCACAGACGCTATTTCAGACTGATATACTATACCATAAATGGGATTGAAAGCTTCCATCTAGAGCAGACAAAGCCCTTCTGCTTCATTCACACACTGAGGAAACTGACTATTGTATATATGCGCAGTTGGGATTCATCCAAAAGTGAGCGATAGCCGAAAAAATTTACACGTTCCTTGGCTGGGGAACATGTTGTTTTCAGAAGGCAGCAAAGGTAACACGAGGATACAGGGAGACTCCCTTGCCCGGCATTTAGTGTTTGAATCTCGTTCTTTGACTCACCTCAGGCTCACTGCGAAAGGGAAGAGTCCCAGGGGGGCTGAAGAGCCCCCACCATGTATGAGATATTCCTGCTTTAGAGGCAACAAAGCATTTGGTCTCCATGGGATGGCAAGCAAACAGAAGCTGCTCCTGCAGCCTCAGGCTGAGTTTTAGGGGGTCCCTGTCTAGCTAAAGAGAGATATGGATACATACAATATGGCAACCAGCATGTGCAATGCTTTTCTATAAAATGCACCAAGGGACTCCAAAAAGGCTTGGGGGATGCGATTTATCAGCTCTCAGTACAGGTAACAGCCACCAAACCGCCACACGACAGTTAAGGTTAAAAGCAAACAATTAAACCCAAATACCTGCTGTGGTGGGGGGAGTCTGCCTTCAAAGCGTGAGGCCATCACAAAGTAACAGGGATTGGGGAAGGGTCCCCCCTGGGGAAGGGTCCCCCTGGGGCAGACCGGCACACCAGTGGAGAACCATGCTGCTGGTGTCCCTCCCACATGGAGGGATCCTTGGTATGATCCTGCCTGGCACTTTCTGTACAAAATGGGGCCAATTTGCCGGGAAGCTTCCCACCCCCAAGGAAGGAAGAGGTGGGCTGTGAGTTTAACAAACATTTCGGTATTTGGAAGTCATTCCCAGCTCTCATTTAACACACAGACTGCATTTCCCATTGCTAACTGGCAGCAAAGAGCTCATCAACATTTAAATAAGAGGCTTGTTAATGCCAGCGTGAGGCAGGTTTGCATGCCAAGGCTGGCTAAGGTTTCATGCCAAGGATTTTCTAAGAGAGAATTTCTCTAGGAAACTCCTTCAAAAGGAAGAATTCACTTCTCGTGAAAGAGAGCAAGGGCTTAATTTGAAGAGGTGCTGAGCTGGTTAAGTCCAATGGATGGTGCAAGAACTGAAAGCCTGTGAAAATCAGATTCCAGCTTTTGAATCAATTAGCTGAAGAATGACATGTGGTGTTTTGCAACTCATTATGCTTTCTGCAATGCAATAAGTGAAAGAAAAAAAAAAAAAGGCTACATATAACCTCTCCCATCAGTGGCACTGACTTGCCCATCGATGCTAAATATACCAAGGTGAGGCTGTAAATGCACCTGTTACCTGAGGGTGGGGATATTATTTTCTGCAAGTGGTCAAACGCACCTTAGTACAGGGAGGATCTGGAATATTTGTCTCTGTCTCTAGATCTCAAATGAGTCCTAGAAATTATGAAAAATTTTCACTCTGTGACCTTGTTTTGAGCCTTCCCTATGGAGACTGAGCCCCCATCTCGGAGCCAGTGGAGAGGAAGGGTGCCAGTCTGGGCAAAGCTGGAGTCCTGTACTCTCTGTCTAGCGTGGTTTATTGCCTTTCCTTGTTCTGTCATATAACAGGACTAATGTCCGCGGTGTCGGAATATGTGCACTGTAATTGGCTTTTGCTGTAATTAAATGCCTGGGTGCCAGCGTTTAATCAGCCGCCAAAGCCGTTTATTGCCTCATATACTGCTGCACCATGAACATTACCCCTTAATTAGTTGCTGAAATAGTGATGATTTAGCAGCGTCTTTATATTTATACTTTAAGACAGCAGATTCAGTCCAACATCAACAATATTGCAAGATAAAAAAGCAGCCCATTCTGCTATGCAATGATTTGGGCTTATTTTTTTTTTCCTTACCTTGTGGAAAACAGTGTCATGCACATCTCCTGGTGACACCACGCTGGAGCTGCAGTTAGCCCTCTGAAAGCAGTTGCTACGTCTCTGCTCCGCTCCAGGACTGACCTTGTGTATTTTCAGTAGATGCGGTATCAGTAAAATACTGTTTCCAGAAACTCTCAGCAGCAGAAGAGGTGTAGGCTTGCCCCACTTTGATTCACCGCTACCAGGACTGCCTGGATCTGGACCAGCAGACCCAAAGCAGCCAGCTCCCAGCCTTCCCCCCAAAAGCTCCCTGGTGAACGGAGCTGCTCTGGTCCCTGGAGGAGCGGCACTTGGTTGTGGACGACCCTGGCAGGTTGTGACGGTTGATACTGACAGCAGCAATTCTTCTGACAGCCCAACCCAAACTCCTCTGCCCCGCTTTCCCTGCTTGTTTTGGAGCGGAGGGGGTGCTGCGTTATGCACTCACTTGCTGTTTTGTGGGGAACAGGCAGTGGTGAAGGAGCCCATCCACTCTGTCCATGTATCTTCTCCAGTTTCAGTTGTCTCAAAGCAAGAAGTCTGGTCTATGCTGGTCTTGCAGAGTCCCTTGGCAGTTAATGGAGTGAGAGAGGCATCTCCAGAAAATAGTTCACCCTGCCATGAAGAAGGCGTCTAAGAGATGTTGGAGGAATGGCCCTTTGGAGGTGTCCATCTATCACAGAGGGAGCCCTGCAGCTTAATCGTGCTGGACTCTTCTTTCCTAAACTATGAGAGATGGAAGAGATGAGCCCCATCCAGAACACCGATACTGCCTGCTAAAACCGGCACTGTGGACAGACTCCCCAGCTTTCCAAGTTTCTTCAAAGCTTTGAAAACCTTTGAGGAAGCTTACAAAGCCCCCCAAATCTTCTCAAAATTGGCTAGAAAGCAAAAGTCATCTTTGCTCAGTAATAAAACACCATTTGAGACACAGAGGAAGTCATACAGCAAGCTAGCCTAGACATCTTCAAGAAAAACATACAAGACCCATCTTTGTTTGAAGCCAGGTGGTTAAATCTCCAGTAGCCACAGCTGGAGACAGCCATCGCGCCAGGACAACGCAGCTGTACAACTGCTTCGTCATTTGAGCAGGAATGTCCCCAGCAGAGCAACCTGTGGGGCTGGCATCTGCACTGCCTCCATCACATCCTCAACCCCGGTATGGCTGGCCTTGGCACCTGGCTTTTAGAGACACTCCACTCCCAGCGCTTGCGTTGTCTTCAAAGGATTCTCTCTGCCTTTGGCTGCGAGAAAAGCGGAGCCAAACTATCGAATGAACAGCTCCCCCACCCTTGGCCCTCGCCTCTGGCCCCTGGCCGGCTAATGCACTTTGATTTGTGTGTGGAAAACATATCCCTGGAACTTTTCCATCGTAACAAGTTTAGGAAAAAATACCTTGTGCTATAAAGGAAGTAATAATATCGAGTTTGGAAAACTATATAGCAGTTTGAATGGACATGAAAGCTTACACCACCACGCTCCCTTTGCTGCCAAGACAAAGCCTGTCAGGCTCCCGTGTCCTGTAGGAACAAGCTGCAGAGTTTGTCCTTTCCTGAGGGAGAACACAAGCCCTTCCTAAAGTCCCCTGGGGAAGGGGAGGAGGAGCTGGGAGCGAAGCTGCTGCTCACGCCTCCTGCCGTGGCTAGCAAAGCATCCCCTGGCAATACGTAACCTACTAAAGAAGTCCTTCATCTTCACCAGAGGTGGGAAAGGAAGTCCGAGATTTACTTTGCAGCCAAGAGCATTTAGCCTGGAGAGTAGGACAGACTGTCCAAGGTTGAGGGCAACGCCACGATGGAATGGACTGACACGGGATGTTGTGGGATCTCCATCTGCGAGGGGATGCTAGATAAAATGTTGTTGGGTGTGACAAATGGGGAATGGGATTAGCTGTACTGTGTGCCTGGGATCTTTCTACAACTCCGTGAAAAACTGTTTTAAGAAAACTACTTTTGCCGATATGGACGGAGGACAGTATTCATCTGATTTAACCCTTAAAGACACAAACCAAACCTGTCTCAGATGCCCACCCGAAAAAAAAGGTGACAGACCTTCTCCACTGGCTACAGAGGACTGGAGGGCCACCTCGGACAACAAAGCTGTCTTCCAGGCTGCTGAAGTTCATCCAGATGAATCCCACCTTGAAGACAGCCTGTGCAGCTCTGCACAGGAGATTCCTGAGAGCAAGAGGCTTTATAAAAAGGTGCCAGGATAGAGAGGGTAGAAAAAGAGAGGCTATAAGCAGGGTGAAGATATTTAGCAGGTAAGAAACAGCAATTGGAAAGGCTTACCAGGATACACTGGATTCTCCGTCACTTGAAGTGTTCCCATCAGGGAAAGCATTCGGTGGGGGTTTGGTGCTGTGCCCCGTTCTCCGACTGGAGAGGTGAAGGTCAGGCCGTGTGGGATCCGTGGTATTTTTGAAGTAGATTGGACTGAATGGGGAACAATCCAGTTTATTTACCACAATGACAGCCTAGAAACAACTTCCTAGGAGAGACAGCCTTTGCAAACCACACTTCTTTCTACTCTCCCCACAATAGTTTGAATAATGTTCCTCCATTCAGCTGCAAAGCAAGACGCTTGGCTCTGCTCTCACCCCATCACAATTCAAATCTGAGAATACTTGTGGGCAACCTCCGCATATAACCCACCTCTGCAGATTACCTCCTGGTTTAGGAGGGAGTGCTCTCTGCTGCAAAAGCGCACGTTTTTAAAAGGAACGCAAAATTCATCAAGAGATGGCCGGCATAAGCAGGGGTAGCCTCTCTTGTGACATATTTCTAGCCTCCCTGCTTCACCCAGCAGTGAAGGAGGCTCTTGAATTAAATACACTGAGGAGACACATAGGGAAATTTTGAACCCAAAAGAGAGAGAGAGACGGAGGATATGAAGCATAATTGCAGGTGGAGGTTGGGAGAAAGTAAATACCACTCGACTTGAAAAAATAATTTCACACGCTAGCAAACAAAAATGAAATTTATAAGGAGTTTATTGGATTGGTAAAATGTAATAAAAAAAGCATTTGTGATACTTCTTCTGCGAAGAAAAAAAGGCATCTGGCAATTTTGCATATTTATTTTCCCTTACAAAACATTAGAAAAGCATAACTGATAAAAAGGATAACAAGTGAAAGAGCAGAGCAAAGAGGAAAATACATCTCAATATAATTGGATAATGCATAATAAAAATACAGAAAACACATGCTTAAAACAGCTTTCATTCTCTTATTGTAAAAAGTCATTTTATGTGTTGAATAAAAAATATATGCCGGTTGCTCTGAAAATTGCAGTTTAGAAGAGGTAACTAGCTGACAACAAAATATATATATCTATATATATTTATAAATATAGAAAATGTGTATGTGCTGCATCTGTCCTCAGAACAAACTGGAATAAGTGGGTCTCAATTAATGCACACAAGTTACCAGAGAAAAAAAACTTCATATATTTCCTAGCGGACCAATCCTGTAAGGTGCTGATTGCATTTCCTGAGTGCCCTCCAAGCCCTGTGGAAGTAGTGAATGAAGGAGACAAGTGGCCCGATGGGTTCAGCGAGAAGGGAGGCTACTCAGCAGCTCACGGGAGATGCAACTCAGCAACTCGCAGGATTTGGGAAAACTCCAACGGCAGGAGGATCGGGCCCCTCACGGACCTGGGTAGTGCTTGTGCTCAGCAAGGGGTAAAACTCTGGTACCCCCAAGATCTGCCAGATAGGAGACCAGTCCTAAAAGCTCAAGTAATGTTACTTCATTAGGATCCGAGGGCATGGAGTGTGCAGCAGAAGGCATCAGGGAATGCCTCCTTGTGCCCTTTTCTCGCCCGGTTACCCAGGCTAGTGATTCACATTTAAAAGGAAGACGCTTCCCATGCCACCGAGAGCCTCTGTCTGCTGGCACAGGACAAGAAGCATGGCCAGTCATGCTCCCCTCCCAACTGCAACAAAGGAACGATGCAAAACCTTCTCTATCTCAAGGGCTAAACCAACAGCTACCATGAAGCTGAAATACCACCTCAAGCCTGGCCTGGTCACCCACCTTGAGTTCCTGCACATCCAATAAACACCATCGTGGTCAACCCTAGAGCAGACAGGTCTGTGGTTGGCACGGTCAGGCCAACGCATAGCAGCTACGTAGGACAAATACATTCCTGGGGGTACTCCCTCCTTGCAGTTTGGAAGAGCTAAGCCAACCTCCCAGCCCTCAGGGAGTTTGCCATGAGACATTTAGCCAAGAGGAATCCTTCTGGAATGACCTGTGTACGGTTCAGACCCCCCGGTATCAGCCCACAGGTAAAGCCAGTGTGAAAGGTTAGGCTCTGAAACACACCAAACCTCCGCTGTTTGTTCTGAGCTGGAAAGTGCTGGTACCAGAACTGCAGAATTAGTACTCCTGGCCTCTCGTCTGACCAACTAGAGGGAAGGCACTGGACCCTCCAGCCTCTCCGGTGGTCCAAAACACAAGCCGTGGCATGGGAAATGATAAGATCCTTAAGGAAGCTGAAGTCTCAGAAAGGCAGATCCTATCTAGCGAGATGATGAGAAGAAAGTTCAAGCATAACTCTGCCCATACCTCTACCAACGCTCAGTCCTCGCTCTCCGGAGGGACAGCAGAGGAGGTCACAGGGGCACAGTACTGAGCATCAAAACATCAAACCTTTCCCTTTGCTGCCTTCCCAGTAAACCTTGCATTTCCTCTCTGAGGGAACAGTTGGGAAAAGCTTCCTAAAACATGATTTTGGGGATTTAAAGTGAGAGCACATCAGCCTTTTAAATACAGTAGCACCAAACACCCAGCCTTTGGTTCACCTTCAAATTTTCTAACTTTATAGAAAAAATGAATAACGGAGAGCTTATAAGAGACAACAGCAAGCGAATAAAATCTCCAGATACAAATAACTCTCAAGTTCTGATAAGACAGAGACGTTTGAGAAGATCCACCCAAGTACCTCCGGTACCGAACAGCTGCCTACCAGACAATGAGGTGTGTTAAGCAAGATGACGAGCGGTGCTGATGGGATAAAGCTACTGCTTTGCTTACCCCAATGGAGAACAGATGCTCAAAATTAACCTCTTGCTTCTGTTCTCCATCATTTTCGTAATTCCCATCCCTGTTTGGCACTAGGGCTATCTCTCTGCTGCCCATAAAGGAACGCTGCAGGTCTCTGAAAAGGCACATCGTGAAGGAAGGGGAATACGCTTTTTGTAAAGGCGTTAATAGCCTGCTCTGCACCTTGCTGGGTGTTCTGCTTAGATGCTTGCCAGGTGCTCAGCTACTTAGGCATTAGGCTCATTAGAAATACTACTTTTTACGTGGATGAAGCAAAGAACTAGATCTGGGGACAAGGCAGAAAATATTCATTTGCCAAACCAAAATGAGTTTCCAACCCATAGAGAGCTGTCAGTAAAGCACTGGCAGATGTAAAAGTGCCCCAGTTCTGTATTTTCAATGGGTACCATCTCAACACAGTTGAAACGCAAACCACAACCTCCGGCTGTGCATTTCAGTGCAAACTGCTCTCATCTCATCCAGCCCTGAATGAAACGTTAGCACAAAGGCAGCCTAATTGGAACAGGATCTTCTCCTCCCTCCCTGCAAATCCTCATCATTGCACACAGTCCCATAGCTAATGGCAGAGAGAAAACACCCATTTCTGGGAAAATACTTGCACTTAGGAAGGCAAGATCAAGCCCTAGGCTGGACACAGACTCACCATGGGGAGCAGCTGGGACTCTGGAGAGGATGAGGAGGACTGTGCTTCGGTAGCAGGTCTTCCTCGCCCTCATGCTGCAGGACCGTGGTGAGCTGGAGCCAACGTCCGCAGAGGAGGTGCTAGGCTCTGGCTCTGGGAACACTTCAGAGGGTGGCATTTGTCTTCTTGGCCGTCACCAAGGAAGACAATAAAAGCAACAAGAAACTACACCGAATGGCCTTCTCCCTCTCATGCCTCAAGTTGCACCAGGGGAGGTTTAGGCTGGATATTAGAAAAAATTTCTTCACTGAAAGAGTGATCAGGCATTGGAACAGGCTGCCCAGGGAAGTGGTGGAGTCACCATCCCTGGAGGGGTTCAAGAAACGTGCAGATGTGGTGCTGAGGGACATGGGTTAGTGGGTTGGGTGGTGTTGGGTTGACGGTTGGACTTGATGATCCTTGAGGTCTTTTCCAACCTTAATGATTCTATGATTCTATGTTGAAATCGGAACACTCTCCCAAATGAAGGCATTCCTCCCATCTAGAGTTCATATTTGGGAAACCTCCCTACATCAGAACTGGAAAATATTCTCATTGCATTTTCTGGTCCTGAACTCTAGATCAATGTTCCTAGCCAGAGCTCCTAACTTTAATTCAGTGCCCAAATCAAAATAGCTCCATACTATACAGGGACCCGAGAAAGACCAGAGCACAACAAACAACGAGCAAAAATAATGACACCATCAGAAAACACATGGACCTGAACTATCAGAAATGCTGAATAAGCAAAGCTTCTATGGAACAAAATCAGCATTAGATGTAGGAACAGCCACTAAAAAAAAAGAAAAAACCCAAACAAAAAAACCCCCATGCGATTGTGCCCTGGTTTTTTGCCACGTTTCTTGTTTTCACCTCTCTCTTCTCCCAGATGAAACGGGGCAGGCCAGTTCTTTTTCCTATTCAAGTCAGCTTTGCTCTCTGGGCTGTCACGCTGCTGGCACAGACCTGCGGAGACAGGACTTCCCGCACTTCAGGGGAATGCTGAAGTGGGGCTATTTTTTAAACATCAAACTATTCCTGTTCACTGTACACTGTGCTTCCAAAAATAAAACTAGCATCCAAGTCTTTCAACAAGCGGACGGACCCTTTAAAGTTTCATAACAATGTTTGAAACCTGGGGTAGGAGGGATGGGAACAGGAATACATTTTCCTACTTATGGGAAATAATGAAGAAACCAACATTTCTGGGTATGAAATGCTGGGTGATAACAAATCAGAGGTCTGTTGCTAAGCCCGTTCTGCCAGCCAGCCCCTGTGAGAAAAGGACAGAAAAAAAGGGTTTTTTTTTTGTTTTGTTTTGTTTTTTTTTCACTGATGAACTTAAAATTAAAGGAGGGGCAATCCACAGGAAGAAAGAGGGCAGACAGGTACACGGCATGGAAATGACTTGCCTGAAGCAACCACCCAAGAAGGCAGGAAAATAGCAAATATAACCTGTCTCCTTATTCCCTCAGCCCTGTTCCCAAAACTAGTTTGGGGATGAATTGGGGGAAGGGGAGGAGGGAGCAGCAGTTTGAACACGGCAGATGCTCCAGTTTAAACCGTATCTTCCCAAAGAGGAACTGAGGGTGGGGGCAGGGGAGGTGGCTATTATTAATGTCCTTCCGTATATAGCAAAGCAGACATCCTGCATAATGGCAACACAATACATCAATAATAGCCCAAGAATAGCTTCCTACCATTTTTTTTTTTTTTCCCCTGACAGTTAGGAACATAAAGAGAAAAATCAAGCTGCTGAGATAAATAGCTGAGTCTCCACCCCCACCTCAAATTGCCTTGGCATATTTTAAGAGATAAATGGTTCTATGAGAAATTTAAATAGCTTTCTCTTTTCATTTTTGGCAGCTGCAGGAACTGGGTCAGGTGTAGAAATTATTAATTTCGAAGCCTGAAAAACCCATGTTTGAAAGTAAGGTTTTTTTTTTTTCCTTTAAAGCATCAACTTTCTTAGAAGTAGAGTTAGAAAAAAAATTCAAAAAATAATTGAGGTTTTTTTTTAAACAGAATTCAGACCTGAAAATAATTAAATAACAGTGCAAGGTGCAGAAAAGGGACAATTTGCATAACAGTTTAAGGGACATTAAAAGTAGCTGTAGTGGATTGTTAATATATTTTTTTTTTTTTGCATATAGTATTTGCCCAATGGCTTTCATTCCTCTTGATCCAATATAGCAGTGGGAGTACGCCCTGAAGAAAAAGGCTGAGGGGCACCATTCTGTAGTTCTACCCTAACTTCAGAGCACGTTTCAAAAGCGACCAGAGATAACTGTCGGAGGGACCAGCACCAAGCCCTTCCAGAGAAGCCCATTTACTCCCTGCCAGGTCTCTGCATTGACACCCCAGTGAGCCGATCTGCCTCTGGCTGCGCTTGCCGCTGCTCAGAGCTGGTGAACCTGGTACTGAACCATGCATAAATCACTGCCTTCCCCCTGCCACTCATGTTACTTTTACTTTACATTGATACCAGGATTTGTAGCCCGGCTTCTCTGCATGATGCCAAAAGCCATCTCCCTCCTCATGCCGTATGCCGACAGATCTCTTTGCAACCAAAAAACCCTGAACCTTACAGAAAAGAAAGGTTAAATCCTATAGAAACTGCTCTGAGCAAAGAAATGCTGATCTATAAACTCCCTCGCAGGATAATGCGCTAGTTAAGACCTGTAAAAGGTTCGAATTTCTCGTCCTACAAAGACTCCAAGATCTTGAAAGATACTCCGTTGGCAGGCAGCCCGCTCTGCTGCCCGGCTGGTAGCATCCCCCCTGTTCCTCGCTCTCTGTTCTGTGCCCCAAATCCAACAGATACCCGAGAAAGAGGAGATCTCCCTCGTTTAGACTGGCTGCACCTCCCCAGGGCTCACGGCTCGTGCTCTTCTTCCCTTAGTGACCAATCAAAAATTTAAAAGGTGACAAAGACACAGATGTAAATAGAACTGCGGTGCCTAGAAAGCCAGAGCACAGATAGGATCAGAAGACAGACTGTAATTACAGGCCCTGCTACTTATTACATAGGCCAGTTGTGCTACACGAGCCTTCGGTGGAAACTTCCTGTGTAATTAATAAAGGAGAAACAGAACACTTTCGCAATCACTTTTCTAGCTTTCACTGCGGGGGTCCAATCCTGCCATCCTGGATTAGCTCTAATCATAGTCAATCCTTCTCTGTGTCAACTGAAGGCATCTGTTCTGTAAGACTGAAAAAAAGAAAAAAAAAAAGGAAAAAGGAAAAAACCCTCTTTGCAAACCTACACCACGCAATCAAGAAGGAAAGGAAATCGATCCTGAGAACCCCCACCCAGATCGTAATCTGACAATGTTTTCAAGGCATCTGGCAAAAAGGAAGAAGAAAGAAGAATGCTATGAAATATTTAAAATCCTACTTCTGCCAGGAATACACGAGAGGGAAAAGGCGAGTTTGAAAGGGCTGCAGACAAGCCAAAACCTGAAAGCACCACCTTTTGCATAGAAGCACAAGATGCCCTTGGACCAAACCAGAGCAGCCCTGAGAAGAGGTACCAGGCGCTGATTCAACAGGGACTGGCATCACAAAGCGATGCTGTGCGTGCCAGGACCAAAGCAGCTGTCCTGCACACCATGGTGTGTGCCATGGGACATCACGGGTAAGGCAAATAAGAGTTAATACAGTAAAACAGCTGCGTGTTTGCAGCCCATAACCGATCCTCCTCATCTAAAAGCTTCAATTTTCAACAGCGTGGGAAATAGGGCATCCCCAAGAGAGGATTTCTCCTAAAAGCACTCCTCTTACCAAAGAGGGACAGCCAAGGAAGGGGAACTGCCCTGTGAGATCTGCGATGCACCCAAGGGCGCTTTGCTTTGCTCCTGTACCCAAGATTTCACCCTTTCCATTCTGAAATCCCCACTGGTGTGGAGCACCTTTGCAGGAAGGTCTCAGCCAGGTCTGAATGCTGGGTGAATCCCAACCTGCATCACGAAAAGCAAGTGCAGGAAGAGGCTGCATGTGCCCTGCTGCCACATGGAGGGGGACAATCAGACACTTGGGAGTTAAGATGCTCAACTGCACCTTTGCCTTGGTCACATCCACCTGCCTGTTGTACAGCTCCAGTAGAAACCATCAAAGACTTCAGGACAAGCAAATGGGATCAAAATGGTCCTGATACGCTGAAACAAAAGACACTTTGGAACAAAACTGGCACAGCCACAATCCCCCAAACGCTTGCGTAAGATAGAAAGGACGAACCCCTATCAAAAGCCATTTTATGCAGATTTTTCCTTCTGAATATTTAAAACATGGTGAATATTAAACTTCAGAGATTCTTAATATGTTCCAAAGCCCCGTGGACCTTTGAAACGCTAGCTCATCAATATGCATCATCTAATCTTGTCAAAAAAAAAAAAAAGAGGGGAAAAAGAAAAGCTATTCATCCTCTACACATAGAGGTTACAGCGAGAATCCCAAGGGGGGGGGGGGAAGCAAAAACTTCCAGCTTCTTATGCAATAGGTTAAATTTACTCTGGTTGGGAAAGTTTCACTTTCTGCGAGAAGGAAAGTGCCCGTACGTGCATTGCTGCTGGAAGCTGCTTCTGAAGTGTGAGGCTGAGACTGTGTAGCTGGATTACAGTAAATAGTTTATTAAAAAACCCCAAGGCTCGCGGCTTTGCATCCTGTTCCAGTCCACTGTAGTCTCAGGATCCCCCCTCCAAAGGCCAGCAGACAGTGCGCCACCTAAAAACCCATTCGAGTCCAAAATGCTGTGGTTGAAATGCCTTCGCTTGTTTATAGAGTTTAGTGTTTCGTATCGCTTGCATCTGACCTTCAGCAGAAAGAAAAGCTCAGTTAAATTGCGCAAATATGTACCAAATGGGAGCAAGGGAAAGCAGCCAAAAAACTGCTGCATGAGCTTTTGCAGGGCTGCAGCCTTTTAGGAGCACCACTGAGATGAACTGGATGAGAGGCCAAATTGATTTAGGCTCCAGGCAAGAGCTTAAAACACCATGACATCCAAATTCACAAAGAAAATGTTCTGTTACTGCAACCCCAAATTTCCTGCACATGAAAACACTCTTTGCTTTCATCTTGAGGAGATGCTCGTTCTGTAACCCGACATTTAAAGATGAACAAACAAACAGGAGTCAGCTGACAAAGGATTCTTGCTGGTGAATGGAAGTAGGTCACTCCGAGGAGTTTGCCTTTACAGTCTGGCTTAATATTAGTGTTGTACACGAAACAGTCACAAAACTGCACCGGAGACGGGGAATGACTCGAATTTTGCCTTTTCTATGAAAATTAACATTAATATTCTGCATTCATATGCAACGCCTCCCCAGTACCCGATATCTGGTTAATTAAAAAAAACCAAACAAACCACAAAGCAAACGACACACTAAATTAAACAACAACAAAAAAAATACCCCCTTACTGGACAGCCTGCATTTAAAGACGTCTAAGTATGAGTAATCGGGCAGAGAGGAATTTTCCTGAAGGAACATAAAAGAAAATGAAAGCTCCACATACAAGACCAAATAAAATCTTCTGTCTCTCACGAATGCAAATCTGGCTGCCCTTTTACACAAACATATTAAAGGAATAAAACTAGAGAAAAAAAATAAAAGAGGAAAAACTAATAAATTCAGTTTTGGAGGAAAAAAAATATTCAAAAAACAAACTATCCTTCAAACAAATTTCTTCATGATAAATCCCTGCAATCATGTGGTTCTAAATTACATGGTTAAATACGACTGAAAAAGTAAGGCACAATTTCATAATCATTTTAAAAGCAATAATTACAATCATTTTCTTTGATATCCATGTGGCAGGCCACTGATACTATGGATGCACAAACTACTTGATTAAAGATCTGGAAAAGTTTTTTTCCAAATACTAGCTAAGATTCACAATACCTCTGTGAAGTAAGTAACATACCATCTTCACTGCAAAGATGAGTGCACATGAAGCGAATGGAAAAAGGGGAGAAGAGCTGCTTGAGGACAAAGGGAGGCAGGAAAAAAACCGTAGGGACACCCCAAGTGTGATGCTCCTGCTGAGGGACTCTAGAATATAAAGGTAATGCCACCACCTAGGGCTTTGGTTTCTTTCCTGATTTTCTAAAAGATCTAGGTATGATGAGAAATGTGGACAAACAGCAAAATTTAAAAAAAGTTTGAACTCAGTGCTCTTGATGCCAGCGCTAAGCCCCATTGCTGCCACATGTCACATGAAGCCAAAGAGACCGGGAACACGTCGCCGGGTATAAGGAGCAGGGCTCAGAACTGCAGCCTGTGTTTCTGCTTAGTGGCAGCCCCACAAGCACCTTACGTGTGCATGTGAGTACGTACGCCAGAGTGCTCTGCAAGTGTCTGAGCTTCGATTTTTCAGATCCCAGCAGAAATTTCCAGGCTGAAAGGAGAGATGTTCCTCAATGGCCACCAGGACACCTACCAAGGTTATGGTTTTTCTCTTAGATTTTTAGATGTTGGGTGAATGTTCTAATTTCACAAGTTTAAAGTCTACTCTCTCGCGTGTTTCAAATGCCAGCTGGGCAACCGATCGTTGCAAATTCCAACTTGAAATGCTGAGGAAGCCAGGTAGTATTTCTAGAAATGTTTAAGGAGAAAAGCCATTCCCAAGCCCAGAAGGACATGTGGAGATGAACTTCAATCGGTATCTCTTGATCTTCATGGCAGTTGCCATCATGTACTTATATTCTTCAGTAATTTCAGGGGGAAAAAAAAAACAAAACCCAAAGAAGAAAATTGCAACTGCCACAGAAAAAGCCCTGGTGCTCCCCATAGCCAGCCACTCCACGGCTTTCAGACAGGACAGAAAAAAATGAACCCAACAGAAGTAACGCTTATTTTAAGAAGAGTCACATTATTTGGTTTGTTCTAACAAAGGAAACAGTGACTTCAAAATTAGCAAAACTAGTTAAAAATAGGGGGAAAATATCTTGTGAAAAGTTTCAAAGCTTTTTTTAATTTATTAGGTCCAATACTGAACCATTTCCCAAGAACACATGTGCTTGTTTTTAAATAGAATTTTTATCCAAAGAAGTTTTCAAAATCATCACACAAACTTTAATTTACCAGCAGAAGAAACCCAAGAGCTACAAAAAACTGAGAAAGAAGACATGGGTTTTTGAGAAATGAGAATATTTGTTAACAATTCTGAAATTTATTTAGATAAAAATTCAATATGGTTTTAGTTATAATAGCAAAAAAACAACCCCTGTTACGGACAACATTGCAAAAAGAGAGAATTTCTCATTAAAAAAAAAATGGCTCTTCTGACATCACATAATTTAGTGTTAAAATTGTGACCAGCTCTAACTGGAAATAGTGTTCTCACAGCTCTCTCCTATTTTGTACTTCACTAACCTCTAGATAGTACAAAGTAGTTCCTGCTGTCCTTCGGCAACAAACCCCCAGTTACCATCACTGGTGTTTTCTCATGGGAATTGCACCACCGTGAGATTCACCAGCACATCTCTCTCTGCTAGCCCTGATTTAGGAGTAAAGCCTATATAAGGTCTAGTCAATCCAAGCTGAGGAACAAATGCCAACATGATGAACCAACTGCTGGAACCAGCCATCAACAGCAACAGTTATAAACCCAACCCCTTTCTGAGCCATTCAGCTGAGGCACCAGGTGTCTAACATTTATCTCTGATGCTGAAGGAGGGCAAAGACACAGGATTTCCCTCAAGGACCTTCTCTTGGGTCCTGTTATCCCTTGTAGGCTGGACTTTCTCCAAGTCCAAAGGAATGAGCATTTATCAAAACTAAGCTAGGCTTGGCTGACTGTGGCCAGGCAGCAGCCGGAAGAGGTCCGAAGAGGTTTCAGTACGATTTGTTGCATATTCTCTTCAACAGCCACCGTTTTTCTAAAAGGCACTTTTTTCTCGTTCTTTTCAGGCACGTTTTGCTGACAGGCAGAAAGTCAACGTAAGGCTTGTGTCTCCTGAAAGTCTCACTCCTGCTGTCAGGCTGAACGCTATTATGTAGAGCTCAGGATGATAAACACTTTGGTACTCCCACACCTCTACGATTAAGTCATTGCCCAAGTGTTTCATAGCTGTGATAAAAATCTAAGAATTCAATTATTCAAAAGAGAAAATTAAAGGTGCATTATCTGATAGGCTAAAGCAACGGTGCTGCTTTCTGTTTTTTAAAAGCAACGTTCAGGCAGTGATTAAAGTAGGCGACAATAAAACCATCACATTCACAAAATACTAGTGTTAGCCTTGGGAATATGCTGAAGGATTGGGCTGTAACCAAGGCAACCCCATCTTCTGGAGGAAGTTTAAGTAGACAGTTTTAAAGCCATGGTTCAAAGACACAGTAAATCTGGCTGTAGGGCTACTTGTGACCCATGGAAGGTGCCACAGCCACCTGACACGAAGCACTGATCTTGTAATAACTCATCCTCCAGTTGTCCAAATGTTGCATTGGATCAACCACCAGGTGCCCTCCTGTAGTTGCCGTACGGGTGTCGCAGGAGCCATTTCATGTGTTCTGGGTAATTTAACAGGAATTTGACTGTGCCCACATCCTGATCAAATCTGTATGACTGGGTGATACAGGATCAGTCTGGCATTAACGGCTATAGACCTGGCTAGGTCGTATATATGGCTTATATCAGAAGCTTCAATATTTTGCTAAATTAGAACCTGATCCTGGACTCTCCTGGACCCCATCTGGCCACACAAACCATGGGATCAGGCCCTACTTGCCAACAAATGTTAGACAAAGCCAAAGCAGCATAAACTCTGCAGACTCCAACAGAAATGGTTGTGTCATCTTTCAATTCTGAAATGAACAGTTTGGACATTATCACAGCCACAGACGATGTGAATTTTTATCATGGCTAAAAAGTGCACCTTTAGAAAAGCAAGGTCTCTTTGGCAAAAAGACTCCTTCTTTGGAACAGATAAAACAGGTTCTATTATAAATATGTGATAAATATTGTGATGGAGCAATATCCCAGTGGCTCTTAATTGCAGTGCAATTGAGATAAGTCCACCAGCATTTCCTAATTAAATCCTGAAGCATCAGAGGGGAGATTTCCATACACATGCGGGTGATGAGAGCCTCTGTGATGTATATACATTTATGCAATATCTTCTGAATAAATTTATAGCCATTATAGAAGCCAAACCACACACATTACAGAAAATAAAGAAGAGTGTTTTGGACGCTCCCCCCTTCCAACAGGCAGATGGCTTTGGTGTTTCAGGGGTGAAAACAAAAGCATTACAGTACCTTTGCCCAGATGCATAAGGTCTAGAAATTACCACAGTACCTCAAATATCAACACTGCTCAATTTTTGTCAAATATCTTCCATCCATGGAGTATTTAATACTTGAAAAGTTTGGCTCTCACCTCCCTGCACGCCAGCCTAACTCACCGCAGCACCCTAACAACACAGAGGATTCACATCTACATCTCCTGGCTGGTCCTCAGCTCTGAAACGGGCTGACATCCCAAACCTACATACCAGCAAACTTTTCTGGAAATAGAAGACAGAACTACAAAAATCAGTAGCTTGGGCCAATCTGTGATTAGTTTAATTCCCATAACGTCGCTGGGAAGTTGGAAAGAAACCCTCTCGTGCAAAGGGAAGAAGACAAGAAGCCATTTGACTTGCTCCAAGTCCAGCCTATGGCACGGCCGTAAAAAGCCCAAAGGCTCAGGACTTTGGTCCTCCTTAGTCTATGTCATCCCGCAGGAAGGCACAAGAGCTCGTTTTCATCAGCTACCCCAGTGTTATTCAGGAGAATTCCACCAGCCACTTGATTTAACACTGACAGGGGTAAGGAAGCTCAGAGCTACATTTGCTGCCTGACGAATGGCTTATTCTGCACCCGAGCGCATCGCCTCCTCCCCTGTGCTTGCGGAGATGTCAGATCCTCCGCTGGGATACAATGGTGTCAGCAATCCCAGCTGTGACTTCCCGTGTTTTTGTAGGGTTGGTTCAAACTGGATTTGCTCAATAGTTGTGAGGGTTTTTTTTGCCTGGTGGTGGTGCAGACTGCATGTCAAGAAGCGAGCTCAGCAGTACCTTACGTGCCACGGTTCAGGGAGCAGGAGCCCAGATGGAATCTGGCAGGAGTCAGGGTGCAAAAAAATCTGTTTATGTCTGAGGCAGTAAAATTCTTGAAGGCCAAGGAAGAAATCTAGTATAAAAAAGGCAAACTGCTCCAGCACAGCCACTATGGTGGAGAACGATTTCTTTTGCTTAATGATGCCACCCTTCTACAAAGAAGGATTCATTCCGAGCTGTGAATTTTGGGAATCTTCCCTGACACGGGTGGAGTATGCCAACAGAGAAACCACGTAAGGAACAGAGGTTTCAGACTGGTATTTCTGTGTTTGAATTTACTGTATACAGGTAAAGCTATTAAATTTCACAGTGCTCTTCCATAAAGGTTAGTGCTAGACTGAAGGGAAACGCACCATTTGCAGGAACTGCAGTGAGTATCTCAATTTTTCTTCTTTGTTTCCCATTGGTCTAGCTCACCTAACTTTTCTTTTCAGCATTAGTGGGTATAATTATATCAAGCTTCTGTTTTAGAGCATCAAGATGAAAGCGCCACATTCTTATTGTTTTTCAGTGGGTGCTTGAAAAAAAATCCTTACAACCTACTCTTGAAAACTGCCAGTTTGTCACTTATGTGGTCAATCAGCCTGCAACTGTTTCAGTTCTGCTTCTTACTTTGTTAAGTGCAAAGAAAGGTATTTTCTTTGATTACATCTGCAAATAAGATATTAATGTCAATTCAGTGATATGAAAATTACTCCCTCACTATGTAATTTGCACCTTAGTTATTATGGGTTTCATGAACAAGAATATTATTGCTGCTCAGAGCGCTGTGGATTTCTAAATTTTTTTTTTTTTAATTAACCAAACTAAAAAAAAACCCCACCAGCCTGAAAAAAAAAAGATAATTATCTGTGCCCAGCTTTTATTTACCTTGGCACATGTATTAATTCTGGACTGAAGATGAAAATGCTGCTGCTGGCCCAGCACTCTTCTGCAATGACACTTCACCAGAGAGAAGTTACAAGTGGCTGGGGTGAAAATGAAAGAGAAAAAAAAAAATGTTTATTTTTGGGAATGACATAGAGAAAGGCTTAATACCTCCTTTAGCTTTCTCAAGATAAAAACTGAACAGCAGCACATATTTAGGAGGATCCTTTTTGCTGAAGCAAGATCCTTAATTTTTTAACTGAGAACTCCAGATCATGCACACTACCATCACAGAAATGTATATCCCAAGGCCTGATCCAATCCCTGCTACAGCTGAGGGAAAATCCTTCCATTGCAATAAACAGGAGAAGGAACAAGACTCTATTGCTTAAATGTCACCCAGAAACCAACCCTGCCAGCGGTCCCACCAGGATGGGCTGTGTGAGAGAGTGGCAGAAGATTTTTTTTTTGAGCATCGCTTTGCACTGCAGTTCTAGGAAGTAATTTTTTTTTTTTTTTAACCACTGGGATTTTAAAAATGTGTTTCCAGCCCCACATCCTTAAAAGACCTTTCTCAACGGACACGATTGGCTTATACTTCTGGTAAATCAAAGGCACGCTGTGTGTGTGTGTGTAGTGTACAGTGTGTGCAAGCTCACGTCTTCCTGTGATCGCTCATACCTTGTGAATTGGAAGCATCACTACTGAATAAATTTATGCAATAGCAAAATATAATTTCAAAAGAAAAAAAAAACCTATTGAACTGGAAGGGAATGGAGACAAGTAAGGGCCCAAGACAAAAGATAGAGAAAAGCACTCTGTGTCCCAAGGATACAAGGTCACATCTGCACCCTCAGGTGCGGTACAGCTGAAGCTGCATCGTTTGTGTTGGGATGAGAAGAGCTCTGGGTCTGCTCTCACACATCTAGGGCAGTGGGGCTGCTTCTGCTGGTGATCCTGCTAAAGGCAAAGGGAAGCTCCCCATGACTTCAATGAGAGCTGGTCAGGTTCTCAAAATAACTTGGGAGAAAGAACTAGCTCAGTCATTTTTCACCTTCAGCCTTCATGTACTTCTTGGGAGTATCGGACACAGAGGCATCGTCAGGACCATGTTCAGATCTCCTTCTACAGGCACATAACTCAGGTGCTGTGACCACTTATCTCCATCAGCTGCAGAGACAGCAGGTTGCCCTCCTAAAAAGTCACGTCTAAATCAGGTGCCTGTCATAGGCAGTCTGAACATGGCCTCTCGAAATGCCCTCTTGTTCCAAGGCCTTCCAGTTTTACTTTTTAAAAAAAAAAAAACAAAAAACAAAAGAGATTCAGACCCTAGGCTGGAAAGAAATAATGCAAAGCTTGTGCAATTATCCCCCAATGGGCATCCTGGATAGGGTCACAGTTGATACTCAGAGATCAGTGCTGGCCTTGGCAGTCAGAGCCTGGATCCGAGCAGAGTTGCAGGTCTTGCAAAGGATGTGCCCGTCCAGAGGGTAACAGCCCTGATTGTCCCCTTCAGACAGGAGGCCACCACAGTCCTAGGAAATAATCACACAGAAAGAGCAAAGTAAATAAGAAAGAAGAACAAGATTAACCGAAGAATCTATTAGTCAAAGAAACTCTCTCCTCACTCTCCGCCTTGTAACAGGATCCAGCCTGAGTCAGCGCAAAGCACGAAGCCGAGGTACGTGATGTCTTTCATGATTAAGCCATTTCCTGATAAGAGATAACGCTGCAGACAAGATGGGTTCCCAAGCTCTCTGCTGAATTTAATCCAATTGAAAATAAAAGGAGATTATTCCCTTCACATTTCTGAGGAAGGAAAGGTCTTCAGCACTGGAGAAAACATCAAACTTTAGCATATATTTATTAATGCAAAAAAAAGGATAAAAAAAAATAAAGCATCACTGGGAAGGAAGTTAGGTACTAAGATCTGACTACAGTTAATCTCCTTTGGAAGAGTTAATGCCGCAAGGGTAGAGCATCCCCTTCAGGGGGGACAGCGAAGCACACACCCCTGCCTGTGTGCCCTTACCAGAACTGTCACCTCTGTTTGTACTGCACCCGGCCCAAAAGGCTGTGCCTGAAAGAAGGATGTCACCGAGACAGCCACATGGAAACCCCACTAAAAGGCACCAAACCTGCTCCAGAGACCTCAGCTTCTAAGGCTGAGGACAGCGACTAGGAAAGGTGGGAATTACCTGTCGCTGTGTGATCACACAATGAGTTGGCCAGAGACTGCTAACAGAGCGGTGGCGAGGGGATTATGGCTTGCTCAGAGGCCATGCCCCGTCATCAGAGATGTGTGTGTGTAAATACACCTGGCAAGCAATGGGTGGAAAGAGGAACACCCTTCTTGTTCCTTTTGAGACAGCTGAGGCACATGGAGATCAAGTCCGAGGGAGTGTCTGTGTCCTGTGCTCTCCACTGCACCGACTCCTGACATTCCCATGTGTGCAGCCTAGCTATCTCAGCAGCCAGCGTGGGGACATGCTGTGTGACAAAACTCAGTGTAGGAATGCTCCACAGTCTTTAAAAAAAGCTGGGCATAAGTAACGGGCTGATAGGTACCCTGAAAGCCAAGGTCAGATTGAGAAGTGAATCAGATGCCTCAAGTCTCAGCCTAAAAACTTTGAAGCCTTAGTCCATCCTTCCTTCCAGTTAAAGTTATTAAAACCTGAAACTGCAAAAAGAAATACATTTGGTCTCATTTTCTTACCCTGCCATCTGACTGATGTATTATCCAACAAGTAACACTTGCATTGAAGAATTCTTGAAGGTTCCCTAACACAGCTGTTCCCACATGTTAATTGCTTTAAGGTGATTTTTCTTCTCTGTCTTCAGACTCTTACCATCAAAATTACCCAAAGTGCATAATGAAAGCAAACAGGAAAGTAGCACAAAAAGCATTGCACAAAACAAGAATTATCATGTTGATGTGTCCATTAAAATTCTTCAACCCAGAGCCATATGTTGAGTTTCCCGTACAATCTTGCTCAAATTCTACCACGCAGTAGCTTTCATTTTAAGAACATAAACACGAGCAACGTTTGTGTCCAAGCTGTAACTTATGATGTTCTCAAATATTAAGCTCTAATTGCCTGAGTCACATTCTCTTGCTCTCCTAATGAACCTGCTATAAAGAAGGGACCTGCTTTTCTTCTCATTTGCACAGATATAAATGAGGAAAAATTCCTTGCATGCTGAAGTCAACGAAGTAATTGGACTGTAGAGCCAGTGTTACAAAGGGGTATGCCTGTCGTGCGTATAACACGCAGTGGTGATGAAATGAAGCCAACCTTTGCTTTCCCTCCTCCACGTGATGAGAATACTAACCTCACACCGGTAGCACTGGACATGGAAGTCACGATCCAAGGCGACAATGCGTACAGTCTCCTCTTGTCCTGGGGCTGGCATGATGGGCTCCTTACACACCGAACATCTCGGAGCAAACTTCCTGAAGAACGAAGAGACAGTCCCAGTCAGCCTCAAACTCAATGCGCAAGTTTGTCGTAATTGCACCAACTGTGTGCATTCGTACAAACACACACACATAGATACCCATACGTCACGGTTTGCAGTTCTGCACAGCTGCCTCCTTGGAAAGAAGGCAGAAAGGAGCACTTTAGTCTTACAATGCAATTTCGGGCTTGAAGGAAATTAAAGAGCATTTTGCAGGCTATTAGAAGAGGACTTCAAGAATATCCGACAGGCGGCAAAGCACATTCTGCTTGCACTAATTAACAGCTAAAGGGCCTGTCGAATGACCCGTGATTGTGACACCTACGCACTGCCACAACTATCAGGCTCAACCCCCAGCCTAACTCTAAGAAAGACCATGAGATTCCTAAGGTTAGAAACATGACCAAGATCTGCTTCAAGAGCATCTCTTGTAAAAAAAAACCCAAAATATTAAAAATTGGAGGTTGGAACAAATTGGCAAAAAGTCTTAATAGAGATGGTAAAAAGATGCCTTACACCACGCTGATTTGTTGAGGTTTATCCCATCCATTTCCCTCCTATGCACACAGGAGTACACTCCTGGCTGTGCTCACTCGCAAATAAGACGCATCAGGGCACTTCTGATCAGCTGTGTTTTCTAGCTGAAACCAGCTCTCAGTGACCTATTAGAGGGTTGCCCAGGCTCAGAAGGGAACAGGTCTGTGTGCGGAGACACCAGCGCTCTCTCTTCCAGTCAGCCTGAGCTGTATGATGACAGTCACTCACTGTGGGAAGGGACCGGCTTGAATCAGGGTCAGCAGGAACACGGACCTTCCTTTTTCCCTTTGTATTGCCCACCTTAAGCCCTTCTGGCTAATTCACGTATGTTCTGTATTTGCTCCCCCCACCAGCCATGAGAAGTGGCCATCTCTGCTCCTAGGCAGGTGGGGATGCTGGAGAACATTTAGACTGTGGTGAAGCATTATTTGCTGTTTTGGTTCAAAACCTAAGGGTATCAAATCCCTTGCTGCAAATCTGCTCACAGAAAAAGAAATTTGTACCTACAGAATCTGCCTCCACATAAAGAGAGCCAGGGTCATGGGCTGCGGAGCAACAGATGGCAATACTGATGGGGAACTTCAGAGCACGGGGAGACCAAAGGCCCTTGTCTTCTGAAATGCCTACAAAAGATTGACTCTGCCACCCAGCCTGTCACATGAACCACCTCAGAATTAACTAGCTTACAAAAGAAAAAAAAAATCTATCTGTACTAGGAATAAAGAAAAATATTAATTTCACTGGCAGCAGATGAAAGATGTCTGTGTAGCTGCGATCTAACGAAAAAATGAATTAAGCAGTGGCTATAGCAAGCGCTCTGAAAAATAACTTAAATGGATCACGATACGACCGGAGCTGTAATCGCAGTTAATTATATGCTGCTTCATGCAGGCACTTCCTTGTGCCATTTCGCTTAAAAATACTTTACCAGTTCTCTGTCCAGGCTACTGTGGGAAATTCATTATGAGCCAAATATTAACTCCCAGGACCTAGAGATGACTCCTGCAGATTTCAGGGGAGATGGATGTACTACTGTGGGGCCCAAGCTCAGGGGGTAGCTAAGGGACAGTGTGAGCATCAGGTACAGCTTTGTTATCAAGAGGATGGATAGGATGCAGAGCACTTGACCTCCGGACCAGAAGGACGTGTCGTCCCTGTTCAACAAAACCCAGGCTGGCCGAAGTGCCGATAGATGCGTGGTTGACCAAAGAGACTCTGAGTGTCACATTAGGTCTTTGCTATTCTTATCACCTCCCCCTCAATCTTTCACTCAACAATTCTGTGTCCTTTCCTTGGACTGACAGCCTCCCACTACCCACTCTCAGAGCCCTGAAGTCCAGATCCAGTCGCTGCCAAAAGACTCCAACAAGGGCCGTCAGCTCTTGCTCCCAACCTTTCTCCTGAACACGTTGAGCCCTTGGCCGGTGGGGCTTGGGGAAGGAACAGGCTCCAAATTGTAAGCGGGTGTGAGGGAAACCCTTCAGGAGCCTTCTGTTGGGTGCTCAGGACAAAATTTTACCGTACGCACAAGCACAACAAGCCAGCAGCTGCCAGTTAACCCAGCCGATCTGAGCCATGGGGGATGTTAACGCGCCATCTGATCGCGGCTGCTTCACTCTCTGTCAAGCCAGCCTGCTTCTTTGAGCTTTCAGGCCCACACACTGATGTCACGAGGCTCTAATTAAGTCTACCCCCTTAGAAATTAAGAGATAAATGGTTGAGATGTAAACGCACATTTGTCAGTATTGATTTCCTCTTTTAATTGAGGGGTGTAATGTGTCTGTCTTTTCCATCCAGGGGAAACATGTGTGCTCTGATTATATCTACCTGTCTTCCTGAGATTAGCGGTGATGATGGGGGTGGCTTAAAAAAAGTGACAGCAACTACTTGCAACTACACCTTTCAACTTACTTTAAGGAGCAGTTTCACTATAAATTATTACCAGGGCTGTATTTTTAGCAGTTTGAAAAAGCTAATTAGCAACTAGAAACACGAGGAGCTGCAAGCATCCTGTGGCCACCTAGATCCCTCTAGCTGGTAAGCAAACACCTGCAGAGTGCAGCAGTACAGGACCTCTCTTAATTGCTCGGTGGAAAAAAGGTTGGAGATGCCACCGTGGAAGCACAGGTACAGGCAAGCGAGGAATGTGCACATGCTGAGTACAGGGAGAATGCAGAGCATTTAAAACAGAGGAGCACAAAGGTTATCCATAAATCCAAATGTAAGCAAAACAGAGATGAAGCAGCACCAGCCCCGTACCAATGAACGCCGTATGCCATGGTGTGCCTGCTTAGAGCAAATCTCTGCCCTAAGAGCCCTAGGAGGAAGTGGCTGAGGGTTCAGATCTTTTTGGATGCTCGGAATTAAAAAGGAGGATTTTTAGGGAGAAAAGAGAAAAACAATAAGCAAAGCCCCTGAGAGCAGCTTGGGCCATACTTATGGAAATCCTCGATGCAGTGGATGTTCCCACCAGCATCCACGGTGAAGGGGATCCCATCCAGGCTGCGATGGCACATCACACAGGTGAAGCAGTGGGGATGGTAGGCCTTCCCGGTGGCTCGGAGGATCCTCTCCATGATGGGTTTTGCGCAGACGCTGCATTGCTCCAACGTGTTCTGCAAAGAAAACATACACAAGAGATGTGAGCACCATCTCAGTAGGACATCTACAAAGGTCAGGTGGGCTGGAGGCTGCTGCTGGTCTGCTTAGAAGCTTTGGGTACTTTATTCTCATTTTTACTAGATAAGCACAGTACAGTCAACAAAGGGTATGGTAACAGCACAGGGCCTGGGTCAGGTCTTTAGTATAGTGTGAGAACACAAAGCAGAGGCTTCTCTCAGCAGCTGTGCTAAACCATCAGAGCTGGCCCATCAGGTGGGTGTATCTGAGACACTGCAGCTCCTGGAGCCAAGAGCTCACGAGGGAGCTCCGCAGCCTGCACTCCCAGGTTTCTGCCCAGTCTGAATGACCTTCTGCAGCTAAGCTGATTAGAGACAATCTCCACAATGTGCTGAAGCTCAGACTCCTGGGGCTACAGAGATCCCCTAACTGCTCTGCTAATGCAGCTCCCATAAAGGATCTTTATCTGCCTTGGAAGAAAATCTTGATCTTCCTCTCCCACCACAGAGCCTACTGGTGAGTCTGGGGAGAGAACAAAGCAGTGTCTGCAATGAAAGCATCACAAGGACAGGAGTTCAGGATGACTTAAACTGTTCATTTATTTCTAGCCCACGATGCTTGAGATACTGACTGTGAAATGCCAGCTCTAAGGCCACGATCCTTACCATGCAGGTTTGACACACTGGCCTGCTCCTGAAGCCCTGGAGCCAGAACCCACCTTTCAAGTGGGGTCCATTGAATGATTCATCTCACATCAACCCTCACTCACCCTTGCAGTCAGTTATAGAAACACCAACATCACTTTGGTTCAGAGGGTTGTCTGTGAGGCACACCAGCCCTTCTGACACCAACCCTGCAACTTACTCTTTCCAACTGAGCACCTTAAAGGCACATGCCACGAGCTGAGGGTGCACTCCATGTAGATGCAAATAACAAACCTGTGGCAGTGATTTGGGTCATTTCACTGAACTTGAGGAAAGCAAACTTCACTTACTACTCTTGCTTGATGCATCTGGGGTTATCAAACAATTCTATCAACCAGTGTTTGAATCTTGGATGAGGCAGAAAGTCTACAATTATATGGATTATAATTAAGACAGATGGAAATAAAGAGGGAGGGAAAAAAATGAAAGACAAAAATCTAATGGGACAGAAATATAAAAAGCTGCTAGAAGGCAGGTCATGTTGACAAACACAGGAAGCTAAAGTTCTTCTGCTTCCTCATGCAACAAAATTCCCAGGGAAAGCAGTGCTTTGACTGACCACATTGTTATTGCTTCTTTGAGCCAAAGTTCTCAGGGGCAAGATCCAGCCCTTACATGTGCAGCCAAATGTATTGTCAGGAGATGAATCACCAGGGAGCTCGGAGAGGTTACTTCTAAACTCCCATATTTGCTATCAGACATTATCTCTGGGCTGCAAATCACTGGTAAGATATAAGCATAGAAATAGAGAGGTTCATATCAGAAGATCAAAAGGATTGGTTTTGGAAAAAATCAATATGAAAAGTCCTGAATTTCAACCCATATGAGAACTGCCTAACATTTGTAAAGAGAGCACAGCCAGACTAGCGTTGGTTTCAGACTGTATTTTGCTTTATGCCTTGTAATAATAGGCAGGAAAGAATTATTGCTGGCCTTTGTGTCTGGTTGCTGTCACCGTCATCATCATTATAACAGTAGCCGGTATGCCAGAAAAAGCAAGGTCAATAATTTTCTCCTTGCAGGAATAACCTGGCAAATTTACCATTTTGCTTTGCATAAGCAGATCACATCATCTCAGTCCGTACCCACGCTGGTCTCTGCATTGCCAAGGAAGGAAAGCAGCGTACCTGCAGACACTGACGGAAGATTGCGCCACTCGTAAGGCATTTTCCGTGGCAACTTCTGCATGGCCGCAGGAGCGTTTGCCTCACCAGCTCACTGCTTGCTTCCTTTCCAACAGTTGCTAACAACGGAGGCCAAGGTATGAGAACAGAGCAAGCAAAACACAGCAGCTCCTTAGGATATGCTCCCAGCCTTCAGTGACTCCTGGCTTAGGGACCTCCTGAGCCAGAGCTCCACGTCTCCGTACTCATCCTCAGCTGGATGTTTCTCCCATGAACCTTCCTGATCCCTCTAAATTCTGATAAACACTGAGCACCCACAACACGTCTGGGAGTCACGGCTGACCTACACGCTGGAGGCTGAGCCTCTGTACCAGTGCTCCAGCCAGCACCGCTGAGCACAGCCTACCTGGCCCTGGGAACGGAGCAGAAACCCGAGGCTGCAATCCACCCTGCAGCGTGGCCGGGAAATGCTCTCGCTACAGATCCCATACAACTCTTACTCACACGCTTCAGATACACAGAGTTTAAGACTCCAAGGGATCACTGCAATCATCTTGGCTGACACCTTGCATTATTGTGGACTTTGGGGGGAGCTTTGCAGGGACCAGGACAGCAGGAAATGACACTTCTGGACTATGTCTTCAGAAAACACACCTCTTCTGCTCCCAAACCTCAGCTCAGTCACGCTGTCTGACGTTCTCACAGCTAAGCAAGACAAGCGTTTTAAATTAACCAACTCCTGATTAAGCCTTCTATACAATGTGAAAATCAGACCTGAGAAATTTATTCTTTTCATCCTTCCTAGCCTGTACCAGCGAAGAAAAACAAAGTCATTAGTTTCAGACTCCAGCTCACTCCCTGTCTGGGAGTATATTTGCTTAAGCCTCTTTCCTTGCTAGAAACCTGGCTCAGACCCTTCTCTTCAAGGTGTTACCAGAAGATGCCAGAGGGAAAGCTTCCTTGATTCACACCCATTTGACATCAGGTTGCTCTAAGGCAGGATTTGCCCTGTGGAGCTAACAGGGTTTTCTTTGATTCCCTAATCAGGTTACCCCACATGCCTAAGTGCTGCCCCAGCAGCTAACAACCTGCACAAAGGTATTGCTCCACATTATGGGAACAGCATCCCTGCAGGATTATAGATTTGGCTTCTTGATTTTGCTCTCTTTCACTGTTTAGCTAACTCTCCTAGCACCTCCTGGAGCTTTCAGACCTTCAGAAAGCCAAACAAGATGAAGAAAAAAAACCTAACAGCCTTGTTTTTCTTCTTTTCTTCCAAGCTGCCCTTGCCAGCCCTCTCTGTAATCAACAGGTAGAGCTGAGTGCATCTGATGAGCTACACAGTGGTCCAAAGCAAGGCACAGAGAAGAAAGAAAAGAACCAGCTTGGAAACATCAGACCTAGGAGCTGGGGTTCAAATTCACATCATAAGAATATGGACTGCAAATCCAGCATGGGCTGAGGGGAAAGTTTTCCATCATTTTCACATATTTTTGGCTAAGAGACACTTGTGTCTCTCAATCGAACTAATTTTTGAGGTTTGAAAGGAATGGGGAAGAATCTCACCTGGGGAGAATAAAGTATCCCAGTGTACCAGTAAGAAAAATAACCCCAAAGACACACTAAAACACAAGTAAGGAACTGAAATGACCACGACATCAAGCATCATCTTGTAAATTAAGAGAATTAACTGTGTACAGCATCATCAGCAGCAAAATGGAAACAAGCTGCTTGGGAACAAGTATCTGACAGCAAGTGGTGGGGGAAGTTGTTTGAGGGCCTCCCGATAGCAATACTTGGCCCTTCAGAAACCACGAAAGCCAAAGGGAGTTGCTCTGCAGATGTCAGGTTTAAACACAGGACACGGAGTGAAAATCCAAACTGCTGGGAGAGACTTCTGGGGAACAAGAGCCACTGAAGACTGGAAGTGGGAACTGTGTGAAACCCCTTCCGAAAACTTCACATCCGATAGAAAGTAGTCAAAAGGCTTCAGGGAGCAGAGCTGGAGTGGCAGCCTGTGGGCTGCAGCTCATCCTGCTTCTCTAATGGTGTAGATCATAGAATCCCAGAATGGTTTGGGTTGGAAGGGACCTTAAAGATCATCCAGTCCCACCCCCTACCATGGGCAGGGACACCTCCCACTAGCCCAGGTTGCTCAAAGCCTCATTCAGCCTGGCCTTGAACCCCTCCAGGGATGGGGCATCCACAGCTTCTCTGGGCAACCTGTATACCTTATAACCCCTCATAACCAAATTTTGGGTGCAGCAGTAACTCACTATATAGTGCCTGGCCACAAAGGCAGAAGAAAAGCCACACAGAGGTTAGTCCTTGCTTCTCCTGCATTGGCAACTCATGTGGAGCTGTAATGAACGTAAGCAATCTCTGCTGTGCTCTGAACAGCAGACCGAGGAGAGCTCACGCGTGGGAACACGAGCACGGTGTAGCTTATTGTGCTGGAAGAGGGAAGCTGCAGGAGTAAATGACATTGGCAACTCATACGCAGGGCCACAAACTCACTTTCTGTGACTGTTGCAGAAGAAACACGTTTCTCGTAGTGACTGCATTGAGGAGATGGTATTAGCTACGGGAATCAAAACTGACTGTTGTGCTAAAAACAGGCACACGGTCAACTACTGCAGCTGAACTGTAACTTAGTAAAGTGCGGTAAGTGAATTGCTTAAAGTCTTGTGACTCCGTCCTTCATTTCCTCTGACTGCGAGAGAGCAGAGCAGGAGACATTTTTCCCCATTGTGGGATAATTTTTGAGGCTTGAAAATGTTTCCATACTTAACTGAAGACAGAACACTTTACTCTCAAGAAGTCTGGTGAATTTATAAACCCCAAATTAGATCAGGTCAATTGAAACACTGCACTTCATGTAATTTCAAATGGTTTCATTTCGGTTTTGGGTCAGAAAACATATAGTTGGATGATAAATTAAATATAAAGCAGACACTGGTGGAGAGGTTAAGTGTCAAGATGCAATTTCAACACTTTCAAAACCTTTTTTTTGGCATTATTTCTCCAACAGGAAAATCCAAGACCCCCCCCACCGCCCAAAATCCCCAGCCAACCCCAGTTGCCATCTCCACAGATGGGTAAAACTTGGCAAACACAACATTTAATTCACCAATGGCCAGCATGCCATTGCTTCCTCCATATTTGAAGAGAGAATTTAGACATGTGTTGAGTTAATCCTTCTCACTCAGCTGGACACATTATTAGCAGTGAGGGACACTTGCCTTGCTGCTGCTCCCAGAGGGGTAGGTCCAGCAAGGGGAAGCATCCTGGACGACTCTCTGACGCTCAGGCCACATTATCATTGCTGCATTAGTATGCAAGAGATGCGACCCCTGACAACCCAGAATATCCTGGCAAAACTCCCTCATTCAGACAGGGTGGCAAGCAGTGAGGGTGCTCTTTAGCTGCTATAGATTTTTTGCTGGGAGAGGGGAGGGAAGATCCTGAAATAAATTACATTGGCACCCCTGCAACATCGGCAGCGCGACGTGGGTCTGAGCTGGGCATCCAGCTACCAACTGTGGAGTGTAGACTCAGGCCCTGGATGGTGCTGTGTTCAGTGGTTTTCAAATAGTTCTTCCATTCGGCTCAGGTTTTAGTGGCTTTCCCAGCACAGTAGCAATACCACCGCTGGCACGCTTCCTCTCTGCTGGAATCTGCTTTTCTTGTCAGGAAAACCTAATTCAGCTTTGTATTTTTGGGCTCGGAGCAGCTGGAGGTGAATCTGGCAGTCTGCTCTCAGCATACAGGGAGAACGAGTCCCTTCTTTTTGCCCCATAACTATTAGAGAAAGACTACATCTATTCCATGGCTTACGGCAGTAGCAAAGATGACAATGACACGCAATTGGGTCCACAAACACGCAATAACATAAGGGCCATGATGAAAATGGAAGAGGGCTTGAGAAATGCTTCACAAATGATATGCAGATGTCAAAATATGCTTCACGATGAGAGGAGGAAGGAGCTCCAGTTGCTGCTTCTTAAGACAGCTGTCTGATGGAGTGAAGGCTCAGGGATGGCTCGGCCACTGTCTGAGCACACCAGAGGCTGGAGAGGAAGCCTAGGGAAGGCTGCCGGATCTGGCAGGCACACGAGCTAGCCAGACTACCTGGAAAAATGTATATATTTTTAATGGTGAACATAATTAGTGCTCAGAACAGCACAGGCAGGGAAAAGGTGACTTCTCTCTTGCTCAGGGCCACTTTAGATAAGACCCACATCCATCTCTAGTACCACCCAGTCGAGAACGATGAAGGAACGTCAGGGTTAAACGATCTGCTCTGCATTAGGCTCAGTGTCCAACCACAATCACATTGACTCCTTCCAGCTAGAAATCCACAAGAAGCCTGATGTTGGAAATTACTTGACTACTTTCTGGCACTCTAAGCTACTCATCTTCTGTACATTCCTTGCTCTGACAACACTGAGATCTTTGTCACTTTAAAACAGCAGCACTTACGACTGTAACAAATGAGGGATTAGTTCTCTAAACTGGCAAGCAGGAAGATAAAAAGCTTGGATTTTACTTCTGGCTCTTCAACCAAGTAACTGTCAGAGCCAAAGCACTCCCATGCTCTGTGCCTCAGTTTGCCTGTCAATAAAATGGCTCTAAAAGTCACATATTCCAGAGAGAAACTGGATGCTGGGAGGTTTGATGAATACTTGTAAAGTAGTTTGTGTGCCCAAATGGTTACTTTATGGAAACAAAGTATTTTTAACAGCAACAAGTCAATTTTTTTTTTTTTTTTTAATCTACAAGACTGCACATACCTCAAAAGTCAACAAGGTCTGGCTTTGGGAGGCACAGCACTGGGGAACAGCATCTGAGCTGGTACTCAGAGCAGTCCAAATGTGATTTGCAAGATCAAAAAAAAATTAATACTGGGGAAATGCTCCTAATCACAGGTGACATTAAAAAAGCACGGAGAATAAAGAAAGTCTATGCCTATGAAATTTTTTCAACACTAATAATTGTAGTTGCAGATAATCCTACAGTAAGCCCAGCAATTGAAAGCATCCTTAGCAACTATGACGTAAAAGGAGATTGCTGTACATCTTGGTACTCAGCTCCTGTTCCTTCCGTAATTTTCTTTCTTATGAAGGTGCATTTCCAAACCTTCTTGGATCTTGTCTACTGACACCAAAAAAAGAAGAGCTGCACGTTCCTCACAAAACCAAAACAGTGCACGGTGTATTTCAGTGCGCACAGCTCACGCTTACTGCTAGTGCTGCCAACCCCACGGCACACCGGGTACGAACCCCAGGATTACCATGGGAAGTTGGTCACCCAGACTGCAACCAGGTCCAGAAACATCCAACCACCAAGCTCAGGCAGGCTTTTGGAGTGCTGCAGATATGAACATCCATAAAGCACAGCCGCTGAGCCTTCCTTGGCAGGCAGGGGTGATCTGATAAGACAGTTTCCATCTTGGATTTCTTCAGGCTGAGAAGATCCTGAACTTCCAACCAGACCGTTGGCCCTCGTTCCAAACCGTTGCATAATACAACGCCTGGCACAAGATGCTGATTTTCAAAGATTTCGGATTTGAAGGAAATCCCTCAGAATCCCTCCCAGAATATCAGAGGTAAACAGTTTATTCAAGGCTTCTGCAGCTCAGGCAAACTGGCACAGAGCTACCGCCGAAATCCCTGGACCCTGCTGCACAAGGGCAGCCATCCCTCGGAAGATTAGTATTGCTTCACACTGCTGGGGCCACCACCTAGAGGTAAATCATCCACTGGCTTTGCAGATTGCAGAAAGATGAGTTCGAGGATTTGTTAGGACTTTCCCCCCCCCCCCTTCCGGAGTGAAACCTTGGTAGTTTTTAAGACTATAATATCCTATTAGCTTTGCTCCTAGGGGGACAGGGTGAATTCATTGCAGGTCTGACAGCCTGTGCTTTTACCTGTTATTAACACCCACACGTCAGGTGAGAGCACCCACAAGCCATAATCATAACTCCAGGCTCTGCGGGATAAAGCAAAGCTGGTCCCTGTGCCCAAAGGCTTCCAGTTCTTGCACCAGAGATGATGCACTGCTCGCCTTCCATGTTCTCACCATCGCATCCATCTGTTCCCTCGACACATGATGTGCCTGACCTTGTCTGCCACCCCGGGAGTTTTGCCTAAATAAGGCTCGAAGGATCCTGTTGTGATGACTTTCTGCACAGGCAGCAGAATTCTATGCAGCTGGGAGATGTGGCAAACACTGAGCAGATACACTCTTCTCCTTGTTTAGATACAATTGCGGACAACACAGAGATTTCAAGCTTAATTAGCAACGCCGAGGAAGCTGTTAGAGAGGCATTTCAAACCGCTCGCAGTTTAAACTGATTAGAACTTTGTGAAAACAAAATGAAATTGTGTAGCAAATTGTTCGGCTAAAATTCAAGTCACACGGAACCATATCAAAGGGAATACAAAGAAGTGGCTACCGGCAAGAAGTGGGCTTTTTTTTTTTTTTTTTTTCTCTTTTCTTTTGGTAGAGAATTTAATTTCATAGCCTTTAATAAACCTGATGCTCCAATCCAAGCTTGCCACTCTGGCAAAGAGCTTAACCAAAATAACACTGGAACTCACAGCTGGCAGACGGAAGAGACAATAAATTGGTCAAATCTGGGCAGAATACAAGAAAAAAAAATTCCAAAATTCCATTCAATCTTCCTGGTTTAGAATTTTGATGTAACTGACCATTGACATGGAAATGTTATCTTGACCTTAACTGCTAAAGCTGACTTGCGGAGGAAAAAATGACTGACTCTGTGACATTTCAGTGGTTATTTATAGTTCTCCGCACCCTCCTCTCGCTCGGTATTTTTACATTAGAAATGAATTCTCGCCTGCCATGCTTTTCCTGAAGGACTGCCTGAGCAGTGCAAGAATTTGTGACATAAAAAAATATCAAGAAAACGGAATCTTGTTGATTAACATGGAAAGAAGATTTTAGTTGGAAAGTCTGCCAGTAAACTAGCATCCAGCAAAGATGAGCTTTGGTTCCAGATTGAACACCCCCAGCCTTTTCACTACAGCCTGTTTAAAGCTCGTATTTTATGCCTCCTGTGTTCTCCAAAGGAGATTTCCTGGAGAAAACAAGGGAAAAGTCAGGACTACAACTCAGGAGTCTGGGTACTTCTAANAAAAAAAAAAAAAAAAAAAAAAAAAAAAAAAAAAAAAAAAAAAAAGGCAGAATCCTTCCCCTCACTCCTTCAGAATAAAAAAAACTTCATCTCTCTAAGCCCCAAGGAAAGGCACACAGCCCATTTTCCCCTGGGTATTTCAAGTCACAGATAAAGGCATCTTTAAGTTGCTTCTAAGAGCTACCCAAGGTTAAATATTTCAGCTGAGTCTCACTTTAACAGCTTGCCCCGACCACCTAAATCACCCAAGCAAGGGGGATGCAAAGCTTCTCGTGGATGTCTCATACAAGTCAGAAGAGCAAGTTGCGTTTTCCAGCTGCACAGGCAGAGGAAACTAAGGATGCCTAGCTTCTGTCCTCGGGTACACCAGTGACTCCGAGAGTTTCGTTTCATTGCTTTCCACCTCTGTGCTCCATGCTATCTGTGGAGCGGGTTTAGTAAAGTATTGGCAGGGCTGAGATGATCTGACACAATTCACGTCTCTATTACGAACAGCAAAGTTGGCACCTAGAACTACCAATAAACAACTCCCCAAACTGACCCAAAAAACCAAGCGAGAAGGTAATGAGATTTTGCCCAGAATTTCATGGAGCTTTCACTGAAACACCTTTTGAGTGCAAGATAATTTTTCCAGTGTATCCACACAAGTTGTGAAACACAGGTCATGGCAACAGTTCAGTACAAAAAGAGCTGCTCTTAATAGATAATGTAATCCGGCACAAAGCTTGGAAAAAACACCCCAAACTCAGAACTGACGGGGAGAATACGATTCTCCCAAATCCTCAACGTGTTTCTTAAAGAGCTGCCAAATCCATTTAAGTCCCTGATGTGAGGAGAACACATTGGAGCCTTTAGGGGAACGGGAGACCTATCAATGCTGGGGATACAAGGGCTGAAAACTTTGTGGGTGCTCTGAGGTCCTTTCAAAGGGAGGGAAAAAGGTGGTTTCTTATCTCCTGAAGAAGCCCTCTTGAGTAAAATGCATATTTTAAAGACTTTGTGAGAACACTGGGCAGGAACCACAGGCAACCGCCACTGTCAAGAATAACAGAAAGCAGAATTTAGTGAGCCAATGTAAGGCAAGAACTGTTTTTCTACTACCAAAACCAGGAATTTTTTTTTTTTTTTTTTTTTTTTGGGTGTCCAGGATTTCTTCAGAGACTTGAACTGAGTTATCCCCTGGAGCAACATCCATTCTTCTGTCTAGAGTCAGTCTTTAATTGGAAATAAATGCAGGCTGGTGAGTAAGTCCAGGACCAAATATATCACCCAGCAGGTACTGGGATTATTTTTAGATGCAATGACATCCCTATTCTTTTCATTCAGATGACCTGGATGTTTGCTTCAGTTCCTGGTCTGGAGAAGCAAGCTTGAGCCACCTGCTAAGACCAGAGTGACAAAGGAAGGAAGGGATACAAAAAGGGAAGATGGAGACAGCAACGTAAGAAGAATCCAGACAAGGCATGGCACAGATTAAAGAACTTCCCAAAGAAGCCAAGTGAGATGTGAGAAAAGTGAAAATCCATCTACTTTCTAGCTGGAGACTGATGATGCATCCTGAGAACCCATCCATCGTGTTCCTACCTCCACTATGAGACGATCTCATCCACGGAAAGACAGAGGTAGGAAAGATTTACATCAGCCCCTCTGCACCGCCAGCCCACCTCTGAAGGCTCCTAGCTAGAGCCCAGCTTGACATACAGCTGGGAGAAAAAGGATATGTTATTCTCTCTAACCTTACAAACTGATACCCGCACTACAGATCAGATCCTTCCTGGAATGACGTGTGAAAAGCAAACCAAAAGCTTTGGGCTACTCTTCTGTTCAAGACATTGTGGTTGGACTGTTGGGCAGAAGATCCCTTGCAAAACAATTGCCTACCTAGTTGATCTAACCTCTTGGCACTGTTCTTTTACTCTCAAGCTAGAAAAATTAAGGCTCCTTGTAAAAAAAAAAAAAAAAAAGCAGTTTTCGTATTTTGGACAGACAACATGGAGACTTGGATACAAGGATGTTGGATGGCAAAAAACATTGGAATGCAAATAAAAAACGTCTTGGGCTCAGAGTTGCCATCGAGAGCAGATGGGGATATCTGAGTAGGTGGTAATTCTCTCGTGTCAGCAGGGTTAGTCAAGGATGTTCAGAGCAGGAAACCTTTGCTCTAAAGTAATTTCTTTCCCTTTCATCACCACAAGAAATTTTGGATTAATTTGGAATATGAAGGACATCGGTCTGAGCTGTCGGGAAGGTTTATGTCAGAGCAGAGCAGACCAAAAATCAAGCTGACAGTTGGCATTTCTTTACCAGGTCTTTTACATCACTCAAGGAGGCTGCCCTGGATGTTATTTAAAGTTGAAAAGCACAGTCACCAAACACTGTGCTAGTCAACTGTCAGTCCCTCACACACACGAACCAGATTACTCCCGAGTTTATGAAAGCAACACCAACGGCTTTCAGCCAAATATTACATTTTTTAAAAAAAAGAAACAACAGTTGAGAAAAAACAGCAAAACCCAAATGTGAATGGAGCTTTTGAAAAGAAGAGATTCACTTGGGCACACGCAGCAGTAACACAAACTCCACGGGCTTGTGACAGCGCTGGAGAATCCACCAGCAAAGCCGAGCAGCCACGGAAGGAGAAACCAAGCTGTCCAACCTCACTGCTTTCCTAGTGACACAGTTCCATAAGAAATGTGCATTTATATAAACACACTGAATGTATAATAGATATTATATAACATGCCCGTTCTCCAGTTGATAGTGTCCTCTCAGTGTACGGACTCTCGGGCTGAAATCACCGTGGTTATAGAATATAGGGGAAAAAATAACATTATTCCAGGACCGTTCTGTTCTGTAACTGTTCCATTCTGTTATGGGGATTTTCTTTCCGTAACAGTGGAAAAGACCATGCTCTGGTGCTTCACACGGTATTTTAAAAGGTCTGAGATCACCTGCACCAAGGGTTGTTTCTCATTAACGTAACTGCTGAATTGCTCATCTCCATCCTAACACAAGTTACTTCAAACTTTCCTTTCTGAAGACCAGAAATTGCCATTTCCCCAGTAAGAACTTCTGAACACCCAAAGTAACCTGACCCTCGCCTTTTGCCAAGCAGCTCACGCAAACGCAAACCACTATGGCCCACATCTTTCCATAGCTGCTGATTCAACAGACCTACTATAGGAACGAGAGAAGGAAGGGCCGTTCTTCATCAGGCTCTAACTATGGATCGGATCCAGGTGCAAAGGGACAAGACAGTCTGGTAATAACCCGTGGCTCATGTACCCGATCGAGCCAGCTAACGCAGGCAACATGGACAAGTGCTGGTGGTCTCCTAATGAAAGGAACGCATTTTCTTGCTGGTACCATACTAACCTACCTGCACGCCCTGCCACACCAGCTTCCAAAGAGAGAAGGGAAGAGGACAGAGGGACAGGGAGTAGCAGGGAAGGGTGGGGAGCAAGGAAGCGATCTAGGACTTTCTGAGTCATCTTTTTCTGGGTTTGCTGCTGGGGCAGCATAGCCCAACTCTGCCCTACCTGTAAGTTTTCCTATGGAAAAAGTTAATGTTGGCTCCTACACATACAGCGTGAGTCCAGCAAGCATCCTCCTGCCAGTTCTGCAAGGGCAGCTAAGGAGTCCTGCTGGAAATCTGGACCCAGAGAGAAACAGCAGTGGAAAGCAGCCATTTCAGAAGCACATTATTAAGCCATCAGACCAGTAGCTACAGGATCCCCACGGAAAAGTTGATCCAGGCACTTTGTATAATTACTTGAGCCCTCCCAGAGTCATTTATTCCCTTTGTGGTTGGCAGGGAAAGTCAATATCTTCTGGAGCTGCAAAGTCATAGGGCTTTTTAAGAAGCCAGGTTTGTAGGTGAAGACATTTCTCTTTGCAAAAATCTTTGCTTGAATACGCTGTTCAGCAGTGATCCAGGCTTTTTGCAAAGCTAATGCAGCAATGTCAAATGACCATGGCACGCAGGCAGGTTTAAGCTTTCCATTTGCTTTACCTACATATGTTTTAACACTCACATTTTTAGATGGAGAGGGATAAAAATAGCTTAATTGTGCCTATTGCCTACAGTACTGCTGGACTCCACCTGAGGGAAGGAACTGGAGTTTAAATTTTTTTCAAGTTAGACATGTTTCCAGGAGGTTGCTAATTATCCTGTGTGTTTTATACAGTATTTCTGTACTTTTCTGAAAGCAACTCAACACAAAAATATTTGAGCTGAGATCTGGAATGCATGACTGCAAACCAGGCACTCGCTCCAGGGTTCATCTGACCCCACAAATCCTTGTTCTTACGAGGCTTTGGAAAGTGCTTTGAGATCTGCTGGTGAGAAAATACTGCCTAGATCCCAAAGACCTGTCTTTGCAATTCAATTCTCCCGCTTCCATGCACTTTAACCTCCCCTGTTTGCCTGGCATCCCTACGACTACAGCTGGGTAGAGAGCTGATCCCTTTGGGGCCTGATGTGTGAATCAATTCACTTTGGGTACAACCCTCCTTTTAACTACCAGTCGCTCCCAGTCACACAGCGCACGGTGTCCCCAGGGGTTGGGTGTTCTGTGTTTTAGGGTGGTTAATTCAAACCGCCTTTTCTTGAAGACACTCCATGCCTGCAGCTTGAGTTGGGGTATGTTCAGCATCTTGGACAAACAAAAACAAAGCAGCCCATAGTCTCTCAAGGAGGAGACAAACCACAAGATAGTTAGAAAGGAGGCCAATTTTTGAAAATCACCAGTTTTTACCTCTTCTGACCTAGATGGTTGACCAACCCAAGCACCACCTCCAAGTGTGCTTCTTGTGCTCCTTGAACAAAGGCAGACAAATCTCCAGGGGCCATAAATCATCATTCTGCAGCGGTATCAGCTGGAGTTACTGACATCTGGACCTGCCATGGCAGTGGTCTAACAGGAAGAAATCGTTAGCTAGTGCCACGTATCGGACAGAGGGATCTTGCCAGCATACGATGTGCATGCTTCCCATCTTCCCACCATGCCTGGGCTCTCTGCTCTCTTTTGGGAACGTGACAAAAAGAAAACAAAACAAGGCACCACTCCTTCTCCCCCAAACCCACAGTTTGGGAGGTCCTTGGCGCTATCTCAGCATTGTTTCTGTGCAGAATCCCTGGCAACTGATCCGTTTACGATTTCTGGTACTTTACAGGTTCTACTGAACGAGGACTTCCATAACAGTATCCAGGCCTACTCTGAAGAAACCAAGAGATGAAGACTTATCACTTACCAGTCTTTTGTTCCAGTGGTAACCAGTCATACTGTAAACTATTTGTCTCATTTCTACTGTGAGTGTATTTGGCTCCCGCCTCCACCATTGTTCTCCCTTTCACCACTGCAAAAGTTTCTTCATTAGCCCGTACTTGGCCTTATACATTACACCACGCCACCTCTGAGAAACTAAACTCTCTGAACTCACTTTACAGTATATTTTCTCCCACTTTTAGCTCTTTTCTCCACCTTCTTCAGTCTTCCAGTGTCCTTGGAAGGAATGGGCAGCAGACTAGGTAGGGGATTGCACTCTCTCACCAACACTGAACTTGATATAAAGTCAGATTTTAACTAAGCCTTCCCCCAGTCTTTACAAGCAGCCCTTTTGCCAAAACACTGGAAGACTTCCTTAGCTGTCCATCCAGAAAGCTCTTCTCCTTCCGAAAAAAGGCACTTTGCAAGGCACGCCTCCAGCTGTAGATAGAGCTGGTGTGCCAGAAGATGATAATAATTTTGTTCCTGGACAGATAGACGGCCTCACAGTTGGGTGTATTAAACCAATTTTGCTCAAATTAGTCCAGGATGTTCATCAGTCCATGACTCTCCATTCTACTGCTCTGACAATTTACTAATCCACTAATTTTATCACAGTTATTTTGCTCTTTGTTGCTAATAACAGACCACAGGTAAGCATCAAGTACTATCAGACATGACAGCTCTGCAGTACTGCACTAGGAATCTATCTCAGCCCTGCTCTTCCATGTGGTTTCTCTTGTAGGGACTGTTGCACTGGCCCCAAGTACACGGCTCGGGGACAGATGGTTTATCCCAGGATGCCTGGATACCATACAGGGAATCTTAAGCAGAAGCCGTTAACGAGCTGTGTGATTTAATGGCATTTCAGAGTTCGTAAGATGTGTGGTAGTCACTCCACATGTCTGTACGAAATAAAAGCTTCAGTGTATACAAGCCTTTGCAGAAAGATTTAAGAATTGCTTCAGCAGGAGGGAAAAAAAATTCACCTTATAGGCAAAAAAAAAAAAAAAAATTGCTAATCACTCTGACAAGCCCCTGGAAAGCAACAAGCTGCCTCTGGTTACTATTGTGTAGGCGATAGTTGTGTTTAGGCATGTCTGAGTGACAACGTTGTCAAAGCTCCTGGTCAAGCCTACTTCTGCACCAAGGAACCGACTCAAATCACCAGAGATGATCCTAGGGCTGGAAGCATGCAGAGAGCTTGGAGAGTGACTATCCCCCAAAAGACAAAACTGCAGTATAGAAGACAGGGCATTCCCAATGCCAGACCTTCCCCAAACAGAACCAGGAGAAAGAGATGCAAAACATCCCTAGGGAGGAAACTAGGAAGCATCTGCCACAATACAGAGCGAAGGGAACCTTCCAAACTAATCTAAGGTAGTTTTATGCATCTGTAACTCCATTTTTGTAAGCTGCAACTTTATACAAACTTTTTAAACTATTGTCTTTTGGATGTTACACTTATTTGCTGTAACCTTAACTCGGTTTGAATTAATGGTGATGATATTACATTAAAATCCTTAAAGTGGAGTACCAAGAGCTTCTCGTGATGCCCTCTGTCAATAATACACTGCTGTAGAGAGGAGAATGTGTTTTTCCCAGGGTACACTGGCTAGTCTAGGAGACTGTAACACACAGCAAAGAAACACAGCTAGGAGAAGCTCCCAGCACCCCAGGAGCATGGCCATCCAGTCAGCTAAGCACTCTGCAGTCCCTCCATGCAAGTCTCAATGAAAAAACAACTCATATCAACCCATTTCTCAGGGAGGTAAAACAGTGAAGCAACTCAATCTGAGCAAAAAAGAGACATGAGAATTCAGCAGAAGAATTCAGAGCAGGAGCAAGGGCTGGGAGATATGGACCCAGGACTGTGTTCAAATAGCTTAGCCCCAGCTACTTTACATTAACCAAACTTCTCATTTCCTTTCTCCTGCTTAAGGGCACTCTCGGCAGCTTTGGCATGTGTGGGGCCAGCACACAGACCTGCTCGGTTCCGGATCTAGGAGCTAAGGGAAGCACTGGCAGGTACCTGAACAGACATAATGATGTTCTGGGCAGGAGGAGGAAAAAGCCATTCCCCAGCTGGCTCCCTGAGCCCAGACATTACAGAACACAACAGGTGACTCAAGCACCGGGAAAACAACTTGGGGGAATGCGGACAGAAAACCTCAGGGTTGAACACAGCTCGTGCAGCCTTGCCATGCCAGCCCAAACAGATGGTGTCACAGAGGGGCACAGGGTAGCTCAGCTCCCCATATACACCCCATACAGGGCAACAGCAGCACCACAGGGCTGCTTTCCCATGCTGAGGCCTCCTCCTCATGAAGCACACCAGGAGTTCCCTCTTTTGGCAGGCTTTTGAAGGGCTGGTTACATTTTCCTCTTCTACAGGCGCTGCCATTTGGCACAAACAGCTGACACAGCCGCACGTGCGTCCCAGCTTTGTAAATCCCATGTAGGAACGTGCTAGCTCAGGCAAGATGAGCGCAATGCATAATGGAAGAAAAATTATTCAGTAGACCCCTATTTCAAGTCTTTGTCAAGGATTTCGGAGGGTAGGGTAGTCTCTACCCTCTGTTTTCATATGCCAGGATATTTTCCAAAATGGTTTGTGCTTTAGATCCCAACCCATTTCTTAAAAAAAAAAAAAAGTTATTTTTCATCAAAACCTGCTGGAAAAGAAATCTATCTTCATAAAGGGGCAGCTGCACCTTGCAGACATGCACAGCTGAAGATCTTTTATGTAAGACTCCCCCTGACCGCGTGGAGAGCTGTTAAGATGTCAGATCATGGTTTGTTGCTCTCAGGGAGGCTGCTGCAGCACTCAGTCAGAACAAGTTTACGTCTTGGAGGAATTAATTTGTCTGAATAATGTCATCCTGGTTAAACAAAATGTTAGGAAAAATACTGCGGCGTTCCGGTGCACCTCCCTGAACTGATGCCTATATATGGGGATTAGCCAGCGTGAAAGGGATCCTGCTGAGTCAAACTGGATTATAGCAGTATTATTTTATAGAGACAGAAGAGAAGAGGAGGAAGGGAGGAGCTAGTGAAACCTTGCAAAAATATCAGCTGTTTGACATGTTAAAGCAAACAGCACGAATGTGAAACGCTGCTTGTTTCACTAGTGGCAGTAGCAATGATTTTTTACGCCTTTTAGCCCTGCAGGCAACCCAGCTTCCAGAAAGGAAGGTGGACTCCAATCCTTTCCCGGGCATCAGGAGACGTGTTGGCTGTGTTTCCATCAGGAACGAGCACTGTGGTGGCACCCCCATGGTAGAGATGTTCCTCACATGGGAGGATGTCCCCCAGAGCCTTGCCAGCCCTGTCCAGCTGCCCAAGCATCACGTAAGAGAGCAAAGGAGCTTCCAGACCCAGCTCTCTGAGCCCTTGGGGAGCTGGTGCAGATGGCAGGAAGGGAAAACATGCAGGCTTTCAATAAAGTCCCTGAGGTGCCTCTATTTTTCATCACCAGGCATTCACCCAACCATTTACATGCCGATGGTTCAATGCTGGCTGGGGACAAGTCACAAAGGGGACATGCCCTTGTACATCTTGTTTGCAGAGCTGGATCTGCGATGTGTTCTTAGAGCGTGCCTGGAGGGCTGCTCTCCTCTCTTTCCAGCAAGCAGCTTGACCTTACAGTGACAGCATCAATTCCTCCCTCTCGCTCTCTCTGACCTGTGCAAAGCAGAAACACTTGCCCAGGAGAAAGCAAGAGATGCCTACACCAACTATCTGCACCCTACAGTACAAGGGGGAAGGCTGGGGGCTGCCTTCCAACCCCCACTTCAGAATCAGCCCTAAATATCCCACATCTCAGGTCAGTGCTCTTAACCGTGGGGCTGTGCAAGGGTAGGTGAAGAAGACCCCCCTACCCTAATTATGCAATTAAATGACAGACCCTGCTTAAGCATAGAGGAGCTGGAAAACTCAGGCAGAGGAGGAGGTACTTCTTTTCAGGGCAGAAAGAGATGCCAAAGGAAGAGGCAAGGCTTGTGCCTCTCTTTGTAGCGCTTCTATTCAGCGGTGCTGGCCTCAGTGGAGCAAAAATCCCTGTGCCTGCTCCTCCTGAGAAGTGTCAGAGCCTGAGTGTGGTGGATTGGGCTCAAATTTGTGCTTTGCAACACTGAGCTGAAGACCGCTGTGGTAGCAGTGGAAAAACATTCTCCATCCTCCACTGCCCCATGCCAGAATATCAAATGCAATGTTAGGCTAGCCAGAGCTTACAAATGCACGGTTCAAAGGGAAAATTCAAATGGATTTGAGTCATGGGAGTATAAAAAAAAAAGATTCTCAAAAAACAAATAGAACATATCAGTCATGTTGTAACTTAGAAAGCCAAAATTTCCTCCCAAAGCCAGCACTGAAAGTTTCCAAGATTCCAGGGCGCATCTCTGTCTGGAGCTAATATAGATTATATTTTTTTAATCCAAAGTTTCAAGCCCAGCAAAACGCATTTCTGACAATAAGAACCCCTCCTGGCCAGCCAGCCAAAGCAATCACACCACTCCTCCTTAACCCACCTTTTCCCCCCAGGTAGCATCGTAGCCCATAGAGCTGCACCCCTTCAGCATCGCCATGCCCACCGCACATCTCCCATGGAGCAAGACCCTTTTCCACCCCCTTTTTGCAGCTGGCAGTATTTGCCCAGTGCTTTTCCAAATGGGGAGCTGGAGCAGGTTGGGAACCCATGGCAGGAGGACGGGTGCAATCCTGACCCACATCTTCCCCATGAGCACTTCCATCCCTTTGGCCCTGCCCATCCCAGGGTATTTTCTCCATGCTGGCCTCAGAGCTGTAAGGAGACCTCTCCTCGAGCTTCTTCACTCACATCCCTCCTACATCTCAAGGAAATGGCAGTTTTGAGGTGGTTTTGCCCACCCAGGTCACTCATCTCCAGGGCCCGTTTCCTAACCACACACATCCCATAAAACAATCTGGGCGTACCGCATCTCCACTTTCCTTTCCTGGCTGTGTCATCAAAGAAAAATGGTCAGAACTGGCTTCTTCTGGTGGAGCCAGCCCTGAGTGAGGGTGAATTAGAGCATGACTAAACAACCAGGCCACTCGGGAGCTATAGGTGGAGGAAAGCCTACTTTCTAGGTACTCAGATGAGACTTGCCTTAAATACACTGAGCGAAGGTGATACCAACACTGGGGTGATTGCAGGAGGGTTGTAGTTAGGGCTGGGTGAAATATTCTTCCCTGAGAGGTACCAGCGAATCTCCACCATCACTCCCAAGAGTCATGCATGTCAGGCTCGTGGCCACATGAAGTTATCTGGGACGAATGGCCTCACAGGCATCAGACCCACTTAACAGAAATTAAGTTGTCTCCACATTGGACCAAAAAGAAAAAAAAAGTGCTCCCTTAAAGAAATAGCAGTAAAACCAAAACAATCCCCCCACAACTCCCTGTGTGTAAACATCAACAAAAACTAAGCTGTTTAATATATTTTGCAAAAGTAAAACCAGAATAAATGCTTTGCCTCCAACACATAAGGAACATATTATTACCACATTGTCTTCAGTCATTATTCAAGCAATGCATTTAAACGTTCAGGGAGAAGAATGTTTGCTAAAATATTGTTATGTAACACGGGGAAAATGACTAATTCTGCGCTTGATCGTTTCGTATTTTGCTCCAAGTAAGAGTCACTAGATCTTATTCTCTGGCCGAAGCAGCAGCATGGCCGAATTCTGACCCAGTTTCCCCAGTGGCTTTTACAGTGGGCTGATCCGATCCCCCGCAGCCGAGTTACTCCAGACATACTGAGCATAACTGTCTTCTGAATCAGTCCTTCAGGGCTGCGCATTTCCGAAGACAGGTGGAATAACAGCGCACATTTCTCCACGCTCCCTGCTGACGGAGGGCAGAGATCATTTACTTCCAATTCCTCACGACTTGCGCGGAGTCTGGAGCCTTACGCATATGCCAAGAGGGGTCAATGCCATTGAGCAGTCGTAAGCGAGCTTTAGCAACTGCTGATTCACAGAGAGGGTTTGCTACACGAATTCCTCTCCTGCTAGCAGATGCAGAAGTTATTGAAGATCTGTCCTGTGGGTATCCCTATTTCCAGTTCGTTTGCATCAAGAATATAGATAAAAGACAAATAGACCTGTCTGTTCTTATAGACACCCACTAGGAGCTGCCATTTTCCTACCCTAGTGGAAAAAAAAATAAAAATTAGGGTTTATAAACTTTCAAAAGTTTATAAACCAATATAAACCAATCCAACCTGTATTAGAGTGAAACCTGTCCCGCACACAGAGAACAAAGGTGACACTGACCCTGGCGGGTCTTCTGAGAACAACTATAGCTAGGGCTAGTAAAAAAAATATTTTGTTTAAAGCTTCAGAAAAGCCCCCAGCCTCCCCTCCCAAATGGGAATTTCCATGTGAAATGTCTGATCCTGACACACTTTTGTGAAGCAGCTTTTCAGTAGTGTGGAGGAAAGACAAATGTGTTCTTGGGGTTTTCTTTCAGAGGTTTTTAGACCCCCTCCTTCAAAACGTGTGATTAAGATTTTCCAGTTTGGTGATAAGTGAGATGCAAGCAGGAACTCCCAGTCACCTTCAGCTGAAACCCATTTCTTGTGCAACTCTGAATGCATGTCACTGGGGAGTCAGGGAGGGGTTTTAACCCTCCCGGGGCTGCGCTGCTCCATCAGGTGATGTATCACAGCTCAGGTATCTCCAGTCCTCACGGGGCTGGGATTGTGTTTTTAGCCTTACATCCAAGTAGGGGTATAATGCTATGCACGATGAGATGTGCTGGACAAGTCTAGGTCTTGCTTTACTCAAAGTTAAAAGGGAGGCAAGCTATTGAAATCAAGTGTTGGGGATTTATCCAGATATTCCCACAGCCAGAACCCAGCCCCTTTGGGTCAATGATATAATATTCTCCCTCTTCTCCTAAGGGCTTGCTCAGATTGACGTTCAAAGGTACGCACGAAGCTCTGTCACTGTATTAACCTATATGCCACAGAGGCTCTAATTGTCACCCACAGAACACCTGCTACAGCACTTCTGTTATTTTTAATTAACAACAGCCAAAGTAAAATTACCAGAGCTCAGTCCTCAGTGATCCTGCCTTGAATCTCTGCCCCCTCAGTAACAGCAAGGTTTGCTGTCAGCGGAGGAAAATGCACCAGCCTGCTAGGGGACAGCGAGGCAGAAAGCCCTTGACCGTACCAGAAAGTTTCAGAAGGCAAACCAAGCTCCTTCTCGAGCTAGAACAGCAGCTTATTTTGCAATTAGGAAAGAGAAGATAAAGGGACAAGTGAATTTCCTGCTGTGATGGGGCATTTGCAAGAGAGTCCCTCTAACTACATCTGGTTCCTCGCAGTACCGATCTGCGCAGCGCTGGGTTATTATGTAGTGTCTTGGACTGCTTGGAGGTAATAAGCATTCACCGAAAATGGACTGCTATTAGCCACCGGCAAAAGCTGATTATAATAGTGCCAGCACTGGAATATGTTTTCCACCCATTTACAAGAGGAGTAAAATAACAGGAGGAAAAAAAAAAAAATCACATTTGCCAGTGTTTGGAGCGTAGTGTGCTCTACATACAATTATCGAGAGAATGACAGGAAATTGACCCATTTACTCAGAAAAGTTCCTATCGTGTTCTGCACTATTTCATTTCATGCCCATTTGAGAACAAGTCATTTCTCTTCAGGGCAGAAGATAAATTGTCAGCTCGTACACACATCTCTTTTCATTGCCAGGCACAAAAATATCACAAAGAAACATTTCCTTGCCCTCTGCTTAATTTTCTTCTTCTTCATCTTCTCTAATAAATGGTGCTAACTATAAAAGTCAACGGACTGTAAATAAACTCAATTCTATTCCTAACTTACCTTATGATTGATTTTGGGACATAATGTATTCCACCCACAAGGTCTCTCGTCTGATTCAACCACTTTTCTCAGTACCAGAGAAAAATCAGATAACAACCTCAGTGGAATAGCTTTATGTAAAACCAGAAATATTTGGCAACTTCCTTAACGGCACATTGGAATACAAGCTACACCGCATCCCGGACCAGCAGACAGCCCTTGTGTCAGTACCGAGAGCACGTATCCTGCGGCGGGAGCCTTCTAAGCATGGCTTGGATCTCACCTGTCATTTCACCCAACCACTTCTCCTTCCACTCTGAACGTGCTCAACAGAGGGCAAAAGCAGCAATGGGATCACCACAACAGAGAGAAAATTCACACGGAAAGAAGCTGGAGACCTGAAGACAGCAAGGTCCAGGGGGAGAGGCAGCACATGCAGGAAAGAGAAAAGGATGGCATTGAAATGGACTTTAGGAGGAATTTTTTCCTGCAGAGGGGGGTGAGGCAGTGGCCCAGGTTGCCCAGAGAAGCTGTGGATGCCCCATCCCTGGAGGGGTTCAAGGCCAGGCTGGATGAGGCTTTGGGCAACCTGGGCTGGTGGGAGGTGTCCCTGCCCATGGCAGGGGGTGGCACTGGGTGATCTCTAAGGTCCCTTCCAACCCAAACCATCCTGTGATTTTAAATATCTTTATCTACATCCTGAGCTCAGGTTTCTAGAGAACAGAGCTTGCTGTGCCTGCTGCTTCCAAGTGATGATGCTCAGTCCTGGCTGACATCAAGGACATCACTGAACACAGAATTCAAGAGCATCCCTGAGGGAAGTGCCAGCAGTCTGGGTTCGCAAGCAGAACACAGGTGTGTCCCATGCTGCACGGCTGGAGAACTGCTAATGTAAGGATAAGCCTCGGGCACGGAAGAGCCAGCGTGGCAGTAATTCTGTACTCCCCAGCTCCAGCCGTATCCTTCAAACACCCTTCCAGCCTTCAGCTGTTTTCTTCCAGTTTCTTGAGGTTTAGGTTAGAGCAGCCCAGCAAACCTGAGTTCACACAACCCTTCCTGCAGCTGGCGTGCTGGCAGAACACCTCAGCTCATCCTCCCAGCCCCTGCTCCGCCAGGTATAACCTTATAACTCCTTTGTATGTCTGCAGTCCTTTGCTCTAGGACTTCATGTTCAATGTGATCACTCATCACAGTTCTTTCACCTGGATATTATCTTCCCTGGGGTCCTCCATCCTGGAGCATCATTGCCAGCAGTGAAAATTACCAACTGTTTGGAGCAGGAAATGAGATGGGGACGGGAGCCCAGAGTCAGCACCAGCCTCAGGAGTTGCAGCACTTCAATCCTAGGCTGAGAGCAGCAAAATTCATGCTCTGCACAGAAACCAGTCACAGGAAATGTTATTCTGGCTGGTTTTGACTGTGATGTATCTACACAGAATAGAGCCTGGGAAGTGTCTTGCAAAGGAAAGAAGAGCCTTTCTTCACAAACAAGCAAAATGTTCAAGGCTCTTCTAATTCACACCCAGACTACATCCCCCTACTCCTCTACCCCCCAAAAAAACCCCTCAACTGTTCCCCAGTTAGGAGAAGGGATTAGCAGAGTAACAAAAGGAGTTTCCAGGTCAAGAATCATTTGGAAACTATAGCCAAAACCAAATTGTTGGGGTCTGCTCTTTGTCCCAGGGAAAAGCTCTTTGCTGCTGCTCCGTACAGAACACAGCTGCCTCGGAAACCCAGAGTCCACACATGCCTACAGGGAATGGGAAAAAGAGGGAGAGAGAAAGAAAACAGCTCTCTGCCTCTCAGGGAGAGGGTTTTGTCCCTCTCTGGCTGACAGCACGGACCTTTGGACGTGTGAGAGAGAACAGCAGAGAGCATTACCTGCTTGGGAACAGGACTGCTGTTTCCCCTGCTGAGGGCAGCCAGACTCACTCGACTCCCCAGAAAAACACTGAAAGCATCAAGAGACGCTTCTACCTTCCTGTCTTCATCAGCTGAGGAAAGAATTTCCTGTGGCTAATTACACATTTTAGCACCAAGATAGTGATTGTCCTCTAACTGCAACCATCTGCCTCCAGCCTGGGGCAGAGCCCAGCTCTGACCACAGGACCTCGGTCACTGGCACCGAGCAGCAGCGGGATGGGATGTTGGTCCCTCACGTCCTACCCTGGGATGCAGATGTAGTTATGGGAACGTGAACCTTGCCGAAATGGAATCCAGCGCTGGAGGTGCCAACTGCTGACTGTACAGCCTCCTGCTCTGTGCCAGCCCCATCCCATCCTCCTCCCAGCCGCCCTCCCTGCCTGCTCAAAGCCCGCACGGGAGGCCTTCGGATGAAGAGCTGGGCTCTTCCCTTAAGGTTGGGCTCAAAGCCCACCAACCCACATATCTGTGGCCATTTTTCCCCTGATGGGATATGTCTCTAGCTTTTATCAGGTAATTGCTGCTTGTCCAAAAGCCAAGCTCACTGGGGTCACCCTTGGTCCCTCAGAAGACAATCAAACTCTTCCTAAAATTGAGTAAAAGACGACAGAGCCCTTGAAATCCATGCCCTACTCCTTGCCTTACTTCTTATTCCTTTGTTTAGAAATGTTGAAGTATGAGTGAAAGCTTGACTGCTGCCGTAGCCCTGAAGCCAACATTGATTCCCGCACAAGGGTGAGAAGTAGGGATGCGACCCATCCACCATCTGCGCAGGAGCAGACTCCCCTGTACACAAAGAAATCTGCTTTCCACCTCCCCGTCTCACTTCATACATCAGTGCTCACCTTCTCTCAACACACACACAAAAAAAAGGAAAGAAAGAAAACAAACACCTTCTTCTGCCAACACACACATGCATACACACGGACAAATATTTTGGAAAAATTGAAGAATCCGTAGATGGAGGGTTAGTGCCAGATTTTAAAAATTATTAAACATTATGTACAAAGAAAACATAATGAGCTCCTACGGGATGTAGAAAAAATTACCCATGAATGAGGGGAAAATGGATAACCACTCCTGGGTTTGCCACTGGTGAATTATTTAATAATCACTCCCCAACAGATGGAATATATTTATCCACCCCATTGGAGCACACTTTGCAATTTATTTACACTGCTTTAAAATATTATTATTTATTAGAAAAATAAACAAGGTATTCACAAGGGAAACGGGAAGCAAAGACAAGCTAAAGGGGGGGAAAAAAGCATCTTTTTAGCTTTTTGTTTAATTTTAGGGAATTTCCACTAAAATTCACATGAATCCTCCTTACTTATCTTTCACGTTAAAAACTAGAAATCAAGGAGTTTGTTAATGTAGCCAGTCTAGAGTCCTCACCAGATCAAGAGGGTCATTTTATGAGATGGGGGTCTATGCCTCTTATGCTTTCATTAACCACATTGTCTTGGGTCCCAGAAGTCTGATTCAGCTCCCAGTAATATCAAAGAAAACATTCAAATCAGGATCAGCGATTGGATTTACAGGATCAGGTCCCTTGTCTAATCCAGAGCAACTCTACACCCGTGCCCTGTCAACCAGCGCTTAGCCTTGCTACTTCATTAGCTACTTATTCTAAAACGCAAAGGGTGCATTTTAGCAAAAATTGAAAAGGCAAAAGGTACCATTTAGGATCGTCTAAGTGCGTGAATATACCGCCTGCTCCCAAAAGCAAAATAGCAATTGTGAGCAAAAGGCTTTGCCCACTCAACAGCAAAGTGTGCTACTGGTAACTGCTGAGTGATTCGGACAAACCCAAGGGAAAGCACACCAGAGGAAGGAATACCTTTCCCAGGCAAATGTTAAATTATTTCAGACTGAATTCAGGCTTCCAGATTCTTCCTGGGCAAGTCTGTGTGTACATCCAGGTATCCGTGGGCCATGGAAGAGTGCACAGAAATTCTATTACCCAGTTGGGCACAGATGCTTTTAGGAGCCAGAAGTCATCTGCGAGAGGAGATGCCAACAGACCAAGTCCTCAGTGGAACACAAGTTTTCTTACTTTGCCCATCCAAACCAAAAGACAACCCCCAGCCCAAAACCACTGCCCCCTCGCCAAAGAAAAGTCTCGTCGCTGTTGGTGAAACCTCTTTGAAAGCAGTTTTTCCGTAATGCGTTGCCATTTTCTTTAAGAACAGTGAAGTTTATTTATACACCTCAAATGTGGGAGAGTCCCACGGCAAACCCACCATCAACAGCCATCGGAGAGGCAACGCTTCGGATGCAATACTTTCCAAAGTGACTATAGAATAAGAATACTTAGGAATAAAAGTTTAAGTCTCGTTGTCAAGAATGGGTTACCAAACCAAAAAGCCCTTTATTACCAAACCTCAGCCATTTATGTGCTTTTGAAAATGTTCCTCCAGGTCCCGAAGACAATTACTGTCTCATACCTTGTTTCCCCTCCCCAGACCAAGAAAATTTACAACCAATATGGATTAAAAATACATATTTTGTAAAAGATATCACCTCAAAAAGCCACTGAGATCTCACGGACTAAAATCCAACTGCAGGCATGGATGTCACTGCTTTACCAGCCAGCTAGTTCAGCAAAAGGGCTACTCTATAAACAAACCAGTACGGTGCATGCTATAAATCTTTAAAGTTAAAAGGAATTAGTAGAAGAGTTCAGACTGAGGAGAGCAAATCAATGCATCGTCCTCGCTAAAAAAGGGCTCAAACATAAGCAAGTCCTCTCTTGGACTGGGAGAGCTTCACTTTTCAAGAAGACAGTCAAACCGACTGCTAAAATCTCAACATGCTGGAAGAGAAAAAGCAAGTTCACTGTTCAAGTTCAAAAATTGCTTCCCCAGCAACAACCTAACACATGGTTACGGACATGAGTACAGATGGACACGGCAGGTAAGAGAGCAAAATGCTTCTCTACTCGCTCCTGGGAATGCAAAATGAAAATGTCAAACCCCTCACATGGAGCCATGCACTCATTTATTTTAAAGACAGAAAGGATTAAATACATCTACATAAAGGAAAGAAAAAGTGTTTAAACAACAATAAAAAAAGATTTAGCGGTATTAATAAAGAACTCCCTTAAACCGGCGTGTCACCATTAAAGTAATTAATAGGGCATGCAAGACACTGAGCGGAAAGGGAGCGGTGCTTGCATTAGAGACTTGTAAGTTTTCACATGACCTCAGGATAGACTACGGCATTTCTGTGCGAAAGGACCCTCTAAAACTGAGATGGGGGCATTCAAGTCTATAAAAAAGTGATTTTAAAAATTTAACTGATATGGTCTAAGTCTAAAATGCAAAGGTTAAGGGAATATTAGAAGGGCAATAATTCTATCTGATTAAACTTTTATCCAAAGTGACAATAAAATGTCCAAAATGAATTACGGATTTTATTAACAGATGCAGAACCTCTATAAAAGAGTCTGAAATCTAAGTAGCAGAGAGGAAAGGTTTTATGGGGTTTTTTTTGTCTGGATAGAGGCGATATTGCTATAAAACTTTAATCTTATTGCCATGCCACAGGGGAAGTAAACCTGTCAGAGGTAACAGAGCAGCTCAGGACTGTTTTCTCTTCCTCCTCTATGTTGCAGGGACCTTCCAGTACATAAGAATACGTATATTCCATGCGTGGCATCGATACTATAGGCAGAGCCATGGAGGCAGGTTGTGTGCTGGTGATCTACCTGGACTTCCTGCTGGTTGCAAGAGTCTCAAGGTGGTCAGTACGGGCAAGTTATATGGACCATTCCAAATGAGTACTGAGCAAAAACTGGTGCTATGCCACTCTCAGAACACTTCAGCTTTTCCAAAATGGAATTAACTATTTCAGGACTGGTTCAGGGCAGTTTAGGCTCAGTAGTATTTGCCAGCCATGTCTTAGACCATCACTAATTTCTCCTTCTGCCTTGCTGCTGCTAAATTCTGGCAACTTGGTTGCCTTGGCAATGGCTGCAGTGTCTGTGGCAGATGCGCTGGAAAACATCTTGCAAAGTGGTTTGCCTCTGCCGGTAACTCTTGAGCTTTTTGCATGTCAGCAGGAGTGCTGCACTGGCCACCTGTGCCCCAGTGGCTTTTCCACCGCTCTCCGCCCCACCAATGCCAGCGGTGGGCACAACCTGGTCCCCAACCTGCCCCTGTCCCATGCTGCATCCTTCACGCAAGGACCTCTCTTGCTCCCTACAAAGACCCATCGGGTGCTACAGCTGCTCCTACTCTCTGTCAAGGAATGAGTCCAGAAGACAGCTTCAGGGATGCTCATAACCTGTTTGTCCTACACTACCCAAGAGAAAAGCACAGCTCCTAAGAGGAGCAACCGACTGCAAATTGCCAGGGAGACTAGGATGTCAAACAAATATTTTTCTTTTCACAACAGAACATAAATATTTGGCAGCACTTCTAATTTAAAAAGTCTAAAAGTTACTCAAATAGAGTGGAGAACGTTGCTATGATGTTCATTTGCTTCCTAAAATATTACCAGTCACAGATGGCTTGCTGTAGGAAATATTAAATAATTTTTTAAAAGTGCTGTCTGGCTTTAACACAGATTGCATTTACACAGATACCTCTGTTGGTAGAATGCCAAGATGGTGTATTGGTTCAAACATGTCCTTAAACAAAAAACTACATTGTCAGGAGCTAATGGAATATTCATACTTAAAATTTCAATCCCTGATAACATCTGAAAGTTAATTTACATTTCAACACTGTTCTTCCCCCTTCTTGCTGTGCTTCCCTTCACAAGCAAGGGAAAATACCCAGGTTGGGTCAGCGGCAACTTTTAGGTTTTGGGCATCGTAACCATTATTTGTGTAGATTTTTCATAGTAGTTTGAAAAAAATACCTCCATACAGAGTCTTGGGTAACTTGGGAATCCGAAAACAACAGAAGGCCACTTGGTGTTAGAGAGTCAAACAGCAAGAATGTAAATACAATGAGCCACAGCATAAAACCATCACATGTCAGCAGATTAACTTCAGCAAGACAATAAGAATCAAAACAATACAAAGATCTCTTCCAACCCCCAGCATCTGCAAGAGCACAATCTTACGGTGCCTGAAGCAGCCTATCAAATCCCTGCTCGATACCTGGAAACAAAGATGTTACAAGAGTTCTTGGCTTGGTTTTCTTCCCCTACAAAGCTCCATTTTTTACAATAGTGAAAGCCTTTGGAAACACGGGCATGTAGCACATAACTTGACACCAGTTTCTGATTCCCTGAAATTACTGCACTGCCTGAGAGCCGGGCGGGAAGTCAGCTTGGAGGGTTACAGCATCAGGTTGCTGTGAAAAACCCACGTGGTGCTTCTACATCAAACATTTGTCAGCAAACAGCAGCCAGGGAAAAGCAGGGGCAACACTGTGCGCACCTCATAGCTCAGTTTAAACCATCCAGACTCCCATGTTCACCGACACGGTGCCATCGCTGCCTCAACTCACACGGATGGTCCTCCCCAGGAGGGGTGCAGACGCAGGGACCGCAGGTCTCGCTGCCCACACGAACCAACGTGCTCCCTGCTCCTGCGAAAGCTGCTACGTACCAGTGCACAATCCTCTCTTGTCCCCAGTGTTGAGCTATAATCTGGTCTTCCTTCTGCCCAAAATAGCCCAGTGGATGATTTACCTCTTCTGTCAATATTATACTTGCCCCACAGCTTTATAATCAATGCAGCTGAGAAAAAACAACATACTTGCAATTTGCTTTGACACTCCAGGAGCACCAAACGCTCACCATACTCTTAGAATCAATAAACGCTTTCTCCTGCCATCATTCATGCTTGTTGCGCTTTCCCTAACCCAGCATCATTTTGTTTTTTTCCTAACCAGAGATTTACCAAGCCCGCTGGGGTTTGTGTGTGTGTGCCATGGCAAGTGAAACAGTTTCCTCTACTGCAAACAAACATTGCAGGCAAGCAAACCCATGTCCTGGAGTGAAGAAACAGAGGCAGGACGCTAGAGGGAGGATGGACTCGCAGACTGAGCTTTAGCCAGAGCAAATTCCTTGGAGTGTGGCTTCACCAAGGAGACGGCTGAAGTGGCACGCTGCAAAAGCCTCCCTGGCACTCAGGCTTGCAAATCACTGTCTGGACCAAAGTAAGAGGGCATCTGGAATCAGAGAGCGAGTGAGACAAGGCTTTCTGTTCTCGGCAGGGCTGCTAAGGAGAAATCATACCTGCTAAATCCAAACACCCCCTCCCAGGACAGATGCTGCCCTGTTACTGGCAGGTATCACAGTCTGGCTGCAAGGACTGTGCTCCACCAGCAGCTCTGCCAGCATAGCATCAGCACTGCAAAATAATCCAAAGAGTTTGCTAAAATATTAACCATGTGTTTACTTCACTGAGTTCTCTTTTTTTTGTTGTTGTTTTATCTCTGAACACTTTGACATCACTGCATTAGGAAGGACAGAGCAAATTCAATAATGCACAGATCTGATGGGAACACACACCTAAATTACAGGTCCTATTTCAAATAAATCACAGCCTTTCCAAAATAATTGTTTTCAGCAGTTCAAATTGACAAATAACTATGTGAGGTTACAAGCAGGCAGTAACACTTGGCATGGTACCTCCCACCCTCTTGGGTTTTCCAAGAGCCTTCACTCCGCTTTCAGCTGCTCATTCATATTCAAGCCCAGTGGCTGAACAGCAGTGGTTTAAGAGGGGGGGAACAGAAAGGTGGTTCCTCCGCTTGAAGACCTCTGCAGGCTGCTAGGCAGAACATTGGGACATGGCAAACCTGTGCTGCACACTGCAGGCGATGGTTGTGGCCCTGGACCGAGCTCAGACATGGATGAAGCAGGGCTAGAAAAGTCCCCTGGGTCTGCCCTTGCCCAGAGAAAACTTAGCTTCAGTGTTTTCACATGTTTGCCCCACCTGTCCTTGAAGGCTTCTAGCAATGGAGATCCATGCTATAAACAAACCGCATTTTATCCCCTTGGGGCCAGTTCTCTATCTGCAAGATGGGGGCAATGCCACTGCTTTTCCCTGCCCCTTCGCTGCTGTTTCCCAGGAGGGCTTTTAGAGGCAGAGGCTATGGTCTGTCATCACTGACACACCACAACGAGAGTTTGTTACAGTGGGATCTCGACATGCCGCTCAGGTAGGAATGGGTGAAAGCAGCAAATAGCTTGCTGAGAAGGTGGTGAAGTACAATTAAAAAAAAAGCAGAGACGAACGCTACAAACACTAGATGTGGCTTACCATCCAATACCCATCTGCACTTGACTGCAAATGAGAAAGATTTTCCCCCTGCTACAAAGATGCTGATACACAAGAGTTTATTCTTTCCTCATAAGCTGTTGCTGCTAGCTGTCAAAGGCCGACAAGAGTTGAGCTAACTTCTAAAGGGAAAATCTCAAATCACAACTTGAAGTCATTGCTAAATGACTTCACCATTCCCTCTACTGTAGTATGATCCATAACCAGGGGTATAGCCAGGAGCCACAAAATCCCACTGATCCTGCAGAAAAGGAGACTATTTCCTTCCTAAGAATATACAGTTGGTCAGTGGAATTCACCCTCTGAGGCAAGAAATCCACTGAATGGCAGCAGCTGGTCCTTCACAATATAATCCTATTTCAGTCCCACTAAGAACTCCCTCCACAAATTTTCCCATGGTACAGTTTTTCTAGATTATACATGTCAAATCAATGCTCAGTTCCTATAATCAAATATGAAAAATCCCTCTAATTATAAAAGTGCAAGGCAAAGGCAAGATGTCAATTCAAGTTGTTACAACCGCCAACACATGCAGGAGGGGTCTTCACCTAATAAGGACCCATTTTAAAAGATGGACCATGGGAAATGATCCATCCATCCCTAGCAAAACTTTGACCTACCAAGACATTGCTGAAGTAATTAATCAGCACTTCATGAGCAATCTTCCAGCACAGATGTACCCATTAAGATGCTGTCCAGCACTACGGTGACTTTTCCAGAAATATTCTCCTCGTAACACTGGTATCATCAAGTTCCTTTACCTCCACAATCCATAGCTGGTCTTCCTCTAAAGCAACACTCCATTTAGCTCTCTGGAAAGCCAATTATGCCAAGGTGTGGCTTGATCTTCTCCCTGTCCACCTCAACGTCAATCCGCTGCGTTCACAAGTCAACAACATGAAGGCAAACAGCAACTCTAGGTTGGAAATAGGGTACACGACACCTTCATTTCCACCAAGTGATTTGGACCAGTTAGCCAAGCACATCCTGCTGCACCGAGAAAAGAATAATTCCATCCTCTTCAAGCCACCCTCAGCAGACAAGCGTGCAGTCTCACTCAGAGAATCCTCAACCAAGGTGAGCCTAGTCCAATCCTCGGCAGGGCTCATGTTCTCATGTCTTCCAAGAGCACGAGAAATTCTTCCTCTTACAGCCTTCGTTTGTAGACTTCTTGTCCTGTCCTTGTTGGACAGTGAGACGAATTGGCCCTGTCCTCCTTGATAGGATCCCGAGTCTCTACAGAGGAGTTCCCATCCAGCATACCTGATCATCACATGGCACGCTTTCTCCTTTCTTTATAACTCCAGTTCACAAAGGAGGTTACTGATCCCCACCCCCTTGCAATGGGACCTTTTCCTCCTGCCTAGTGACAAAATAAGAGCCATGACCCAGCCCCTGTTACAGCTGGTAGGTCACCGAAAACACAGATGCAGGCTTCAGGACAGCTGAGTTCCAGTTCTGCCAGAAGCTGCTTCATTCATCTCATGCATATGCGTCTTTATACCTCCTAGACTTGGACTCCTGGAAGCTCCAGGTGTAGATTACGCAATACAACCCCATCCTCCTTGATTTTATGCCCTGACTGCACAGACCATTTAACACTTAAAGCAGCAGCGCTGAGTTTATGGCCGCCACCCCTCTCCCAGCTTCCATCTGTGTTTTTTATATTAATTATCGCCGGGTGGTATTAACAGAAAGGGCTATTATGCTCTTAAGGTATTGATCCATTTTTCAGTTTTACAAATGCTGACCAGTTTACCAGGAATTACAGTCTTCCCTTATGATTTCTTTTCCCCAAGAAGTGACCAATTGGGCCAAGATTAACAAAATTATCAAAGCTAATCATCGATAGGATTAAAGCAAACCAAAGCCCTGTTCTGTGTCTGCTGTGCCCACGGACCTCTTCAGTCGTGGGGAAGAAATATCCAGGGCAGGAGCCTGCTGCTGCCCGGTACAGCCAAGCTGCGTTTCTCTGCTCCAGCAGCCGAGACTTAATGCTTTTAGATCCACGGGTCACGGGTTCAGCTCCCTGCTGCCGATGACTCACGCACGAGCACCAGACTCAAACTAGCAACACCAGCTTTTTTTCTAGGAGAGGCTTGAAGAAAAGCATTGATCTCAATGAAATACTTGGAGGGCAGAAAAATTCCACCACGTAAAGAGTGCATGACTTCCCTTTAGTTTATTTTATATTTTTGTTCCAGTTGTCATTTTGAATTCCAACTCTTTGGAAAGCAGGCATAATAGTCTTAATGATCCCATTGAGCAGTTTAAATTCAAATTGTGGAGCACTCGCAATACCATGCTGGCAGCACTTTCCATAAATTACTCTCAAATTCAATACGTTGCTTGACAAAAACAAGAATAAAAGGACTTTTTACTTTAAAAAAGGAAAAAACTTGTATCATAAAAAAAAAAATCTTTAAATTATAGTTTCTCTTTTTTGGTCCAATTTACATTGTTACATGGTTGCTAAATTAGTGCTGTAATCTCTGCTTACAAATTGCAGAATTATTTTTAAAAATAGATGTCATTTTACTGCAGGGATCAACCTCACACTTTAAACCGTATGTGCTGGAGGTAGCTGCTCTCGCACAGCTTTCGAACAACCCCACTCCCGTGCACACGCAGGGTCAGGGTGAGGCTGACACCACCGGTCACACCGAAGCTGACGGCACTTTTACCAAGATTTCAATGAGCACAAATTGAGTTAACACCAACATTTCAGAACAATTAAGCAAATTTAAGCTTTCCCAGGATGCTCCATGGCACCAGTGGCTCTAGTCACAATTTTCTAAATCATCAACATTTCTTTTGTGTTCTGGTCCAAGCCATCTTCTACCAACTACAGCCTCTGAGAGGCCAGGAAGTTAGAAGCTAAGAAGAGTGAAAAACCTTGAAGATATGGGGTTTTTTTTGCTCACAAAAGAAATAATCAGCGGAAAACATGAAGCACTATGATCCTGAATTTGAAGCTGGGGAACAGCAGTGATCAGGACATCACCTCCATGCACAGCTCTTCCCCTTCAAGCACTTCCACAGCTTCAGCGCTACAGAAAGATGAACCTCACCCTGCACAATCCTTGTAAGGGATCTTTGGGGTAGGGTTTAAGGTCACAGCCTCAATATCTTGCAGCGCGCAGCAGAAACAGGAAACATCGATCCCTGGGGCACTGCAGAGCATACCCAACATCTTCACCCACTCTAGGCAGACAGACAGACACTAGGCAGTTTCTTTCCTCTCCTCCAATTGCTCATCATTTCTAACCCACCACTTCTCCAAACTCTTTCATCCAACCCTGGCCACTTCAGCTTTCCTCAATTAGCTATTTCTGCTTTCTTCCCCCCTTCCCCATTGCACCATGATCCTTTTCTTGGCCCAGTGGTGGGTCATGTTGACTTGGACACGACAGAAGAAACCCTCAGCGGCCAGGAGCATCTGCAAGATGTCGGTGCTTTCGGCACTAACTTCAGGTGCTCAGCACCCTTCCGCCCTCAGCTTCGGAGGGTTTATCTCCAACTGCCAACCCCTGGACTGCCAGGAAAGCAGATAAGGAATGGAGGAAAACTTCCACGTGCCAGAGAAAGTCATCAGGACATCAAAGAACATCCCATTCACAAAACAGCAGCATGACTTGCCAGATCAGCGTGTCTGGTTAACCTTGCGCTCAGTCCTTACGATAATACGGTATTTGGAAAGTAGACAGCTGGCACTGCTCTAACATCTTGCTCTTCAATCTTTTATAACCACGGTTCCACTGATATTACTCTTAACCTTTTCTCTGCTCTGAGCCCAGTGCTAAAATCTCTTCAACTACTTAGAGGAAGCAAACCAAATGTTTTTTTGTCAGTAATGTGCCCTGTAAGGGAGGGGAAAGCATAGCGAGAACACACTGCAGACACAGTATCCATCACATGTACAGCAGTGTGCTGGTTACACTGGAAACCCTATCGTGATATTTCTGATGTTACTCAACTGTCATAATGATGGGGAGACATCTGTCTCCTATTAACACTTTATCTTTTACAGTTGCTTTTAGTTCAGCAAGAAGTGTCTTAATGGAGAAGAGTGGTACTCTTTTAGAAATAACATTAATAATGAAAGAATCCTTGGATGCAGAGCAAAACCAGCGAACACATTGGCAACAGAACTCACCGCATTCATAAGATGTAACAGGAAATGATAGCAACTGGCTTTTGGGTGTGGGGGGGTTTTGTGTGAAAGAAATTGACTCTAGTACTTAAATTTCAATTAGGAAAAGTATTTTTTTTTTTAAAAACAGGTGATTGATCTCCTTACATGTTAATTCAGACTTCTGGGGAATTTCATCTTAACTGGGTCACTGATAAATAAAACCAGAAACAAAACAACCCTCCTGCAGGCTATTTAGGCTTGGTATTGACTAACAAGTAATTAAATACAGCCCTTCACAGTAATCTTAATTATGGCTTTATTCCCTCACAACTAAGAAGAGTCACATAATAAACTGAGAAGATTAGCCAATTCCAACTGTTGAAAAATGTGTATTTTATTTTTGCACATAGTTTTCATGTGTGTATGACCACAAGTCACACAGGGGAATTATTAAAAAAAAAAATCAAAGAATGCATAAATTTACATATCACAACCAGGCAAATATTATAGTGCCTTTTCTTTATATAAATGGAGCAGCTTGGCCTAATGGCTTGGATAAGAAGTCAAAAGGTGTGGACTTGGGGAAACGGGGATGTGTGCTAGAGATCAGTGTGAACTACAGAGGCCAGTAAACAAGCTTCATTGAATTACTCAGATTCACACCAGCTGAGAATCCTGTTTTCTCAGCTGGCCACAGCCATGGATTAGCCATGCAATCTCACCCGGGCTCCACCTTTCATGAGAATTCAGATCCACAGGAATATAAGTCCGGGTTCTTCAGTCCCATTGATTTCCTACTGAACTAGACCTCCAAGTGTCCCAAGTTCTTTTCTGATAATGGGACTTGGGGAAGCACCAAAAAAAAAAACACCAAAAAAAACCAGAGGCCACAATTCAGTGAAATCCTTAAGCGCAGGCTAGATTTTGAGCAGGTCATTAACCCTCACTGAGTTCAGTATGACCACATCACACATCTAAAGGGAAAAGCATTCTGAGTGTGCCTCAGCAATTCAAGGGTCCCCAATTCATTTCCAAGAACAATTTGCAAGTCTAGCTAAGGCCCTCAATTTATTTAGGCACTCATCATCCTACTGAAGCCAAGGCAGACCTCATTTCATTGAAAAAAATCAATGAGACATATGCTCTACAACACAATATTCCTCAGGCATGGCAGGTGCCTCGATGCCTTGTAGATCTGGCTTTCGGCACAGCAGAGTCCTGAGCTTTCTGAATGGTATCAAGACTTAGGCTCCCAACACTTGCTTCTTCCACATTTACAAATTTCATGTGTGCTTGGGTGTTGTTTTTTTTTTTTTTTTTTTTAATTTCATTCCTTGCTACATCAGATTGCCAGATCCCTGCTTTCCATTTCCAGCTCGTGGTACCAGCTGTCCAGCTGCACACACGTGGCCCCATTAGCACTGCCATCCCTTCCCCTGCATGTGCAGCAGCAGATGGATCCAGACGTGTTTTGGGTTAAGTCCATAACCAGGTTTTTGTGGACTGCATGGATAAACATTTAAAGACCCCTTCTGGTTATATATAAAAAGCTATTAAACGTTGACTCTTTCCTCTGTACTCCAAGCTGCAAGGCGGTATCACAGAACGTACAAACGCAGATGCAACCAGGCAATTATCATTCCTTTATCCCTTAAATAGATTCTGTTCCTCATTTTCTTTCAAATTTATCTTCTATCTTTCTCCCTTTCCTTTTTTATCCTTTTATCTCCCAATGTAGGAAGTTTACTGAACTCTTGCCAAAAATTCACTCAGGCTAATGAAGTGTATAAGTAATGGGATTAAATAATCTTAAACCATTACTACAGTGGCTAATGCAGATGTTTTCCCAAACTAAAGCAGATGAGTGGTGAAGAATGCGTGCTTGATTTAAAAAAGAGGAAAAGAAAATATCAATCTGCAAGCAGATGAAGTCAATTCCAGCTTGAAGTCAATGAAACATTTAACTCAAGTTACATAAAGTCGTTCCAATTATACTATGAGTGTACCTTCCTAAAGCCTGCAGTGGTCACACATGGTCAAACTTGCCAAGAAATTAACCTTAAATTTTTTACGGTGCAACCATTTTAGTGCAAACAAAAATGGCAAAGGTTTAAAAGGTACACATTCCATCAAAAGACCATTTCCTTTTTAAAAGCCAATTAACAAGGTCCATATATCACTGCCGTTGTAAAAATGACAGAATTATCCCTTTTTTATATTCAATATTTCAGCAATAATCCCACTGCAAATCCCAGAGCAAATTCCACTTCTGCAGAAACAGAAGGAATAATGGGACGCTAGTGGCATTTTCAGAAATACATATTATTGCTTCAATTATTACTGGAATGCCAAAAGTGTCAAGAAAAGCATCAATTTTTACTTTCAGAAGTGCAAATCCAATTCTGGAAGGGCATCGGCTCTAGTGTTTATAAAACTCTGATCTGGAGGTTTAGAGAAAGACCTATCAACACTTTAAGATGATTTTTTTCTTATTCTACATCACAAGGATTATCCCTATATCCTGGATGCTAAGGTCACAGTGTTATATGATGTTCCTTTAACCTGTAACTGTGCAACTGATCCCAACTAGCTCTTACAGGAGCCTCTTAAAAGGTGCAGCTCCTCAGAGCAACTGTTAATTGTTTGCTAAAAGAGCTTGTTGGAGGCATGAAATGAAATTTTAGGATAAGGTAAACTTCCAAAGATACCCAATCCAAAGACCCTGAGTTCAGGGGAAGGACTTTCACGAAGCAATGCAAGGTGTTGATTTTAGAAGTTTTAGTGCCACCTTGCACCTCACCTCCTTAATCTTAGCAGGCATCACAGTTTGTAAGCATTTGGGTATCAGGCTTCTCAACACAGAAAGCTTCTGAGCACAACACTACCTTTTAAGAATCACTCCATCGTCTGCTCCTTACACAGCTGAAATAATCACAAAAAGCAGCTTTCCTCTGCTTTGGCCACTTCATTTCAGAGACAGGTTAGATTAAGAAAAAAAAATCACCCGGACAGGCTGAAATGATCAGAATTCTTCTGAAGACCACGGCAAAGCTGATGCCCACAGTACTGCCATGGGATTATCGGGTTTTCACTGTAAGGCAACTGCACAGCAATGAAAGAAATCAACGTTTCCAACATCTGAGCATTAAAATTGGGGTGTAAATAAGAATGGGTACTTACAATATAGCAGGGTTCACAGTAGGCTTTCTTCTCCACTGCGTAGAAAGGCTGGCCCCTCAGCTTGTTGTTGCACATCATGCAGGTGAAGCACTCCACGTGGAAGACCTGGTCCATGGCCGTGCAGCCAGTGCCTTCCCCAACGACATTCTCCCCACAGCGGGCACAGCGCCCTGTCACCAAAGGGAAAGGACACGAGTCAAAGCAAGCTCCTGGTCTCAACTGCAGAGAAGGTCCTCCTGCACATAGGGCAACTCAGTCCAGAGAAGAACAATTTGTGCCCCTGCTGGCAAAGATCCAGTGCTGTTGGAAAGCACTCTGGTGCTGGTCCAGGGGGAAAGACCAACTGAGGCTTGAAACTGGCTCCGAACACCGCACTAGTACCAGTTCTACTGCTGCTTCTAGCCAGGGATCATCACGAGGAGTCTAAGCCCCAGCTGCAAACCATTCAGCTATCACCTAATCCAGCTACACAGTCACCCTCAGCGAGATGGGATAAACCTGTGCCTAAAGCTTTGCCTCCACATGAAAGGGTTTTGTGGTAGGATGCCTCGTAAAGCTGCCTAGTGGCAGCACAATTGTTACCATTTAAAGAGTAGTTTTTGCTTGTCCAGCTTAAACCAATTCCCTCCATGGAGGCAATGACACTGGCAAAAGGATTTCACTTTTTACACTTTTGCCGGTATAGCAGTATCAATCCTCACGCTCTTGCCAACGTACTGATGCTGGGCTAGTTGATATTTTAAATCAAAAGCAGTAGCTAAAGACTGAGTGATTACAAAGAGAGCAATATCTTCACTTACATGGTAAAATGTCTTTTTTTTTTCTGTTTGAAGATTGATACGGATTAAGATATTGTGCCTATTTAAAGCACAGAAACTATTCCTCAAGGAACTGATGTGTGGATACTTTACTCTTATGGTACTTCTAGGAAAGTGCATCAGAAAGACAAGCCCTAAGACCTCTGAAAAAGGTTCCTAATGCCACGTACAAACACACAGCAGACAAAAAACCTGCACACACACACACATATATATGCAAAAGGCTTGCTGCCTTGTTCAGATTGTTGTTGGAAATGTTATGTGGCAGACAGATTTAAGGCAAAGCAGGATTTCAGAGAAAGAGGGTTTCTTAGAGCATGGGAAAGACATTTTCCTAGTGATGACTGTGATGCAGAGAGGATGGGAGAGGGTGGGTGGAAAGCACACCTTTGCAGTTTTCCTCTGCCATTCATTTGAGTTCCAGAAAGCAGAGATACTCCATGCTGCCTGATGTCCTTACCCAGCAATCAGTGTTGAAAATAATCCATGCACAGAGCCATGGAAGATATTAGGACAATCTCAGCCACCCTACACAGGAGAGGTCCACCAAAGGCAATAGAGCAGCTATGTCCCACTGAAAAGGGTATTCTCCAGTTTGAGCACAGTTGTGGTGTCCCCAGTCTTGGGACCCTGCACTACTCTTCAAGGCTCTATGGGTGGGGTGGTGTGGTCTCTGAGGGTGGGAAGGAGGGGAAGGGAGGGGAAAGCTGAGGTGCAAGCAGGAAGGCAGACTAAGTTCAAAACGGAATTACTCATAAAGCGTATACAAATAATATGTCCCTAATAATAATTAAATAATCCAGCAACAATACAATCTTCTCTTATACCAGGGTCTGTGTTTATTGGCCTTTTCAAACAAATACTGCAAAGCTTCCTAAAAGGACTTGGACATGTCCCACCATTCCAACAGCAGGGCTGCTGTCCTTGCACAGTGCACCATCCATGTCCTCGCACTCATGACTTCTTCCCTGCCTGTCCCAGACTCCCAATAGGCTACATCCAGGGAACAAAGCACATAAGCTACTTTTGGATCCCTCAGGATGCGGCAGGATGATATATATACACACTTGAGATATATTAGGAAAGCTTGGAAAAGAACCCAGATCATTCCGATTTGCTACAACGGCATAACCGTTGCTGGCATTATACAGGACAGCCAGTTCCTGACTCAAACAGCTCTCAGTCTGAACAATGTGGAGAGAGAAGTCACCAGATAAATCCAGACAAGCCTGGAAACCCCCCAGAAAGGAATTAATAATGTTGTTTTTAAACTTAACTTTCTTTAGCATTTGTTACTAGCGTTCTGATTGACAGTGTTGTGCTTTAATTGCTCCACGGTACCGCTTCTTGTGAGGACTCCTTTTTTACAAGCAGAGAAGGAATGCAGGGTTCCCAGCATGGTGGTGAGGCTGCAGAGCGTGGGGGAAGAATGGAAAAATCCAGAAGGATTAGGAAGATGACAAAAAAAAAAAAATCCCACTGGAGAGAATCACGGGAGCCGTACAGCTCTGGGAAGGAGGTGGAAGAAACTTACTGTAGACATCACAGGAGCTGCACGTACAATGAGAGAGCACTCCTTGGTCCTGTGTGCAGACAAGACCAAGCGTGCTCCCAGATCTTCCCCAAAGTGCTCGTGTAGCTGGGCTGTAATATGAAGAGACATCTGGGGAGCAGTTAATATCTCTATATATAAAACATGAAATTGAAAGCCATTAGTGTATTACTTTTCACAGTGTTTTTCCAGAGGGAATATTCCGCTGAAGAATTTATTTTCCCTGGTGTGCCATTCTGTGATCATCCAGTATTATTTTTATGAGGCATTTGGACACGGAATAATGTAGTGTCTATGCAAACACTTCTCAGCTTTCTTTGTTAACATCTGAGTAGAACATGTGAGAATCTTGTCTTCTTCTCCTCCTCCTCTTCTCATGTTCATAATTTAGCCAGCTCTTGTACACTTCAACATTTATCTTCCTCTTTGACCAAGGCATCTCTCCATTTGCTGGAGAAGCTGTCTATGCATAGACCATACTTGTGGCTGTACTTCTTGTGTCAGGAGACCTGGGTCTGTCTCCTAACTCAAATATATACTCTTGTAATCTCTGGCAAATCACTCAGTGCCTTTGTACCTCCATCCTGTCTTTGAGCAAAGGGCATAAAGACATCTTCTCTGCCTCCCGAAGGTGCCTTGAGGCTACATTCCTGCATGATTCCCCAACTACACTGCTGGTGGCCAGGTACAAACCAAAGAGCAGCACAACAGAAGTCTTGGCCAACTTCTTCCCTTGAAGTTGGCATTTCCTTAGGCTTTCCTTCCTCTTTCTGGGTTTTTCCACAGAAGATTCCCATTCAGGCAACGACAGGCTTAACCCATCCACATTTATGAGAAACCCGGCTTCTGCTATTATGTACACAGACAGAAATGCTCCTGTAAACTCTCACACAGGAAAGTTGAAAGAAAGCTTCCTTTTTCCTAAGTTTATATGCAAATTGTAACACTGTGGCCTGGAGCAAACCATGTTTTTCATGAGACATGGCTGCTCCAGTGAGAATCAAAACACAAGCTCTGTGCCCAGCACCACCCCCAACTGAGTCACTCGCCCGAAGGGTAAAAGCAAATAAGGCAAAATATTCAAATTCGGGAGCTTACAGTTAGGTGGCTGGGTCCACGTAAAGGCACGGGGGGGAAATACATCACCGATCTGCCCCGCAGTGATGGGGCTGGTAAAGGCTGCACCTTGGTGCAACCTCTCAACTCACCAGACTTGTGTGAAACCAGGTTGCTTCCTCCAACCCCTGCGCCTCACTCCAATTTGGCTGAAAATGATCATTGCTTTCAAGCGTTATCGGCGAGGGAGGAACTGACAAACAGGCACACGCACACGGGCGGTGCGATTGCACAAGCCTCATTTCCTTAGAAAACCAGAAAAACCCCACTAAAAACAATGTATCTCTCATTATGTCTGATAAAAACAAAACAAAGGTCTGCTTTTCCTGCGTGCCAGTTACCAACGGCGAAGGTATTTGTGGTCGGACTCGCCACAATTAAGTGCCCACACATGTTCTCTATTTTAATATTTTCACACTGGTTGAAATAACCCAGCCCGTTGTGTACAGAATACCCAGGAGTGAATACAGAACAAGTTGCACTGCTTATTGGGAAAGAAGTAGCAAAGGCAAAGCTTGCGAGACTCAAGAACAAACAGATTGCACAAAAAAAAAAAAAAAAAGATTACACAAATAATCTAAGAGAAAAATAGCAGGCAGCGTATTACAGTAGAAACATAGAACAACGTGACCCATTTGCTTCCCACAGAGACAAACAGCACTTAAAAGGCAGCTTAAAGACAAAGGACAAAATTAGTACCGAACTGCACGAAGATGAAACTATGTCATTTCAACATTCTTTTGCTCCTTCAGCCCTTTTTAGGTCCTCTTTCAACATCATTTCAGCAAAACTAGAAGGTGATACGTTGGCAGCAAGCCTGGGAGACTGGAGTCCTCTATTTTTGCATGGAAGAGGTTCATAACCTTGGCTGTGACCTTCCTTCAGCCTCGCCTGGCTGCCACATGTTGGTCTTACCTTGAGGGGACACACAGAGGTGACCACAGGAGCTTCCCTGCTGAAACGATGGGAAATGCCATCATTACTGAGTGCACCACAGGGAAACACTTCAGCCCCTGAAAGGAAACATCAGCTCCCATACTCCACTCTGAAACCTCATTTACTGTCTACTGTCACATAAAAAATTTGAAATATTGTGAATCTGAAGGAAGAGAAGGAAGGGAGGAGAGGAGCTCATATTTCACATGATGCCACATCCTAACTCCTCATTATTTTATTACTATTATTATATGTTTTTTGCTTATACCACCACCTGGCTGTTCAGGTTGTGGAGCAGCCCCATTGTGCTGGGTACTGGACAAACACCAAATACAAAGAAGGACCCAGCTGCAGGGGTTTACAATCAAATCCAAGCAATAACAACTAGGTACAGATAGGAAATACAAAGAAGCAATCAGACAAAACCGGTCAGCAAGGAAAATTGTGCTCTCAGCACTCTAAATGTTTCACTATTGACAAAGAGGCTGTAGACAGCCCAGCAAAGGAAAAGGTTAAGGAAGAATTTGAAAGAGAATCCGGAGGGAGTTTGAGGGAAGTTTAATGGGATGCTTCTAAGGGAAGGACAAAGCCAGCACAAAAGGGAATGTAAGTGCTTGAAGATTGAACATAGACACCTGCAGACAGGCAGGATGAGCTGATGTGTCACTGGAGAATAGTAGAGGAAAAAAGAGTGGGGATAGGTCATCACAAGCCATGCAAGTAAAGCCAAAAAGCTTCTGTTTGATATGATGCAGAAATGAAACCAGAGGAGAAACGAAGAGGCAGGAATGATCTGGCCTAAGTTACAAACTACAGAGTGATTTCTGCAGCTGCATTCTAGTTGAGGATGAACAGGGAGAAACTGCATTTTTAAAAAAGGATGTTGCAGAGAGTCAAGGTCACTGGTGCTTGATGCAGGTTTTATCTGGAGATGAATAGGAAAGGCCATAATCTGAGCTGTTACTCAGCAAGATTCTTAAGATTTGGCCAGAGTCTGGGCATGAGCTAGAGATGAGGAATTAGATACAGGGTGTCCAACCTTATCTGGGACATGAGTCACTTTTAAATGTCAGATTAAGAATGTGAGCCAATCAGACAAACATCCAGCACCGAAGATGGATGATGGAATAGGTACATGCCATACTAATGCTTACGGCATAATATTCCGGCAGCAATCACACTGGAGCCAAATACAGATGTAATGTAACTCCATCCAGCTAGCTCGAGATGCTCCCATTTGTACATCCAAGGACTGCATTAGCCTCTTTCAGGCTACAGCGTTATTTGTCCGTCATACCCACTTAGACACTCAGCTGTCGGGGGCACTGCCTGTCTCCTGCTATGGGATGTGCAGTGCCTGACACACACAAGTCAGGCAATAACTAGAGATACTAAGAGTAAAGAAAGCAGAGAGAAAATGTGCAAACCTTCTCCCTACAAAAGGCTTAAATTCATTAATTCAAAGCATGCATTCAATGTCGAGAGGAGATAGGGGATAATTTTCTGATAAAAGCATCAAAGTAGGGAAGGTTCTGCATTTGCTGAAATGTGGGGGGAAAAAAAACCCGTTGATATCACTAAAACTTCTGCATGATGGAAAAAAAAACCAAACTGTTTCCCACCTAACAGTGCTGTGGGAATATACCACAAGGTCATATCCTGAGTGCCTATCAATTACACCATTTCCCTTGATCAGCTAAGTGTATTCCCCGGTTCTCACCGCAGCCCTGGTACACTACGCAAGAAAGAACGAAGAAACCCAGCCTACTGCCTTTACAAAAGCGTACAAAGAACATTTTTAAAATATGTAAATACATTGAACAAAATATCTCGCTAAAAGTTCCCCTGGCAGCCTCAAGACACCCAGTATTTCCGCTGCGTTATTTTTCTAATCATCTCTGTTTAGAGTTCGCCAGCGAATGCATTTTAGAGATTCATGACACATTCTGCTTTTGGACGGCTTTGAATCAGCTGGCAGTAAATGTGGAAAAATCATTATTCCTAATGAAGAAATATTGATGACAAAACAGCATTTCGAGGACAACGTTGACCATAAGTCAACAATGTAACAAGATTTTTCCCTCTCTCCCTCCCCTTTCCTAGTGACTTTTATCCAAGGGTTTTCAAGCACTTCCCTAGCATGTGGGATTCCTCAGGGCACCTATGTCAGACAGGCACAGTTATTCCATTTTAAAGGGATACCAGAGCAGAAGGTAACCCACGAGGATAACAGTGTAACAGCAGATGTTAACTGCCAGTACACCTCAATCAAATTAAGTCTCAATGGTAGAGATCCTGCAACTCATAAGCACCCAATGGGTCCTGAGTTCCTTGATTTGTCCAAAGGGAATAAAATAGGAAACCCTGGTCCACAAGAGAGGGTTTATTCCCCTCCTGTGGAGGTACGTGTCCAACTGTGATTATGTTAAGGAAAGATGCACTGATCACATTTGTCCTGGAGTTCTTCCAAGACCTCATGACGCTGCAGTAATAGCGTGAAGGGAAACCTAAAGGTAGTTTATGCATTTTGTAGGAAATTATGGCATTTTTCTCATCTTAGCCTTGCTTTCCTTACCTATCCTTTTTTTTTGCTTTTGGCCTCAGATTTCTCACTGAGTAGGAAGCACTTGGCAATGGTTTATTGTGCCAGGATCCAAGCTTGAAGTTTCTCCATTTGACAGCAGCAGGCTGTATGCATCAGTTGCTTTACACAGCCTTTGGACAGGAGACAGATCAATCTTAATTCCCTCTTCTTCAGCAGACGTCAGAAAACACAATTTTTCACAGCAAACAGAGCTCCATGCTGCAACGTGTGCCTGTAACACTTCATAAATTAAATCCAAGGCCGTGATTTAATTACTATGTCCTGGTTATTCTGCTTTAACTGCGTTGCACTTGTACTCCAGATGTCCAGGTCCCCGCAGCGACCTCCTTGTCATTTGTACTGTGCTTTTGCAGCAGTAGCCGCACTCTCCTGTTGTTTGCATCCCTCTCCTCCAACCACACTAGAACTTCATATTCTCACTTTGCTTGGCTGCAAACCCGACACATTCTCAGTGTGCCCCGGAGGTCCCGTTCCACTCCACATAGCATATCCACTGCAACTGTGCGGGCTCACGCCGCTAACGCTTCACCTTTTCAAACGTTTCTCCACGCTGGTTACTATCCCAGCCAGCTGTTAGCCCTCATGGTGAATCCTTCCGACACCCTGGGAAGGTGGGGGACTGTTAGGACACCCAACATGCAGGTGGGGAACTTGAGACCCACACAGGTTAAATAACTTTCCAAGGGTCACACGAGGAATTTCTGATGGAGCCAGGAACTGAAACCGTGTCTTCTCAATCCCACTCCAGGCTCTTTAGCCACAAGAATGTCTCTGAAAAGGCATGATGGTGAGACAGGCTTGGAGTAGGAGAACCCCTCCATTCCAGAGGGAGCTCCCAGCACCAGTCCTGCTGGGATCCCTCTCTGGCAAGAGAAACACGCTCCCTGTGCAGGCCACGCTGTCCTTCTCTGTCAGCCTGCCTGAACCATGTAGCAACTGAGTAAAAAGAGTTTTGTGTCTCTGCTACTGTCTCCTGCTTCATGAGAGATGAAGAAAGGCCTGTGTTTCCGTCACCATCCATGTGGTGATGGTCCCTGTCCCTTACACATCTACATCACCCTCGCCTCAACTTCCTGGGACAGAAAAGACAATTTAGCTTGCTTCTGATACAAAGCAGATACTATGAGTGCTTACCAATGTGGTAGAGGTACTTTCCTATATTATTGCAACCACAATTGCCACAAATAGAGGTTCGGAGAGGAGCACTCCTGATTTTCCCACTAAGCTATAAAAATTCAAGTTGAACAGGATCTTGAGAGGTCATGGAAATGATCTTACTGCCTCAAAGGCAGGATCAACTCTCTCTACAATATTCTTGACAGATACTTGTTTAACCTGTCGCTGAGAACCTCCAGCAATGGAGATTTCACCAACAACTTGAGCAAAAAAATTCAGCGAGCACCTAACCTTACCACCAGCAAGCCTTTCCTTCTATCCAACCAAAACGTCCCTTGCAGCAATCTAAGCCAATGCCTTTTTACAACGGACATTTTTTTTACTCACAATGGACATAAAGAACACATACGGGCTTGGTTTGGTCTACACCAGTTGTACGGGAATCTTCTGAAGCGTGGATATGCATGAACCCTAAAGCAAAGTTGCCCCTCGTCTCTCTCAAATGTTGATCTGACAACGTGCCCGACACATCGATGAGGGACCAGTCCCCCAACGAGGGTGATGTGCAGTGAGTGTCCCAGCCCAGTGGGGGTCAGTGATGCTCTACAATATTTAAGGTCCCGGACACTTTTTTTGCAGCATGCTCTGCTTTTTTTTTGGTGTTGGTTTTCTTTTCTTTTTTTTTTTTTTTTTACATTGTGTCAACTTTTTGGCACATGTTTTCCCATGTGCAAAGCGGTTGAAATAGAGCCTCAGGAACATCTGGAGACAAAAGAAAGGGGGTGAAAAAAAAAGAGCGCAAGAGAGGAAACATTCCTCCCTTTGCTGATCGATCAAGGAAATGCAAGGAAGAGAGTAGAATGTACTGCGTTTCCTTTATAAATGTTTCCTTTAATGCTGATGAAAGTTGCCAGATGACAGAGACTACAGTTGTATATCCACTGAAGATGGATATACAGCAACAGAGGAGTGAGTTGTCTGCATAACTTTGCCAGGCGCTCTCAGCCGGGGCGCGGGATGTTTTCTCTGGAAGCAACGGCAATTCCTCCTCCAGCCCCTGCCTCCCCAGGGCTCTCAACACCGCAAACAGGGTGCCATGGCCCATGCTGCTTCCTGGGCACTGCTTGCTACTTCTCTTCACTACAGCTCCCAGCCTGGGCTTAATGCCAGGGATGGATGTGATAAAGAAAAGTAGTTTTAAGAGGCAAGTATGGAGCTGGATGGAAAGAAGTACCATTTCTTTCTTCTTTTTTTTTTTTTCTTTTTTTTTAATTAAAAAGATGTTTGTGTTTGGGGGTGAAACTTTCACAGCACTGATTTGCACCAGAAACCCCAGCTGATAAACACTTAACTAAATAAGGAATGCAATAATTTCATCTGGTAAAAAAAAATAAAAAAAAAATAATCCTGCTCTCACAAAAGTCCCCTACCTTCCTGTGCCATCACTCCCCTCAATCAGGGGAAACTGATCACATAGAAGAAGTTGCAAGAGACATTAAAAACTCCTTTTTTTCAAAAATTTAAAAATGGGGCCAAATTTCTAAAAGCTGTAAGAATCTGGGGCTTTCCCATGCTTTCAAAAGCTGAGAAAGCTCTTCTTTTATTTTACTTTCATAGGAAAATTAGAGTTTTTAAAACAAATATGACTCTTCTCCTCGGAACATGTCACTGTCGAAATCTCATTTTTTAGTGAAATCTTACCGTTACACGGCACCCAGGGAACAACCTCAGCAGCTCTCCCCTAAAACCCTGGTGAGGGGGTGAAGGTAAGGGTCTCAGACAAATCCTAGTGGGGCAGGTAGGAAACCTCCCTCTGGGCAATTTATTGCAAAACTGATACTGTGGGGTTTTGCCCCTCCTGGGAAGGATCTTGGCAAGGGAAACTTGTTGCTGGCAGAGCTGTGGATCAGAGAAACTTTGGCAGTTCTGGTGATCCCAACAGGGATGCTCTGAGCATCTGATGCCCACTGAGCCAGGTCCATTTGCACTCACACTTGCAAAGCCACGTGGTATGATAAACCCTGGACAGTAGAATTACCAAACAGACGAGCAACCATGCCTATCTGAATCTCCTGCAGGGAAAGGAAGGCAGGACAGAAGGCAGAAATCTCTCTTTCCCTCACCCTCCTCTTCATCAGGGGTGATGGGCAGGGGAGTATTTCCTGGGTGATTCCCTGGCCTGCTGGGCTTGCTGCACCAGATTTCAGGATCCTCTTTTGGAAAGCCACCAAAAAATACCTTGCAATTACTGGCAGGGCCAGTGGCAGAAGCCCCAGCCAGAGGCTATGTGGGGGCAGCTCTCCCTGTCCCATGTGTGTCCCCTCATGGGTCTCTCTCCGGGTGTGCTGTCCCCTAGCCTGCTCGCCCACTGACTCAGGAGATCAGACTTGCTGGTAGAGCAGCGGAGGGCAGCTTCAGGGGCTGCTGCACCCAACCCTGTACGTAAGCGGTGGCTACAAAACAGAGCAGACCTGGACGTCAGACAAGCTGGTCTCCCCTTCAGATGCCTGGTGTTCGTTATGCAACGGTTCATGCATCTTCTCCCACCCACTCCTCCAGGTGGGGAGGACCAGCTCATGCTGGTGCTCAGTGCAAGCAGGCTTGAATTGCAGATCAAATCCCCCTTAGCGTTTGCTTTCTTAAGAGCTGAACCAAGGGTGTAGTCAGAATGGATCAGCTAAGACTCACACTGATAGAGATTGTAGTCTTATTGTCTAGGTGCAGAAATTAGTTGCCTTTTCTTTGCCGTTCCCAAAGGCTTACAGTTAGGTTTGCAGCATGAAAGCAGCCCCAGGAGCCCAAGCGATGGGTCAAGGCCCTGTGGGGTTAGGTGCTGAACAAAGAGCAAACAACGTCCCCTTTCCCAACGCCTTTCACCTCCAACCACTTCCATGTTGCGCAAGGGCACTTCAAACCACTTCTGTCCTCCCAGCCTAGCCAACCCATTTCATAAGCCCAGGACAGGCGCCATCAGTATGTTCACCAGACTCCAACCCAGCCAAAAATCACATCTACTGCTGGGCATGAATGACTCAATTCACTCTTCCATAGCCTGGCTGCGCTCCAGCTGGTATTCGGCAGCTTGTCTCTGCATCACTGCATCACCAGGAGGGTGGTGGCCTGAAGTGATTTTTACCAAAGGCTCTGTTTAGTGGAGAAGGTGAAAACACCCGAGTAATGGCGAAGTTTTGAGTCAGAGATGCTTTCTGTGCCAATGGCTCTAGCCTACCAAGCTGGCATGCCTCCTGCATGCCTGCTTGGGGAAAAACGTCTGACAAAAAACAAGAAATAGGGAGGGAACCTGTCTTCCTCCTGTCAAAAGTGAAAAAAAAAAGAGAAAAAAAAAAAAAAGGTAGAGAAAGGCTGGTTCCCACAAAGACTTGAGTCTTGAACAAATGGCAGCTCTCCTATCCCCAGCAGCTTTGAGGTTTTCAAAAGCGTTTGACTGCATTAGAAGATGTCCCACCAAATTTCAACCAGCACCTCATTTGTTTAAGGTCTTTTGAAAACCCTGCCTTTCACAACCCGGCACCAGCCCAAAGCTTCCTTGCTGTTTTGAAACACGCGCTGTCTGCGTGTCGACAGCAGCCCTGCCATAAATCACATCCATCAGGCGCTGGAAACTGCCTCACCTGTACGCCAACCATCCGCCGTCCCTTGCACTGAATTCCATCACTCCAAATTTCTCAGCAGCTGGAATCAACTAACTCTGTTTTTTTCTCATTAAAGCAACTTACTGGACAGAGGTTTCCTTCTTTGCCCCAAAATCTGGGACTTTTCCAACCAGGTGCAAGGTCCAACAGTTGTTTACTCTCTTGGATAAGTAACGGGAGCTTTACAACCCGGGGTGGAGAGGCACTCCCATGCTGGAGGGGACGCGCAACATTTGTTCCTATTCAGGATGACCAGACACGTCATAACCTTAAAATGTGACATTGGTATGGAGAGCAAAAGTCCTTTAAAAATAACATTTGATGCTGGTGACACCATACTCATTATACTCATGCAATTACACAATAATTATAATTTTCATCCTTTAGGTCACGGGCCTTCTTTCACTGGCTGAAGAAGACACTGATAACTCTCTAGACTATTTCCAAAGTGACCTCCCTGTGGCACACACCCCATACCTGGAGTCCATGATGGACCAGTACGATATTGAGTATCCATAGATCTTTACTCTCACCTGATTGTCACGTTCTCAGAGCTTGATGGAAAAAGAGACAAAAGTTTTCTTGCTTGGCCTCTATTAGAAGTCAATTAGTGTAAAAGATGAGATACATATTTATAAAAATTATTATTTTATTTAAAGAAAGTATGTAGAAAACCCATCTGCACAATCGCATGTGTCACTCTCACACATCCTACAGCTTTTGATTCATAATTAGCAAGGCTTAAAAAATAATAAGTAGGTTAAAAAAAGCCTCACACCATAAAGCCGAGCTCTTTATCAGCCCCAAGACTGCTCCGAGGTGGTGGCTTAGGCTCTAGGGCCTGTTGACTAACAGTAGGAGACACGGGCAATGTGGGTTCTGATCCATATTTATCATGATACAGATTGTCCTGACATTTAACCTGAAGTCCTCCGTGAAGAGTTTCTGATGTTGATCAGCATACACAAAGGCGTGCTCCAAGTATTACCCATCACATTTCAAAGACGGAAGGTTCTTTCTAAATTGGCTTCTGCACGAAGGACACCAATCCCTGTCTCCTGAATTATTCACACAATTCTTGACCTGAGAATTTTGCGCCGATGAAACTGAAACCCCAAAAGCTTTCCTTCCTCGTGACAGGGCTGAACCAATTGGAAAGGACCGATCTGATATCCAGGTCATGATGAGTCCTGCCAGCGCAATGTCCTTGAGCAGCATTAGAAAAGGCCACCATCAGTGGGGATTATCAGCGTTTGCCAAAAACTCGCCGTTGAAAAACCTCCTGAACATCCCGAACCAGTGATGGCAACCTCCATATGAAGAAAGCTGACAAATGGTTGTGCTCTGAACTTTCAGGGCGCTCTTTACTAGTTTCCTGCATACATGGGAGTTCACTGCGAAGACAGTAAATATATTTAATCTTAATTAAGCACTTTGGTATGACAGAAGGGAAAACTGATGGACTTGTTTCCAAGTGATAACACAATCATGTGAAATCCAATAGACATCCAAATTTAGATCTGAGGTACGTCTGGAGACACTCATTTCAGTTTATCCCAAGCCTTATTTTAACTGATGTAAGCTTAGTCAACTTCAGGTACTTTTGAATGTAGATGACCAACCCCAGAAAGCCAATGCTGGTTTAAGTTAGTTGGTTTCCATTTGCAACAATGCAACTTTGCTATATTAACAACAACAAAAAAAGTCAGACGTGATGGGTAGATCAGGGAAGCCATTATTCCCACCTTGGCATAGGAAACCATGTGGGAGATTTTCATCCCAGTGAAAGGCTACAACTTGCAAAAGTCAGCATCCAAACCAGAGAATTGCACCAATATCAGACCCAATGCAAATATTTGAGACTTCAAACATTTTGGAAATATCCTTCATTGTTCTGCACTGCTCTAATCATCCCTTTTGCAGCCAAGCTCCTGTCAGTTCGAGCATCTTCTAGTCAACACACACCTATTGTTGATGTGGCCCACTATGCGTCACAATCAGACCATGCTCCAAAACATCATCCCAGAAAATGTTACTTGCTCTTCTGAACAGCTGCAATTTTCCTAGGCCAGAACAGCTCTTGCAATCAGACATTTGCCGGATGCACACCATTCCTAGCTGCTGCCTAGCAGCTGGTATTCATAGTCTCAGGACTTTGGTCATTGACAAGAGAACCGAGGCCACAGGTCAGCCTTCTTCCCTTCCCTCCTGAATGGAAGCAAGTCATTCTGCAAAGGGCAATATGCAGTGAGACCGTGTGTGAACACCTTGCAATTGTACCCAACAGAAGGAAGCTGAGCCCCGTAGACCTGAAACAGCTTAGTTATGGCTCCTCACCCAATGCCCTGCTATAATCAGAGCAGGGAAGTAACAGAAAAACAACCAAGATCCCAACAACCAAGATCCCAACAACCAAGATCCCAAGACCAATTGGCTTTCTATGAAGTACTGTTACTGTTTAAAAGACCAAGCCACACTTGGATCAATGGGCCTTAAGAACAAAGCCCTTCACTCATGAACGTGGCAAGACCAGGGCTAGCTCAGGGCCCAGATCTGCAAGCCCAGAACAGCAATGTCCCTCTGCCTCAAGTTTGGGGGTGACCTCTTTTCAGGTGCCTGTCTCTGACCCTCTGGCTGAGGTTCCTGAAACTTGTGTTTTCTGCAGTTTTCCACCTAAGCCCTCTAGACCTGAAAGTACGTGTCTCTCCCCTGCGTGAGCAAACAGAGCAGTTTCCATTCTTCACTCGGTACAGAGACAGCAGTGCAGAAAGAGAATGAAAGAATTTAAATGATCAGCTTTCACCAGGAGCTGGCCATATTACTGACACAGCCCTTCTGGCTCTCCTCAACCGCCCTTCTGAAGGAGGGATGCCATAGAGATGGCAACGCACCAGCTGTGCACATCTGCAACGCACATGCTCTACTTTCTTCACCTTTTGAATTATGCCTGTGAAAAAACAGTGAAAAGAATTCTGACCATAAGCAACCTCCCTTTTTCCCTCCCCTCCTCTTCTCACTGCCTTGCATGGAAACGGAGTACACACAGAGTAAGAGGTTGTAGGTTGTGGCTATCAGTAGAGGTCCAATGGAATTACACAAGCGTGGCATGCTGAAGCCTGTGCTTTGCCATTTCATCTTTAGAAGAAGCCAGATAGATATATACGGATAAATGAGGGAATATTTTAAAATGTCCCACTCAAACGTCCGCTCTTATTGAAGCCATGCCCTGCCCAGTCCTGTCCTCCTTCCACACCTTCCTCTCTCCTCTAAACACACATGGGATTTGCTAACACTGGAGACAGTCACACTTTACAAGACCGTGTAGACATTGAAAACTAGATCAGTTGATGGGAGATGTTGAGATGGAGAATGGGAAAGAAGGAAATGTCCTTACAGTTCATGGTCTGTGCAGTATCCTGCACTATATACATATGCACATACACACGTATATATAGCAGTGAGAGGACAAGGGGTAACGGTTATAAGCTGAAAGAGGGCAGATTTAGGTGAGATATTAGGAAGAAATTTTTCACTGTGAAGGTGGTGAGGCAGTGGCCCAGGTTGCCCAGAGAAGCTGTGGATGCCCCATCCCTGGAGGGGTTCAAGGCCAGGCTGGATGAGGCTTTGGGCAACCTGGGCTAGTGGGAGGTGTCCCTGCCCATGGCAGGGGCTTGGAACTTGATCTCTAAGGTCCTTTCCAGCCCAAACCATCCTGTGATTCTATATGTGCATTTTAGGATTCTCACTAATTTCAGCCACAGGACAGAAATGAGAAACAACCGCCCAGCCCATGGGGATGACAATGAGAACACATGACTAGAATTAGCTCCACATTGGCAATGACAGTCGCTAGGACTTCCCTGTCCAGAAGAGCTGACTGCACATGACAGTATTCTGCAGAGCAGAAATGACCCACACTAGCATCCCTTACAAACGTCTCCCTCCAGGAAAGTTCAGCCATACACAATTCCTTAGCTCGTGATCACAAACAATCCCCGCATTAAAAAGAGGTGGAAAGTATCGCCATGTCCCAGCCATTCATCAGCACAAGAGAAAAGTCAAGGTAAAAGACTTCAGGCTTTCTGCAGGTTTTCTGGAATCCAGCAGCTGAATTCACTTACCTTTCAGGGAAAGCAGATAATAAGGAAGTAGTAGCATTTTAAAAGCTGTGGGTTTTTTCAGATTGTAATTTTAAATGACAACAAAAAGAACCCCCCTCCCCAAAAAACCCCCCAACGTTTCCTACTTCCAACCCACCCTCCCATAAAATGCTGCACATCATCTGCCCAGTGTGCCCCTGACAGCACTGAATCAGAACATGTGCTCAGTAGATAGTACGTTATTAACCTCTCAAGAAATTGTCTGGAACCAGAATTTGTTGAGGGAACTGTACATTGAAGGTGAACACTGCTGCTAACTGAATATACCCTGATTCACAGCTTTAACCAAATAGTTTAGCACGACTGGGACAGTAATTTTAAAGGATCCACGAGAAAAAATAATTCACATTCCAAGCCCAGCTGCCTGTCTTGAGCTGTGGACAGTGTCTCATGCTTCGGAAGATGGTTGTACCTTTAAACTCTTTACAAAGGTGTCTGTTGTAGGCAGGATGTTTTACTGAACCACTGTGTTCAACGTGGAGATTAATTTTGTCAGTTGTTAAAACCCATACACCTACCTGTGCTGTCTCCTTTTGACCCTGGTGCTGCCAGCATAGTTTTTCAGGGGTTAAGATCTCACTCTTAGCTCACACTAGCAGAGGTAACTATTTCTCCATTGGCAGACGCACAAGAAAAATAAAGAAAAAAATAAATGCAAATGAGCAAATTCATAAATGAAAGCTGATGACGAGGCATCAGATGTGGTCTCCCATCTCCGGTTCGCACCCACAGCGATCCTATTGCTATTGAAGTTTTCCACTTCCCTCAACGGGGCTGGCTCAGGCAGGGCCAGCGGACAGGCACGGTGCTTCGCCACACTGTTCAGGCAGGTGACACCTCAAGAGCAAGTCTCACAAGTCAAAACAGGTTTACTCTTGGCTGCTGGTAGCATCCCAAATGTCTGCCAGGGCTGGCTTCCAGTGATGTGCCCACCTGCTTGGGATGACAGCCTCCTGACTTTGGAGCGCGGTTTGTGACCTTGGCTTCTAGCCAGAGATGTGAAAACTGTGTTCATGTCCAAGACAACATGATCAACAGCAAGGTGCATTTGCAGACATGAAAACAGCGCAGCTCACTGAAAGCAGCAAGAAAGTTCGGCTGCTTTTGATTCTTTTCATTCTTTTAATCCCCCCCTACCTCTTTGCACCACCAAGAAACACTCTGTATTGATTATGCTGACACTGACAGCAGAGCCGGAATTTTTTTTTTTTTTGTCCACATCTCAGATGAGAAAGTGGGTTATGATTCATCTCACACAATCTGAGTCAAAGTGATCCCTTAAAAAAAAATAAAGAAAAGAAAAAACCAAACAGTTCTGATGTGTTTCCATCAGAAGAGAACGGGCTGGAGGAGAACACTCAGCAAATGAGATAGCCCTATTTCATTCTTTTTTTACCACATTTCACTCTCAGATAAAAATCTGCCCTTTCCCCCTAACTAAACTTCAAATTACACTCAAAATATCCCCAAAAGTTACAGGCAAGAGACAAACCACCCCATCAAAAAACACAGCATGAGACAAATGCCACCAGCAGAAGAAAAAAACAAACGCTTGTACCATGCCTCCCGCCTACCCCTGCGGAACGGTGATTGCTAGACTGGAAAGTAACAGATTACTATGGTGAATTATCAATTTTCCTAATAGCCTTGAACTTTCTAAATGCTGAAGTGTGATAGCATTAGTGGGTACATTATATTAACAGCAGTTAAAATCACCAAGTGTGATCCTGGAGTGCTTTTTTCCCCAACTTTCTTATTTTCACAGCCATGTTATTAACCCTGGAAAATAGGGATTGTGATCTAAATGCTGGGAAGAGCCTTCAGACCGGTTGTGATTTCTCATCAAACAAGGCTCACGAGTCCATTTGGTTTATTTTCACATAAACTAAAGAGTGTGGCCACGGCTGTGGGTAAAGCACGGGACTTGAAGGAATTCTAGGCTCAATTCCCACTTTGCTACTGGTTCTCTGCGTGACTCCGGGTGAGTCATCTAAACCCTGCCAGTCATCCCCTCACTCGTAAATTAAGGACAGTGATAATTTCCTGGTCCTTGCTGTATTTGCAGCCTGGGAGTTCCGAGGGATGCACACTGTTTCCTACCTCATGTTTAATTTGCACGTAGGGCAGCATGACCACAGTCTTGCTAGCAGGGTTTGGATGCTACCGCAGTACAAATAAACCACGAAACAACATGGAAGCAACTGGAAACTCAGCACAACCAGCTTCAAACAAACGATGAGCCGTGTTCCGTTTTTAAAAAAGCAAAATAAAAAAAAAAGGGGTTTATTTATGCCAGGTCATGTGCATAACTAACTTGAAACAAAGAGAAATTAAAGTGTTTTCATGTTACTGGGACAGAGATTTGTCCAGGACTGTATGGCTGGAAGTGTGGTTTCTAACTCCAGCTCCAAAACTGACTGCCTGTATCTCTCCCAACAACTTAGCCATAAGCTATGACCAAAAAAAAACAGTGTCTTGAGGCTTAAAATACTCCAAAGCTCTATCTGAAGTGAAAATGATTTCCATAAAACTACAATCCAGAAAAAACATTCTCATTCATTCATAGACACGCAGCCTCACCTCTTAAAATACCTGTGCGTGAGAATTTAGTGCTTATGATATCCTGGATGGAAACTCCTGCTTTCACTCAACTCCATGAAACAGATCGAACAGGAAGAGAGGAAGAACAAACCTTCTCCATCCCACATGCCCCTAGACTAACAGTGTGGCTTCAGCTCCTGGCTTCCTCAAGGACATTCCCAGCCAGGGGTCCTCTGGGTGCCACCATTTATGGTTTTTAGTGGGGCTATGATGTACCCAAAGAGAACCCTCCTGAGACCAGTCAACTCATTTCATGTGGGGCAGGAAACAGCCATAAGGTTGGTCACACTTTTGCTTCTCAATGACCTGAGTTAGCCATGGACTAGCAACCTGCAGCTGAAGGCTTGATGGCTCATTATCAATTCTTCAGCTATTTCAGCCCATGGAGAGTTTACTTTGGGCATGCAAGTTTATCGTGAACAAGCTGGATTCTCTTTGAACTGCTTCTCAAACAAAGGTAGAAACACTTCCTTTGTTTTCACATATGACCATTAACTTTTGGATGTTTGGCTATCAGCCTCATTGTTGCCCAAGGTCTTTTCAGAAGCAGGCTGAGCTTTGCTATCCATTTGTACAGCTCCTAGCACACTAAGGGTCCTATCACAACATGAGAAATAACTACCAGTCTCATGGATTAAGTTTTTTCCACAGATACGTTCATTTTTAAACATGCCGAAGACTCCTGCAGAACACTGAGTCAGATGCATCCCTGATATTTCATTATCACGTTTCACTTTCTTGGTGTCTTAGAAGACACCAAGAGATTGGCAGCTTTCATTTGCTGACTGTTGCTGACAAACCTAATTCCACTCCTGGCCTGAACCCCACCTGTAGTCCACAGCACACAGGAGATCATGGAAATCCCCTTGTTACAAAGCTGGTTTGGCACTCTGCACTTATTCTCCAGTAAATGCCTTCTGCATCAAATCAGTTCTGTTTACAAGGAAAAATATGTCTAGGTTGACTGTCAACAATTCAAGCTAAACCAGGGACTTAAAACACCAAGGAAGTCATGCTGCTTGCTACCTGTTCCAGCTGGCATTTTATCGCCTACAGTAACAAAGCGTAATTTTGGTTTTGATGCAAGATTTCTACCACATCTGTGAAGCAGTGCTGGTCTCTGAAGAGACCGTGCTTCAGAAACACTCACCATGCAAAGTCTTGTCCACTCTTGTGTGGATAAAAAGAGGAAAAAGGGAACATGAGTCTCCTGCCTCCTGGCACATGTGGGTACCAGATGCTCAGCACTTAGAGAAGTGCAACCCGACTGCTGACTGCTACATCTGCATCATCTTCATCAAGAGATGGGCAGTCAAGACTTTAGAAGACTAAGATACCTGGCACAAAAAGATCTAGATGCTTAGCATCGCAAAACATTTTCCTCACAACTACTGCAGAGTAGGAGGCGGATCACACCAACAGCAGGAAGAAACAAACTTTTGCGTCCATTTCTACAGTCCTTCAAATGCTGAAAAGCAACTGAAATCAGCACACAGCCTCTGTGTCCCCTTTCTCTCTTGCCTTTCTCATGGCTGGAGATAAATTCATGTAGACATGTTTTGTTCTCCAACCCCTCCCTGGCCTCTCTTTTTCTCTTCCCACTCTGAAACTGTGGGCTAAAACTCACCCTGTAGGTTGTGTTGAGACTATCCTTACAGATTTGCCCTCCGAACCCTACCTGCACGTGCTGTGTGAGGATGCTGGCAGCCACAGGACTCCCTGAAAGCAAGCCAGATGGGGGTGGCAAGCATTGACAGAAGTGAGACTGAAGAAACAGGCTCTGAAAGCCATTTACCAGGGTAATTCAAGCCTCTGGGGAGCAGAGGGAGGGTGAGTCCCCTTTGTGGCAGGCCACAAGAGGGCAGCTGGATGTTGATGGTACCACACCATGACCTCCCCGAGCGCAGGCTGCTCCCAGCCTTTGTAGCCTGTGCGCAAATGCTGGAATATGGCTTGAATATAAAAAATAATAACTTGAACTACAATGGAGAAAAGGGTCCCCATTATATGCCTGTTCTTCCTGCTTTTGTGAGCGGTTACATAACAGAAAATGACAGTCGGCTCATCGGTCGTTGAAAATCTACCCTACTATTTTATGACCCAGATGTTGTTCAGATTGAGGACGTATGCTATCTCGCACCAGAAACTCTGCCTTTAAACAAAAGGCATGATGACACATCACATTACATGGCAAAATTACGATGTAATTATGCTCTTGTAATAACAAGCTGCATCTTTTAATGATAACCTTTTCAGGAGAGACCTAGGAGTACAGGCAAGATATGACAACTTTCATTTTCTTTTTCTGGTGGTAATTCAGACGAAACTAAGAGGCTACCTGAGCCTCTCAGATCCTACAGAAATGTCTGACAAAGACTGAAATGCAACGCAGAACATGTTCAGTTTAGAGACACTAGAACTGGTCAGCCCACAGAGCCATGTCAAAGGAAACCCAGGCTGGATGAGGCTTTGGGCAACCTGGGCTAGTGGGAGGTGTCCCTGCCCATGGCAGGGGGATGGAACCCAAGGATCTTTAAGGTCCCTTCCAACCCAAACCATTCTATGATCCTACAGTTTTCAGCAGGACCACCTTAGTAGCTCTCTTCTCCCCATGTGCATCCTTACAGCACATTGGAACTACAAAAGGAGACTGCAACGTTATAAAATACATAAACTTGTGGTTCCTTTGGTAGCTCTGGGTGCTTACGGTAAAATACCAACGAAAGTTCTTTCCAACCAGTCAGGGAAACTCCTCTGCTGTGGAGAGTGACTCAGCTGGGACACAGTCCAGAAGGCAACAGGAGATGAGGGGCCCCAGTGGCACTTTTCCAGTCTTAATCAGCACTGTCTGCATGGTGATAGAGACCGATAAGCTGCCAGAAGTCATTTCTTTCTATAAGACTTGAAACAGTGGTCCAGAACAGTTGTGATCTTTGTGCGTGTGGATTTTGTTTGGTTTTTTTTTTAAAATGCAAAATCAAGGGCTTTAATTTCCCATGGTGGCCAACAAACAATTTTCATAGTTTCATCCTATAATCTCCTGTAAACATCCATTTCTCCTCCCCCAATCTTACCCAATTTCCACTCCATAAAGGATTCTTTTTTCTTCCTCAACAAATCAGACATGCCCAGCTACAATAGCACATTTATCAACGGGGAGGGCTGTGACAGAGAGAAACCATCCCTACTGCACAGTGCATAACACATTGGGGAATCCTTTCTAATAAAAAGGGATTTGATTAAAGACAGCCGAGGACCACAGATCAGCAACCGAATCAGCAGTAAAGAAGGCAGAGTAGCTTAGACTTAACAGGCTTCAATTTGCTGATCTGCCAAGGACTTCCCAGGAGAAGTCACTCTATAAGTCATTCCATAACCTACAGGAGGGTAGGAGGGAATATCCACCAAAGATCAGGGTGCTTAGACGTAGTACGGTAGTATGACCGTTCAACAAAACCAAGCTAGGCACAATATCCAGCATGCACGTTTAACTCCTAAAAACTCACAGTGTTTTTTTTAATTATTATGCTTAGTGATGGTATCTCCATGCTTAAGCCCTGCAGCTTGAGGATCTCCCAGTGACCAAACTGTACTGCTCTGGTAAGTCTGGGCAACAAACAGCTGCGAACCGTGATCTTGCTGCTCCAAAGTGAGTCTCCAGCATGTTTCTTCTGGCCCTCACCATGCACCCAGGCTCCCTGGGAACACAGTGTGAACCACGCCGTGCTGCCAGCTGTGTGTGCTCGCACGAGGGATCACGGGCTGGAACAGCTCCCTCTACTCTGAAACCACCTTCAGCAACTTCCACCCGGTGAAGCTGCAAAGAGGTGTAGTGAGCACAGAGCTGACGATGGAAGTGCTGGCTGTCCTGTTCCTGAACCCAGCTCACCTGGTCCGCCAGCACTATCAGCCGGCACTTCCAGGGCAAAGAGACAACTTCAGTGTCTCCTACTCCTCTTCCCTCCCCAGGAACCTCCACTCTGCCCATGGTGAGTCCAGAATCAAGATGGTTTAGATTGAAAACCAGAAATATGGCAAGTGAAATTGCAGAAGGAAGATGGTTACAGAAAAGATCCCAGAGTGCTGACGGACCAAGTAAAATGACCTCTCTCCAGCCTGACAGTTCAAATGTAATTATTCCAACAAATTATTTTCATGACTTAATATTACGCCTTGCAGCTTTCTAGCAAGGTTAATTAGATTCCTCAATTCAAAACCTATCTGCTCTTAACCAACTTTTAATATGCTGAAATCCAGTTTTCTAAATTCAAACTAATAAAAGTGATTAGCTGACAGCTATCTGGTCTGCTACAATTACCATGGCATTTAGACCTCAGGCAGAAGATATTTAATGCAAGTCAGAGTCAACGTCTTTGCCCATTTGTCCTTTTTCTGATTATCTCATCAATGTGCCATATGAATCTTGTACAATCCATGCTACCATGCTGAACAAATAAAAGAACAAAGGCAAAGATACTGGTTGAGACAGTTAACCAAAGCTGAAAGACCCTTTTTTTCCTCCCACACTTAATTTGTTCTTTCCACATGAGCATGAAGTTACTGAGAGGCACTGGCTGACAGCTCAAGTAGATGGGTATTTAGCTGTGACATAGCCAGAATTAGTACAAAATTCCCGGGCTGCATTGCCATATCAAAAAGCCTCATCCTCTCTGATGCCAGAGACCATCTTCCCCAGGAGTACCCTGGGCTGGAACAAACCTAGGAGGATGAGGGCAGGATGTAGGTGTCCATGTTTCCCATGGGGCACAGCATACTTGGAGAGCTGAGGAGGAGTTCAGCCCAACTCGTGGTTCTTCTGCACATCATGAATGCCAAGGCTGGACACTGCTTCAGAGATGACCTTCAATGGCATAGATGCAGCTTGTAATTAAACATCACCTGCCTGAGGTAGGACTACAGTAGTCATTTGGTTTTCGTCTTCAGGCTTGCATCATGCATGATCACTCCATCTTTGATCATGCTACTGGTTATATAAACAGCACTGGAGAAATTTCTGAATGCTCTGGAGCCTCCTTTCCATTTTCTTCTCTCCTGCTGAATTACAAGTGTGGCATTGGTCTGACCTCCCAGTCTGACAGCCAAAGTGATGATCTAACGTTGACAGACTTTATGTTCTGACTCTGAGCTATGCATCCCTTCTGGATGAAAAAACTCTTGATGTACCACACTCAGAAACAGAGCAGAGCCACCTTAGTGATACAGTATTAGTCTGCAAAATCCAAGCATTTTAGCTTCGTAAATACAAGTGCTAAACAAAACTAAAGCTCCACTTCAGGAAGCAATTTCTGAGCTGTGAGGAAAATTAATCACTAGAACAGCTTATCAGGGTAGGTGGTTGACTCACCATTGCTTGAAGTCTTTAAGATAAGATTAGATTTCTTTCATTTTAAAGTCATGATTCAATCATGTTTCTGGGAGAAACTGAGAGTAGGACATTAGGCAGTATAATGGCAAGGTCCTTTCTGACCTTGGAGCCTGTGAATCTCCAAGTTCTTTGTTCACCTGCCTACCTTCTAGGGCTATGAGGAGAACTGGGTGGGCTTTGGTTGCTCAACCAGCCTCTGCCACTCACAGCTCTGCGTTCAGAAAATGACTGTAATCAAATCTCATGCTTCAGGGCTCCAGCCATTTGCCTGAAGGGAGTGGGAAAAAGGTTTTTCCCTCTTGGCCGCCCACACTAATGGCTAAATACATGTTATGTTTGTTCCGTTGTTGCTTCGCTTTTACAACACCAGAGAGTGAACATAAATGCATATGGGCAAAGATGAAGTCAAATGCAGCAGCTCCCTGGTTACCCTCTCTTCAGTTAGTCATTCCTGCTCACACCTTAGATCTGTGCTAGTCATCAACTCTGACGACTATCAGTGTTATAGAGAAGGCATTTCGGCTGTGAGGGTGTAGACTATAGAAGGCAGAAGGTTCTGATGGAGAATGGGGACTGATACCAACCCCATCTACAGTGGCAATGTTTGCTTGATGAGAACATCTCAACCTTCTTGTGTAACCAGATCCTTGTCACTGCAAGATCCTTGTTTAATAGTGAAACCTTGGTCCCACCTGCTTTCCAATTAAACCAAACCATGAAACTTTATTTAAGCCAGAAATGTTTTTGGTCCAACCAAAATCTATAGCAAATAAAGCTAGGGGGCAACCTAAATTAAGTTTTTAAGAAATTATGGAATAAAGGAAGATAAAGAAGAAAAAATGAATGGCCCACCCTAGTCTTTAATTCTACACCCTACAGTGGTTTCTTTCCTAACAACACTATCAGCCAAGCCTGTAAGAAACTAAGCATACAAACAAGATGCATCAAAAGTGCCCAAGACTTTAACACAGAGTTCAGAGGCCACATCACCTACATTTCATATAAAGGCGTGATATCTATTTTACACCTGCAGATGCTTGAGATAGTTCTGTTACACACCACTTAAAAATGAAATCAGCTACTTATTTTTTTTCCAGGCAAGGAAGATGACAACGTTATAATAAGCCAATCAGTTCGGATTTGTCCTTCTCGAACTTGCTGGACCCATTTCTGGGCTAATGTGTCCCCATGAAAAACCAACCTGATTGATTCAAAATGGATTTCCTTTTAATCTATGCCAGGATACAGAAAATTAAAATCCATGCCTTGGGAGCAGAACACATTTACACTGCCAGGTCTTGTGCAGCTGCAATGAGAAAGGATGGGGCAGATGTACAAGACAGCACACCGCACCCCAATTCAGCCTGGTAGCCTAGAAGCAGGGGACAGATGGCGTGAAAGTGAACCAGACACTGAAAAATTCAACTTTATAACCAGAAAGACTGTAAACATACAGCAAGTGAGCAGGAGATTTATGCTGAAATTACAGAGGAATTCCTATGGATGATTACACTTCCAGCCCAAGCATGGAGAGCAAATCCATCACTATGAACGCCACCACAGTAACAGTGCTGCTGTCAGGCCTCCCTGAGACCGAACCTGGTAAATACAGAAAGGGACTATGGACAGATTGATTCAATGTGACGTGGCACTGCTCACCAAAGTAGTCATCAGAGGGAGGATTCTCCATGTCATACAGCATCTTCTTGGTCAGATGTTCCAGCTCATCCTCAGGCCTGAAGGCAGGAGTGCTTGATGTGGGTCCAGAGCTTGGATACACACTCTGGAAAAAAAAAAAAAGGACCGCCTGTGATGTGGTATAAAAGCATTTGCCCACAGTAAGAGGGTCTATTGGCTGTTCAGTGTGGAACTTCCTTCTTTGTCTTATCTTTGCTTTTTTAAAAACCCAAGAGATTCACACAAGTAAACATCTCATTTAATGTAAGGAAAATGGACTGCTAAAAACATCCAGTGCAGTGCTATATATCCTCTTAGAGTGGGAAATATTCTGTGCCTCATAATTAGGTGTCTACTGCGTAGCACATAATAATAAATAAAGGAGAAAATTATTCCAAGGATAACTTGATACAAACATTTTCCAACACCGAAAAAGACTTTGGAAGCATTTCAGTTTGGATTTGGCAAAAGCTTCCATCACTTAACAACGCAATATAAAAGATGCTAGAACAATCATTCCTGCGGCGGTGGAGTATATGGACAAAGACAGATAATCCCGAGCTGCTAGTTATGTTCTCTTCTTGTTTGTTTTGACACAAATTCTGCCGTTAACATTAGCGAGAGCAGGAGCTGGTCCACAGATTTTTAGTACTAGGGATATAAAGGTTTTAATATGTGCTTGGGAGCTGAGACCTCTTGGCCTTCATACGCTAACAGCTGGCATACGGTATTTGCAGGCTTGTCTCAGTGAGTTTTCTCCCTGGAAAACAGCAGAAGTACAGGCATATTTGGAGAAGCACAGCAACAGTCTCATGCCTAGAAGTTTTTCAGAAGAAGCTAAGTTGGGTGCCCATAATGAGGAACTGGATCCTTTCAGGATTAAAAAATGTTGACGCTCGCTTTCACTGCGTGCAGCACTCCATGCCTACTGAAATGGGAAGAAAATGTAAAATCACAATACACTGGCCACCTCTATCTGGTTTAGAGAGACTACACCTGCCATGATGAATCTTTATCGAGCCGGTCATGTTCAACAGAGAACAGCAGCTTCAAAGCTCTGCGAGAGAATTAACTAAATGGTTTCACGCTTTCTTCTTTCAGGCAAGAAGGAGATTTCAAATGAGACATCAATCAATGCAGAGAAGGTCTCAGAACAGCGCTTAGCAATAATACTTCAATCATTCACTCCCAGAAAACAAACACTTGCATGTTCCTGACCCTATCATATGTATTTTTCTAGGGCCCGCGGTAAGCTGTACATCACCCCCCTCTCTTGCTGCTCTGATCTGTCTCCCAGGCACTGCACCCATGAGCGCAGCAGCAAGGGGTACCAGTTATAAGCTGAAAGAGGGCAGATTTAGACTAGGTATTAGGAAGAAAATTTTCACTGTGAGGGTGGTGAGACACTGGAACAAGTTGCCCAGAGAAGCTGTGGATGTCCCATCCCTGGAGGTGTTCAAGGCCAGGCTGGATGAGGCTTTGAGCAACCTGGGCTAGTGGAGGGTGTCCCTGCCCATGGCAGGGGGTGGAACTGGATGATCTCTGAGGTCCCTTCCAACCCAAACCATTCTGCAATTCTGTGATTCTACGACTGCCCTCCCTGGTAGGGCTGTATTTGCTGTGCACACACCATGCAGCAGTTGCTCCCACTGCCTGCCCGCCGATTGCCCTCTAACAGACAGCAGCAGTGCGCAAGGGAGACGGGTGGCACAGTCCCCTGGAAGAAAGGGCACCTGGAATAAGCCCCAGGTGGGATGAATTTCCCTGGAGGGCTGTGCGATGTCTATTTGCCGTACATTCAACCTCCCTGACTGAGAATAGAGATTGTATCTACCATATATTCAGGTTTTCCCAGAGATGTTTTCTTTTTCTGCTCAGGGATTTTTTTTTTCTGAGCAATATTCAAGGATTTTGTGCATTTGTCCAAGATTTCTAGATGCCTAGCAGTTGTTCTGAGGAAGCTGTTGAACATCTGGAAATCCTGAACACAGCTCAGGAAACTCTATTCTACAAATGCAACCACGCGGATGTGTTTGGGTTCCCACAACTTATTTTTTTTATATGGGGAGACAGGTCTGTATAGTGCACAGGACTTGCACGTGCTTTCTAAGTCATGCAAGTGCCACCTCTGTGGGATACATCATCCTGGTGGGGATAAGGCCACGCACATGACCGGGAGTTTTACAGACAGGTACTTGACCCAGCACACCCAGACACCCTTGGCCAATACTCTGTGGCTGTTTTTAGAAGGCTAGTTGACAACTATTTCATTAGAAATAATAAATAGTATAACCCTAAAAAAAAAAAGGTTTATTAATAAGCCAATTAAAGGTGCCAAATGTAAAGCATTTAATCTTGGAACAACCTATTTTTTTCCTTTGCTCTCTTGTTCCTAAGAGCTGATCGTGAATCTCGCCTGAACATATATTTTAACACAGCAAGTGCAGCCAAGGATTTATTAGCTTGAGAAATCAATCTGGCAACTGAGCCTCTTAAAACGTTATTCCATCTATTGTACCTATTTCAGTTTCTATGCAGAAAGGAATGATCATTGCCACCCCAGTGACTGAGACTCCTTCCCTAGATTTTTCACAGAGAAGAAAGTCCAGCCCGAAGCTGATGACGGCCTTCATCCCTATGTTTCCCCCATTAGCAAACACCAGTGCGGCATAAATGGGCGGAAGGACCATGCTCCAGCCTCTTCTGCTGGGCTCTGTCCACACATCATCTCAAACACCTTGGGCCAAAAGAGAAGGTACAAAAGAGGAGGTGGCAAACCTCCACCGCCCACTCTCTGACCTAAAGCCACAGCATCTGCAGGCCACCACCAGCCAGGTTTTGGCAGGACAACCCATGCAGGCGGTGTGTGAAGCCTCTCGCTCTCTACCCCTCTGGACTGGGGGCCCCACTCGTGCCCGTTTCAGGAAGGGCTTGGGCTGTGCCATTTAAAAGGAAAGACCAAAATCTGCAGAGTTCCAGTTCTGTCTGAATTCCTCTGTTTTTTTGAGGCTATGTTGCCTCTTACACACAATAAATAAGCTGCTCTCATATTTTATCTACATTGCACTTTTCCAAACCAGGCAGATTTCTCATCCAGTACCCAATGTCAGCAAAAATAACAAATACCAACCACAACATTATGAGATGCTTGAACTTATTTTGACTAAAGCGCTATGCCTTTTTGACCAATTTTTAAGCAGTGCTAGGCACATCTTTTTCCTCCTTGCATGGCACATGCTGACTATGTGCCTCCAAGAAAATACATTTCATGCATATGAACATGAGTTTGCTGGGACACGCACGCACACAAACGTAGAGAGAAAAGTGTATCTTTAGTCCAATCTAAAATGCTTGTTTCAGCAAAACAGTTTCCTTCCTCCTCCTTTGTTAGGTCAGGATAAAAATATAATTCTGGCTTTCCTTACAAGAGTTGTGTTGCTGTTGTTTATTAAACTTCCTCTATTTTCTCCTGATCTGTACAATGATCAAGGCTGTCTAGAAATCCAATTTGCTGTCTAATCTCCCACGGTTATCTTCATGCATTCTCTTCTCTCTGTGATGCCTCAGTGCACACAAATACACCCTTCCTGAGCGACACACAGCTCAAAGGTGGGGTCTGTGCTGAATTCCACAGACCTTCCAACTTCCATAAGCACCACTCTTGCCTGGCTAACCACAGCAACATCAGGGATGATAAACCGACAGGTGAAAATGGGAAAGAGCCTTGGTCAGCAAAAAGCCAGCAGGAGGGACCATGCTTTGGGAGCAAGACTCCAACCTTTGCTTCTCCCATCAAATTCTGAGGAACCTCAGGAAAGGACATGATGATGGCAGTTGCATGTGCAGATGCAAACGCATTCATGAATAAACACTGTCTTGCATGCTCGGTTAATAGGATGTTTAGGAAAACTCCAGCATTCCCAGGGTTAAACCCCATGGCGGAAGATATCTTCATGCTACAAATAAAAGGAAATGAGTTAATCGCTTGTGCTGCTCTGAAAGCACTGCAACAACATCTGGCTCATCTTCCTCATTAAAGTTCAGTTCCTAAAAAGCCAGGTCAAAAGAAGCAGTTGCATGGAATCACTGCATGATTATTTTGGTACACGAAGCTGAGATTTGTTTCAGTGCTTCTCTGGCGCGTGTTTGCTACTCCAGACCTCGCCGGTGATCAGCTGTCTCTGATGGAACGGCTCTGCAGGTAGTGCGGTGCATTCACCAACGTGAACATTCCCCATCCACATACAATTTTTTACCCAAATGGGGAAAAACCACAGCACAAAATCTGCAAAGACATGATGCTGTGATGAATGCACCATCATTCAGAGTGAACTGTATGTGGTCATTTTTCTTGTCCATTTGCAAATGTTGTAGAAGCTTCTTCTCTCCGAGAGAAAATAACTTCAATTATGTGTTCCCAATTACAGAAACGTGGAAATTATCTTCTTTTCAGAAGGTAGAATTAGCCCAATTTGGAATTGAAAGGGAGCCAGAAACATCTTTCACTGATACTTACTTTCCCTTTCATTTTTTTCTTCTCGTTCATCTGCATAAAGTTAGCGCTTCCCTTTCACTTCACTCCCCAGAACCGATCATCAGTTCAATAAACGGTTAAATAGCATCGCAGCACATTTTTTATTCAATGGCCTGACAAAGACCATACTTTTTCATTTAAGTTATTGACTGTCCAAAACAATCGCAAACTTTCAGACCAAAAAAATCCAGCATGGTGCCACATCTTTCATGAGTCGAGCTCCCAAAGAAATATCAAGATTGCCTGCAGCTGTAATTCAGTTTATAATTAAGGCCAACTGATGCCTCTTACAGAGGAGATGCACTGGAAAAAAAAAATATTTCAATTCTTGATTTATTTTCCCAGTGAAAAGTTACATCTGCCAGAGTACATACAGATTCCTGAAAAGACGATTCTGCCCGGATTCCCTGTGACATGTGCACTCCTGGGCTCACTCCTGGGCAGAGAAGAATTCAGTGAGATCCTCTCAAAAAGCTGCCCTGCCCGAGGAGATACCCACTGACAGCCAGTGATCTCCCACCCACACCAGCAGCCCGAAATCACAAGTCTGGTAGGAGCAAGCTCTCCTGTGGGATGTGCCGGAGCAGGACAAGCCACCGGCTCCTTCGCTGCCCACCTGCCCGGCCAGCGCTTCCCGCAGCAAACCAGCAATCCAGAACGGGCAGCAGCAGAGCCCTCGCTTGTTGAACGCTGCCTTGCTTTGAAATAGGACACTGTGCTAACTACTGCAAGGCTCTAGAGGATATTTTTTCTTTATTTTTAAATTTCATTAGTGTAACTGCATCCTCACTCCCAGTCTGTTCTAAGGCTCTAGAGGATATAATTTCTATGATCTCTTGTAACAGTAAGTTCCCCAGAATTTGAGCAATAATAATAATAAAAATATTTTTTCTCTATTTTAACTCCACAGCCTGCAATTTTACCCAAATATTTCTTCTTCTTAAATTGTGAAAACGGGATGCAGAGAGGTGGAAGAGGAGGTATCTTGTCTGATAGTTGTAAAAGGCAGATAATAGAGCCAGAATGCAAAACCATTAAACAGCCGAGAAGTTCCCAGGACTTCTGAAAATCAGACTGCGCATACAGGTGCCTGTTTTGACTCTCTGGAGCCCAGGTTTTAGCTTATAATCATGAAAATAAAATCTCAGTCTCTGTGTATTGATACTGAATTCAATAGGATCACTGTACATGCACCCTAATTACTCTATAAAATGGGTTTATCAATATTTCTCTCTTAATTAATCAGTGCCTGCAAAGCTTCTGCGATGTGACTCCACAGAGTGTTTTATTAATCATCAATAATAAATGGGCATGACTGTTTTGTCCATGGATTGTTTGTATTCTATTATATGCAAGCAGACTAAGTAGCTTTTCTGGCTATTCTTCACGTTCTCCCTAATGTCTTGAATCTGGAAGGGCTGGTTATTTCTGACAGGTGTTATAAAAGCTGGATTAGAAACACCACTATCTGCTGCTTGCTTCTGCATTGAGCATGACTGTGGTAAATGACAGCTTCCACTTCTGTTACGGAGAGAGTCCTTTCTGCTGGACACTGTGTTTCGTTTATATATTCTGGGTTAACAGGAGATGAGCTGGATTTGTATGGACCAACACTGCCCATTCCTCATTAGGAAAAGCAAACCCAACAGATCTCCAAGTAACAAATTTTTTACAACGTTATCTCAGGAAACAGTAGATTTAAACTACATTTCAGATAAGAACACCCATAAACCACTACATTTGAATGCCCCAGAAATGCATGCACAGAAACAAGTGCAGCAGCGCCTGATCTCGCCTGGGGCCTCCTGGCCCTATCATTACACAAATATGCTTTACTTGTCAAGGCTTATCTTGTATGAAAAGAGGAGCAGGCTGGTTTGTTTTGTGTTTTTCTATTAACCCCACTTACTTTGGTAAGAGATATTTTAGGCACTTTTTAAAAAGCCAGGAACTCAAGGCACAGGCTGGGAGGGAGAACGAGGCATCACCAGTACACCAACAGAGAGATTAAGAGGTTGCATCATTTTAGCCCTATGTTTTTGGCTAGTAGAGCTTGGTTTGCTCCATAAAATGACATCAGGAGGTCCTTATCTTACTCATCTATTTGTTTCAAGATTGAAGGCTTTGTTCTGCTCTAAGCTGCTCGCCTTGCCACATCTCTCTGGGCTCAGACTCCAGGACTCTCGTCCTCCTATGCATCACCACCAGCCATAAAGACCCTATAGGCTGCTTATCAACTCCCCTCCTCTTTAGGTCGTAATACTCCAAGTTTCCAGGACTGCCTTCAAAACATTAATTAATTAAGCATAATATTTACTACTATCAGCAGGACAAACCCTCATTTCAGGGTAGGAGCCATAAGCATTCATAGGAGATGACAGTCTCCAAGCTTTAGTCCCGAGCTGCACAGGGAAGTGCTGCAGACGGACCTGAATCCGCTTCTTGTCATCTTGGGGTACAGAGTGCCACCTAGGGCTTCTTGCCTGGGGAGATGATGAGCCTCCAGACCTGCCCAGAGCTCCCTTGTGTAAATCCGAGGTAGCACTACTGAAAGACATAGAGCTGTGGGGGGACCCTAGTCACATCGAGTGGCACTCCAAAGCGGGGCTCGTGGTCATCCTACCAACCAAGCCCCATTCCCACCTTACAGGACAAGCACAGGGGCACGTCTAGTAAAAATGGGAATGCTCCAAAATTCATACTGATGAAAAGAGATGTGCTCGCTCACAGTACACAACTAGCCCAGGCAATTCACCGCCACAATAAAACCACTGAAAAAACTACTTCGAAAACCTACCCTTCCACAAGCAGCCCTAAAACACAAGGAAATAACTGAGGTTCGTTCTTTTTTTTTTTTAAGATTTTCTTTTGCAAATCCCTTCACAAAGGCAGAGCTCAACCATTTTCACAGATGATGAAAAATTTCACTGCACGACAGGCTTCCGCATCCCTCCGGTGCAGTGCCTTCTCCAGCAGACCACAGCGCTGGGAGAGCTCACCACCATTCACCACACGGTACTGGGGGCTGGACTGGGTGTACTGGGTGTTTGTGCCACGAGCACCACCTGCCCCGCGGTTCAGGTTGGTCGCCTGTTGAAAAAATCATCTGTCCCAGCTGCAGCACTTTATTAGGCAACAAAACCAGAAGTGCTGGGGCATCACTTGTTTCAAAAGAAAAATAAATCTCACCATTTTAATGGCACTAATTTTGCATGTGAAACTCGCATTCATACTGTATTAACAGTTTAAATATAGCTTTCTTGCCAGATGCCTGAATATGCTAGAAAAGATACTTAAAATATGCAAATTGGGTTTCTGTTTTAATACACAAAGAAACTTAAAATCACATCACTTTCCATCACCTAGGCAGGTTTCAATCTAAGCTTTTTTCATGTGAAAACTATAACAGCAAATAAATGGTTAACCAAATGTGTTTAACCTACTATCTGGAGTCTCACTTTTAGTCAACTCTGACATGGGCCATTACACTTCCCAGGACACCAGTGACTTAAATGAAGACTACAAATTTTGCTTAACATTAAAAGATTAAATGTATAAATTACAGTAAAAAAGGCTTCTCGGGCTGGAGCAGATGCTTGGTTCAGCATCCATAGCATTGGAGAGCAGGATTCCCAAGTTTTCTTCTCAGCAATGTTCTTACCCAGTCTGATCCTGCACCCTGCTGTTATAAATGGTTTTCATAGCGCTTGGCTGTCTCAGGAGAGTTTGAGAGTCTCAATGAGCTCTTGATTACAAAACGCTCTGAGACCCTTGAATGAAAGATGCTGAATGAGTACAAATGATGACGATTATTAATTATCTTTGGTAGCCACACTTGTGCCCCCTTTCCACTCACACGTGCCTACATTTGGTCTTTTAAGATTATAACACCCTCAAAACAAACACTGCTCTCCCCAAATCCCTCTCAGCAGTCTTGTTGGATAAACAGAAGTGATAAGAATAATATTAACGAAAACAATAGTGTGGCGAAAGCAAATTACATTGCTGCTGGACTCAGAAATTTCTTCCTTATCTCAGGACGGGAAGTTTTCTCTATTTTACTCATGTTCTGATCCCAGAATCTCCTGTTCTCTTTTCCCCACGTGTAGATGCTTTTGCTGGAAGAGCTTTGCTGGTTTCCCCCTAGCTTTGCACAGGCCACATTTCTTGAAATGCTGACTGGAGGGTCCCAACCCCTTTGAACGAAATGAGAAGTTCCTTTGGAAAGCGGATGGGGAGCTCCGAGCACGTCAGAGAGTGTAAGCACCGAGTATAATCCTTCATTTGCCTTTCAGTCTCTCAGGTGAGTGAGTCAGAGGAGAGAAGGCAGAAACTTAACAGACCAGACATCTGGATTCTGCCCAGGCCATCTTCTGCGCTTGCCTCTCAGCCGAGGCGTGCTTCAAATATGACAACAAAATATTCAGAATGACACCTCTCGGAGTGACGTAAAAGAAAAGAGAATTTGCAAATAATAATGAGAAGATTGCTGTTCTTCAAAGTCAGAGGGAGAGCTCATTTGCTTCTACCTCAAAGACTTGCGGTGAAAGATTGTAGAGAAGGGCACCAAAAGGGTACTGACACAGCTCAAGGCAATATGTCAGCAGCCAAGACCAGAATCCGTCCTCTAATTTCTGCCCCAGTTAGAGTGTCTGTATTTTACAACATCTCTGTGGATGGTTTTGTTGCTGAATTGGTTTATATCCCTTTAAGAGACTGAAGCTCTCCTGCATTTCAAACAAGTCGTTCTCCTCATGAAGAGCCCTCTGCAGGTATCCTAGGTCGCCTGAATTCCTGCTCAGCCATCTACCCTCATGTCAAATACCATTTGCAAAGATGCATTATTCCATTCACGAGGAGCAATCGCCTGGACTGGCAGCGTCAAGGCTCACAGCAGCTCGCAGGTACCACTTCTACCCGCAAGCCCTGGCCTCTCTGTTCGCTCCAGCCCAAGCTGGGACAACGGCCTCTTCACAAAATTACCAGACTGGAGCTGATCATAATGACTGGTGATTAAAAACTTCAAGATCCCTCTCACCTTTTGTGAATGGAGGTGTCCACCAAGAGCAGGCGGTTTGCTTGCAGACCTGATGCTACATGCAGGTGGTGTTGTGATGCCGAGCACTGTCAGGTAGAGGATACGGCACGTTGGCAGTAAGAAAAAAGTTGGTGAAATTCAACTAGTGCCATCAGGAGCAGAGGGAGTAATACACAAGAAAAGGAGAGAGCGAAGGGCTGCAGCCCCCAGTGAATGTCATCTTGATAGCCGCAGCACTGCTGCTTTAGAAGAAACTTGTCCATGTTTCACTATCAATGACCTCATGAGAATCAGAAATAATATTTTCAGAACAAAGCAGTGCCAAATTCTATACTGCACTTGGGGGAAAAAGGCCAAGGTAAACGCCCTTGGCATCCAGATCATCATTTATTTCACCCAGTGTACTTATGAAAATGATCTCCCATTTGGCTCACAGCAGTAGAAATTTCTCAACAAAGTCATAATTCTCCTGTAATACAGTCCAGGGCAGTTAAGTATTACTCAGACAAAAGCTTGAAACACTGTCCCTGCTCAGGAATTTCCCACAAGCAGAGAGAGGTGGGAGATGAGAAAAGGGCAGCAAGAGATGAGGAGTTCTCCTCCCTCAGAAAGAACCACAGGCTGAGGACTCGGCATGTCCCACCTGGTGGCCAAATCATGGCAGGGTGTCAAAGAAGCAGGGGTTATGGGCTATCAAAAAATGCTGCAGGAACTTTCACCACGGCTATTCTATACTCAAAGGGTCTGGAACAGAAGTGAAGATCTGTATTCAATAATATTGAAAATAATAATAATATAACAATTAAAAAAGGCGGAACTACAAAGGCAAGAGAGAAGTGCTGGCAGGAAGAGAGGAAGATCCATCAGAAAGCAGGGTGCAGCAGGGGATTTGAGACAGACCCCAGCATCAGAGGAGATGATGGGATGAGGCAGAGAGAAAGGAGAAGAAAGTGCCATCTGCCTAAGAGTCCACGGAGAGAGGGCTGTGTGCACCCACTGGATGAAGGAAAGTGGCTTAAGGAAGCATAAGGTGCAAAGGAGGTGGATGAGATGGAAGGATGGACTAACAGCATCCTCAGAGCAAGAGTAAATGGGAGGTATCAGCATCAGCCTATTTTCCTGAATCATCTCCCTGTACAAGAACTATCCAATGCTAACCAAAACCCACCAGTTGCAGACTAGGGGATTGGTCAGATGCTTCCGGACACAGGTCCCGTGTGTGTTTTTGCTGGGGCACGAGCCACGGTGGGTGCACAGATAAGAGCACTTGATTCCCAGACAGAAGGGTTATATGGGGTTCACATGCCACATGCTCCCTCATCCGCCTCCCCTGCTGCATCTAGTACATGATCCCATGTCCAACATAGACATGCTTTCCAGACAAACAGAAAACTACTTTGTGGTGATGATGGTCCAGATGGCAAGTGCATAGGCAGCTGTGCTGCGAGGACTGTGCCGTGTACTGCAGAAGTACCTATGGTTAGGAATCAAGAGCAAGGAGAAGAAACCCCCTCCTCAGCGCTGAAGCCAGAAGGGGATTCAGAGCCATACTATTGCTTTCCCTCGTCTTCTGCTTTGCCATCAGCCTCTTAAAAAGCTCCAAGATCTTGGCAGCCAAACCAGGCTGTGCACTGAAGAAGGGAATCTGAATTTCCCCAGCTGCCACCAGCCTGAGGGCACAGCCACTGCGCTGACATACAGACCTAATGATCTGCACTGTGCAAGGCATCAAATGCTTGAAGAAACTCGCCCTGCTCAGAAGGCCACGCTCGAGCTGTGCTGTCTGTTGTGTGAGCCTGGGACTGACTTGGAGGAGGTCAGGAAGAGCCTGATGGCTCAATAAATAAGAGACACTTGGGAGAGTTAGCAGAACTGACAGCTCAACAAGATCCATGTTTAGCTGTCAAAACATTCCTCCCTGTACAGAGATGCAGTGAAGAAGGCTGTCCACATACCTCCTGGGCTAGAGACAAACTTATCTGACTAATTGGTCAAGTGGTGCTTGGTGGAGAACGGAGCGAACCGAAAGAGGCAGTGGCAGGTGCAATTAGAGCTGAGGAGGCTGAGAGCTTTGGCAGGACATAACGCTGTGCCCGGACCACTTTGATGTATTAAAAAGCTCACTTTGTCTGCGAAACGTTTTCGTGTCCTGTCCAACCACAACAAGAGCAGCAGCCCCCTTCTGTTTTTTAATGATTAAGCAGCTCGCAGGTTGACTGAGCAAAGGCTGAAGGGGAAAAACAAAGATATATATATAATTCTGCTTGCAGAATTTACTTGAAAAGGATGGGCTAGACATTCAGACGGTGCAAATCAGAGTCGCTCCAGGGAACTTGCTGATTTACACAGCAGCAGAGGATCTAGCTCAGCTTGCCAAAGTGAGCAATGTACTCAGGTGTACGTCGGCTGGTCGAGAGGCACTATTTGAGTCAACAAGGCTGTCCAAGTCCAGCCCAGACTAACTGCAGTCCCCTGAGCCCTCAGCTGCATTTGTCTTTCACAGGAACGTATGACATGGGGAGAAAACCAGCTCCCAGGCTGCCAGACCAAGAGCAAACACTGCAGACAAAGACCCCACTCTCTGGGGATACAGGTGATTGAAACCTGCTTCCTTGCAGGTGACACTCTAGAGCTTACTTAGTTCAAGTCCCGGTCCCCAGCTATGGGGCCCCTCTCCGTCTGGCTTTCATAGACTCCTGCTACCACTTCTCAGCTCAGACTAACCTGTTTTTCAGGGCGTCTCTCTCCTTGCTCCTTTTGAGGAGCTGGCTCCCTCTTGGAGAGGACCTCAGAGCAAGCATGCTGCCTCCACCTCCCTTCTCACCTACCCTTCTTCCTAGGAGCCAAGCAAATTTCAAAAGCATGCTTAGAAAAAAAGTTGTGAACATCAAACACTTTGCAGACTACTTCCTTTTTTTCCCTCAAAACTATCTATTCTGCTCTCCATGCTCCCTTCCTGCCTCTCTGCATCAGTTTTGCACTATTAAATAGGGGGCTCAGGCTCGCTCCCTGGGTAGGACACACATCTGAAAGTCACTCACACACTTTAGAGGGTTTGCAACACGGAAGAAGAGAAACAGTCAGGCCAGCAAAGTGCTGGAAGAGATTGCCGGGGAGAGTTTGTGATTTCCATCACTGAAGTTTTTCAGAGCACGAACAAACAAATATTTTGAAGAACAGCTTAGGCAGAGTTGATCCTATCTTCGAGCGGCAGACAGATCTTCAAGTCTGTTCCAGCCTTATTGTTTATGCTTCTGTGACTGTGATAGCAGTGGTGACACATTCTGCAACAGAGCTGAGCAAAGCCAGCTGAAGGCCCTATGGATCACCTTCAGGGCTGAAGCTGCTTACAGGAAAGCAAGCTCTTGTGCAGCATTAAGTTACTTTTATGGTTTTGTTCCAGATGTTACATCAAAGAAACTTTGTTCAGAAGCAGTATGACAAAGAAGTTGGGTCCTGAACAGGCACAGTGACTGCCCTTCTTTTACCGTCTCCAAGATGCTGTATCTCCAGTTTAGATTTCAGGTGCATGAGGCAGCTCACATTCCAAGCATCCGCAGTATGGGCTGTAAATATTGGAGCTAGACAAATAGAGGGCTTCTTTTGTCCAGGTCTACAGGAACGCCCATCCAGCACTTGGTGCTGAATCCCCATCAAAACCTCCCAGAAGCTAGACAGGATGCAGTGAGCCTGGGCAGGAGCAGGGAAACGGCAGACAAGGAAGCATTCAGAAAATCAGCATAGGTGTCCTCAACAGCTGTCCTGGTTTTGGCTGGGACAGAGTTGACTTTCTTCACAGCAGCTAGTAAAAGGATTTGTGCTGAGAGGAAGGCTGATCACATACTGATGTTTATAGTTGCTGCCAAGACAGCCAAGGGCCTTCCGGCTTCTCTGCCGTGCCAGTGTCTGCAAGTGCAAGAGAAGCTGGGAGGGAGGACAGCCCCAATTACTAGCCTAGGATTTGACCTTAGGTTTAGGACTGAGACCCAAACTGCCCAATAGTCTATTCCATATCATGCACATCCTGCCCAGCATATAGATGAGGGTCCATCTGGAAGTGTTCTCTCTTGCTCTGGGTCATCTTGCTTCAGGTGGTCCCTCTGTTGTGGTTGTCTCACTCTCTCAGTCAGCTCTTGGTCTGGGACGCCCACACTCTTATCTCCTTCCTGGGATTGTGGTTTTGGGACTCCCCCTGATCCAGGATCATTAGCTGGGAATGGGCTGAGCCTTGGTCATGGAGTGGTGAGCAGTATCACTGTGTATCACTCATTTGTATATTTGTATCTATTGTTAATATAATTATTATTATTATTATTCTTTTCAATATTATTGTAGTTTAGTTATTATATTGTTCTTATCTCAACCCACAAGTCTCTTTTCCCTTTATCCTTTAATTCTCCTCCCCATCCCAGGAGGGGGGAGGGTGAGCGAGCAGTTGTTCTGGTATTTTGCTAGCCAGGGGTCAAACCACAACAACAGCAAAATGCTCCACGTGTCTGTTGTGCAAAGACCCATGTGTGTCTGCAGTGGATGGAAGGAAAGAAGTTGCTCCAGAAACATCCACACAAGCCCTCCCTGCAATACCACCTTATGGGGAAAACAAATGGTAATCTACTCATCGCAAAGTCTTTAAGCCACAAGAAGGTATTTACTAGCTGGTACCAGACAACGTTCAAGCAAGAACAGAAAGTCACTTTCCCAACACTCCTTGTGAATTGCTCCCATCTGTGCAAGAGAGCAATCCAAAGTCCTTATGCCCATGACAGCACTGCAATCACACGCTTCGGTTTTTAAACCCAAAATAGCGCGAGCCAGACCACGGTGAGGCTAGTACATCACATGCAGCTGCACTGATAAAGAGGACACATTGCAAGCGGCTCTCCTGGGTGCGGGTTGCTAGGGAACGTGGCGAAGCCGCCGCAGATTTCACTGCCACTTGCTGGCTCTTTCCCCTTCTTCCCACCTCGCTTGCGCTGTGCCAGCTTCTTCGCCCCGAGAGTGCCATTCTTCCTGTCTGAAGTGTGCAAAAACAAATCTGCCGGCAACAATGGAGCACGATTGCTTGGCATGTGTTCTTGAGGAAAGAAATCTCTCTAGCCTTTGATTTTCAAAAGCAGACAGCTGATGGGTCAGGGAAAAAAACCACTCTTGCCATTTTCTCCACGTCTGTGTGTTATTTCATTCAACCTGTGCTACGATTGATGGCGGGTGGCAAGCCCAGGTGGTGCAACCCAAGAGGATGACTTTGTGGGAGCGGTGCAGGGTTGCCGCCAGCAAGACATAGTGCCCTGAATGCCTTGCTGTGCCCCCTGGACCCCTTCACTGTGCCCTAACGTGCTGTGCTTTGGGAGGTTGTTGCAGAAGCCAGATCTGTGACCATGGCTGGGCAGCAGGGCTTATCACAGAATGGTTTGGGTTGGAAGGAACTTTAAAGATCATCTAGTTCCAACCCCACTGCCACGGGCAGGGACACCTCCCACTAGACCAGGCTGCTCAAAGCCTCATCCAGCCTGGTTTATGAGAAAGGGCAAGTGTGCAATGGAAGGGCTGCTGGAGAACCAGGAGGGAAGACGAAACTTCTGCCATCTCAAGAAAAAGCTGGGCTAAGGAGAGACCAGAGACCAAGGTGGAAACAAAAGGCTTTCCAGTATTAATCAATCTTTAAACAATTTGACTGAATGATTAGGAAACTTAATGCTCCCCACTGAGGCATTAGAGATTTACATTTAGATGTTGGGTGGTTTTTTACACCCTGGGTTATTTTCAGTTACCAGTTGATGCTAGGTTGGTGGTGGCTGTGTCACATTGATGAGGCTCTCCTGCGACGGCAGGTGGGAAGTGGCAATCGTAAGTGGGATCTCGTTCACTCTGGGATGCTGCCTATTGCTGGAGCCCCTGGCCACGTGAGGAGACAGCACGAGAAAGAAGCAATGGCTGGTTCCCCAGATTTGTACTCACACACTGAGGCTGCAGGCCTGGTCAAATGTCCTTCAGTACCAACGGGGACTTGATCAAACTCTAAAAATGGCAGAGAGGGGACATCTAACAAGCCTCTATAACTCTAAGAAATAACAACAGAGAACAGATCTGGGAGTGATTTTCAGAGATTGCTTAATAAACCTCCTTACCCCAAGACGGAGGAAAATAAAGTATATGTTTGAGGACATATCATGGAGATCAAGGAAGAAGCTTTTCATTTTCCTCGTCATAGCACAGCACAAATCTTGAATGCCAACAGTGCTCATACTCACAACACCCCCATGTAATCCCCAAGACAGACCAGATCTGTGGTTTCTACCTGCTGCAGGGTCCTGTCTTCAAGAGGGACCACCACCTGATGAGCAAGTGCTAAAAAATTCCAGCAGCACAAAACAATATAATACTGAAGAGCCTGTCAAAAGACTCATTCCTTCTTGACTCCGGGTAATTTGTAATTAGACTGCTTCAGAAAGAGGAAGATTTATGTTTCTTCTCAAAAACAGAGACTCTTACACAGTGTGACAGCATGCTTTCTTATCTCATGACAAGCCAGGCAAGGATGGTCAAGGTCTCATCCTGAACCTCACTCAACAGCACAGCAGAGGCACACCAATATGCAAATACCCTCCACGGATTCCTGTTATGTACCACGTGTTAACCTCTACAGAAACAAGGATGATTCTCGTTTTATAAGGGAATACAAAAAGTTGAATGCAAGCCTACACCAGGACATTAGCATTCCTATAGAGAACTTGCCCTGCACCACTGCGTCATCCTCCAGTGACCCTGTGGCGTGACCTTAAAAATGAGAAATAGTGCCAGCATCTCCCAGAGCAATTGCGCCAACAACACGAGCCCACCTTCATTTCCCCTTTAATCCACATTTCAAAAATTATATTCATCTGCAGAGAAATGCTAGGTTGATACACGCCAGGCACGATTTATTCCTCAGTTCAAGCCATATGGTTCTAATAATAGTGGCTAATAAAGGAAGAGTATGTTTTCACCTGTAATTTTTCAAATTCCATCAAAAAGGGGTGCAAGACAGGACACTGCAGACTGCAGCACAGCACACGTGCTCAGCCACATTTTGCACTGCTCTGCACTTGCTCTGCTAATGGTCCTTAATTAATATGCACAACCAACTCAGCATCAAGGGCAAAGAGAAAGCGGTACAACTATGTGTCTCCAGAAATGGTACCTTAAATTAAAACAAACAAACAAAATGGCAAGTTTCTTAAAAGCGCGTTTCGGGATCAGAGCCCTATAGCAGACTTTGGAAATAATCAGGAACAGAGGACATCAAGTTATCTAATGGGTTTTTGGCAATCATTTTCCTTCAGAAATAAATTTTCTGGTAGTACGGAGACAAATGCTCAAGGCCAACCTTGACATCTTGGTTTTGGCATGTCTCAATAACCTCTGTAGTTAAAATCATCCACTGGGCACTTCCAGGAAAGCCAGCCAGTAGATTTCTCACAGAGGACAATCAGCAAGTAGCAACCATAGCTAACTCAATAAAGCTTAATGGAAAGGAAGCAAGGCTGGTATTAAAACCCTGGACAACAGCTAGAGGATTTCTGCCTAATTTATTGTGCAAAGAAGTATCATTCACAAAGTCATCCACAGAGTACATACTGCAACGCAGCGTTTAATATAATAGCCTGGCATCATCTGACTCCAGATGAAAGGGGAAGAGGATATATTTATACTGCATATGACTCCAGCCTCCAAGAATGCACCTCAAGGCGGTAGCGATGTGGTCTTTATTCAACCGTGTCCTCAGCCTGCCATGACTACTGTGCGCTCTGCCACAGAAGCGTAGGTGTGTGCAGCCAGGCTGGCTGGGGGGAGGCTGGAACACCATCCAGCCAGTTTTGCTCCACCACCGAGGCACAGCTGTCTCCCACAACCCTGAAGGAGCCCAAGGGCCAAGCAAAATCTTCCAGGTGACTTTTTGCTTATGGAAAAGAAACCCAGCAAAGCCACAGAGAGGTGGAGCTGGCAGCCACACAAGGACCTGCAGCAGATGCATGCCCTTGGAGATCCCAGCGATACGCACACAGCCAGCAAGGATGCACAGACTTGGGTTTCACAGCTTGCCCCTGGGCTGAGATAAAACCATGTTCTCTGAACCAGACAAACCCAACAGCAAAGACAGGCTTACTCCAAAGGACTGTGGCAAGGCACAAGGCCACCTCAACAGGACAGCCTACACTCTCAGTACAAAGAGGGGTCAGTCCAGGGTAACTCTGGGACACCAGTCTCCACCAAGGTCCATGTCATGAGTCTGGCTTGACTGCACAAACCCACTTGAAGAGACAGTCCTCCTCTCTAGAGGCTGCAGAATAAATAGGATCAGACTCAAATTTCTTATTAGATACATGTCTAATTGCTTCCGGGTGTCACAAACTTCAGTGCAGCACCCCAAAATTAAACACCCTCCCTTACTGCCATGTTTCTTTGTTCAGCCCTTTAGGAACTGAAGTCTATTATTTCTCTTCTCATGGGTTAGGAGACCAAAAGACAGTGGAAATGGAAAGAATAAGATGACCATCCGCCTTCTCAAGCAACCAAAAGTTGTTTCCTATCATTCAGGGGATACAGTTGTTTACTGTACACATAGACTCCTTTAAATCCAGGCAAGTTTCTGTCTACCGCAGGGAGATTTTGCACACAAAGCGAATGCCAGCAGCTTACATTCCTCTCTTTGGGGTCATATCTCCTGATACACATGACCCCTACTGGGGACACTTCTTGTTAACATCACAGAAAGAACCATCACTAAAAAGCCAAGCCCTCTGGAAAGGGAGAAAAAAAAAAAAGATGTTGCTACCAATCTGAGCAGCTCTTTTTTAACTACGCATTTTCAGCCCGAGATGCATTTTTCTCTTATCAGCAGCTTTCGGATTTTCAGACCAGATTCCCACCAACGCTTGCTCTCTTGCTCAGTGAGTACTAGCGCTAGCATGCTAGTACTAGCTCTAGTAGGGGAAGTAGCTGACGCAGAGTTCACAGCTGTCCCCACTTTGCATCCCATGCACTTTTGCAAAGCTAGCTGCTGTGTTTTCAGCGACCTGAGAAGAAATACTTGTTCCCTTCGTAATTAGATTCACAGTAAATGCGGGAAGCGAAGCAAAAAGAACACAATGTTCAAAGCTGCCACTCATGGTTAAATAATTAGTCAATATTATGCTCAAATGCTGCCTCCAGTGTTCATGCCAATCTGTACGGGGAGGCATTTGTCCTTACATTACTTTGGCGCCTCGTTTGAGTAATTTCTATAAGCTGGCAGTCTGGCCCCAGCAGAGAAGGGGTCACACCACTGCTAATTCAGATAGATTACTAAATACAAATAAGAATGGAGAGGGATTAAAGGTGGTGAGGTGTTAACAAAGCTTTGGCAAGTAATATATGCAAGAAATCCTTTCACCTGATTTTTATCAAGTAGGCCTTGTCTAAAAACAAGGGGGCTAATTAGCTGATAATTAATGCAGAACCATAATCCTCTTTGGTCTACGTGTCTGTTATAGTTACACACGCAGAAGTGCTATCAGTTCCCGATGAGAGGGATTCGGTTGCTCCTCCACACTGCACAGGAGTCCTCTACAGTCAGTAATCCTGTGGCCCCTGGTAGGATCCTGAAACACCCCTCCAGGCTGGAAACGGGGTACTACTCCATCTAGATATTTAATTTGCTCCTCCCAGGGCAACATTTATCGTGGTTGGATTTTTCCCTATAGCATTTGCATGTCCTAGATGGGTTTCCTGACAAAAGGAGTCATGACGGCTTACAGCCGGTCTGGAGCTGAGCTTGATTCTTGGTGGTGCCTGAAAGGATGCTGATGCTTGTCTAAATCAGCTAACTCAGAAAGAAAGCACAAAACATTTGATAAGCAGTAGGAACAAGTACAGATTCACTCCTGGAATGTTCCTGTGTCACCAGCACAGACTTTGTAAAACGCTTCAATCAAAAGAATGGAGAATGTGTCAACATTTACCTGGATCACTAGCAGTGCACGGCTGCCTAGCTCCTACCTGCTCAGGCTGTGGAAGTGTCACTTCCACCTCATGCCACCCAAAGGCAGGAGTGCTACTGGCAGGAATGAAGTCACCCTGTTGTAAAACTGAAGCAGGAGGAAAAGGCAGCTGTGGCACGCAGCACCCCTTCCAGCTCTGCTGGACTCTGAAGCCCCTGCCACAAGCTGTCCATCATGGTCCTAGGAAAAAATGGTTTCCAAAGCATTTCACCAAGACTGAACTCAGTCAGTAAAGCAACCACACACCACAGATGTGGCAACAAATGGTGCTCTGCCGCGTGCAGAAGCCCAGCCAAAGCCCAACTCCTGCCTGTAACACTGCCTGCTCCTGGAACAGAGCCGCTTCTCCCTGATCTTTGCCTGGTGCAGAGACGACTCTGACTTGAGCTGCTAAGAGCATCACAAATAAAACCAAGAGCATTGCTGACAAAGCCAAGAGCCTATCTCACAAGCAGGTCCTGCCAACGCATCCAAGCGGCTAAGGGCAATTCTAATTGACAACACCTGCTGGATAAAAAGACTAACGAACACTGAGGCAGTGGGTGTGAGCCTCAACACCCTGCCCAACCTTTCAGTGTCTGAAAGAGGGGGCAGAGGAGAAACACCAGAAGAGAACTCTGAAATGATTCATTTTGTCTGAGTTTTACTATGCATGCCTGACAGTGACTTCATTAATCAGCTAACTCACATCTACCTTCCCCTGGCTGCTTCATCCATCCACACAGGCTTGCTGGAGGAAAAGAGAGCTGAGATCCAAATTAGAAGCTATTTATGATTGTTGAAGGAGAAAATTAATTGCTTTTCTTCCCCTTCTTCCCCCATTCTGAAACACCCCTCCCAGGGAAATTTGTGCTGAGAAGTCCTTGTGAACAAACACATGGAGAGTAACAGAACACGGTCCATATGTACGAGCAACCAAAAATAAACTGCAGTCTGAAATGCATACAGTCAGTGGATTCATAATGTCTGTCTCTACGCCACGGTAACAGATGGTCAGTGAACTGTTACAAGACAGACCAAGACTAGTTAAACAGATGGGGAATATTATTTTTATACTGGTTTACAAGTGAATATTTAAGTTTCCACTGGGTTATCTGAATTACTGTGAAAGGAGCACGCTCCTGCGGTCCCCATAAAGCCTAAACCACATTCTGGGGAAGCTCTTACCCAAGGAAGCTATTGTGATTTCTTCTCATGGCCTTTTGCTGCGGCAAAATCCTGCTGGCCACCAGCAAGGCTGGCCCAACGCTGCCCGCCTCTGGAAGCCCTGCTGCTGCTTCAGGCAGGCTGGGGTGCTGGCTCTCCCGTGCAGCCCCGCAGAGCTCCATCCCATATTGAAAGGGCCGTGGTGGTGTGAGAGCCCCAGGGCTCCTCCAGCCACATCCCCTGGCTCTCATCCTACACCAGGTTTTGTCCCTGTTATTAATTCATGAAGGAGGAAGGATCTAAAGAGCTGGAGCTCAACTCGGGGGCTGAGTGCATAGTGGTGGCTAGCAAGAGGCATGCAGAGGGTGAAAGGGAAATGGGGCATTGTAGAAAAGATGTGTATTTAAAGACTTGGCCATGTTGAAGGAATGCATGTGAAAGACCAAAGACAGCTGATTTCTCTCCGTTTTTGCAGTTGCCATTACTTTTTTTTGCGGGTCTTTCACCTACAGACACACTGGTCAGGTTCACTTTCCCCTTCTCAGGGTTTAAGCGGAACATCTGGGTTCACAAGAGGGCAGGACGGACTGAAAAATAAGTTAATTAACAGCTCACAGGACCTTAAATCACATTCAAAACCCTAAGCCAACATTTACTGAATACACTGACACATCTTGCTGCCTGATATCTCAAAGGAACTGGGCATTTTAAAAACTACTGAACACCTTTTGAAAATCAGAGCAGCCCACCGGTTTCAAGGTGGGCAGAAGAACATTGGGGACAACTATATTCACTTAATTGCAAGAGTGCAAACATAAAAGTGAACCAAAATACCTGTGTTCTGAAAGTGACCATAAACTGAAAGAATCGAGTCTCCTGCCCACAAGGGGCCTGGTTCCCATCTGCCCTACACCTTCTAAGTAATCCCTGCAGTGTGTAGGTGCCCGTTAGTTACCCCTCCACTTTAAAACAGTTTTTTTACAACCACAGGGATGCACAAAGGCTCCAAGTGTGACTGCGATTCAGGCGTCCCTTTGGCATGCAACCAGATGTGGTCACAATTGTTAGAACAGTGCTTAGTTTTGAAATCCCACCATCCAAACCCATTTCTTACTTTTCAGAGTGACCATTATCTTCTCTCTGTTTGAAATACTGCTGACTGCTGCTACGAAGCTGCAGGGTATTGCCTGCAAGCCTCAGAAGAGCCTGTACTTGCACTTCTTTATAAAGGACTTCCACTTGGTGACTGCATTATCTGCCCAGCTGCCATCAGAAAATAGTGCTACAGAAAAAATGAAACTCTCTTTGCAAGTATGTATTCCTATTTTACTAAGGGCTAACAGTATCCAGCGACAAAACCCCAAAAGTTCTCATTGAAATCTTTCATTTACCTAACAGCTTGAAATCTCCAGGTTGAGGACGATGTGCGCGCACGCACTTGTGTGCTGAGTCTTCAATTAAAGAAAATACAAAAGCTTTGCAGTTTAGCCACTGCGAGACGACTTCTAAGCATTCACAGCCTCTTCTCTTTGTGCATGAAACATTAACAGGGCAACCACATGTGGCTGGCTCCACAGATACCGGTGGCTTTGCCATACCTATTACTGGCCTTCAGAGGTGAGGGGGACTGCCTTGCTTCATAGCTGATGAGACCTTGTCAGCACGCCACGTTCTCCAAGTCAGTTCAGGAGTTCATTACATCTAGCTAACACCCTTTTTGCTCTCTGGCTCGTGTTTATGAACACCATGCGCAACTCGGTGATTCATCGGAGAAGATAGAGTGGTGTTCTGCAGCAGCCTCCAGTCCAGCCACTGCCCTGGCTGGAGTTCACCACGGGGCTTTTAATTTCATGAATGGATTTATTGCAATTCCTGAAAGTCCAGTGTTGTTACAGAACCAGCTCATAACTGCACCTGACAAAGGTTCAGAGCTTGTCAAAATCGGTCTAAACAATGTCAAAAGTTGGGAAGTTTAGCATGAAGCCTTCCGTTATTAAAATAAAAAAATTAAAATATGTGTGACTAGAGAGATATTTGCAGAACAAATTACTATGAGTGTGGCCGATAGTCAGCACGGGCGAGCAGTCCGCTGCACTGGGTTCCTCCATGCTGTTCCACATCCAGGACAGCAACCTCCTCCTGCTCTCTCCGGCCAAGTGTCATAGTTCAGTGCACTCTGCTGTGGAAATTCATTTTCTGAGACCCTCTAGCAATTACACAGAAAAGGCTTTGTAGTTTTGCTTGGGAGTTTAAAATAAACTCAGCTGAGGAACTGGCAGTACCAAAACCACTTGCAAAACCTATTAAGGGCTTTAGGCCTGATGCAGAAGAGGTCAACGTTCTGAAATCCTTTGCATTAAACTTACATCACTGCTTCTTTTGCTTGGGCATGCTTGTGACATCCCATTTCCACTCCTCCAGTCTCCTGTATCATACCCTCCCCATGCTCTGCTTTGGGTACCAGCAGAAAAGAGCTGCTGGGAGAACAAGACCAAGATTTTTCAAGAATATAGTCCCAAGTATATAGTAAACATTCATATAATATATACAGTATACACATGTACAGATAGTATAGGCATATAAACACACAGCCACCTATAAAGCATCTAAACCATGAAGCTGGGCAGCTCAATGAAGAGAGCTGGAAGTGCTACCAGAAGAGCATTTAGAAGATCGAGCCACTTGTCTTTGTGCCTCATACTGATGCAGGAAATTTCACCTTGGGTTTGTCTCTCTAAACTCATCTCAGAGGACAACAGCATCCAGCCAGTGGAGCTGCGACCCTCTGAGACAGCACAGCAAAAAGGAAAGAATGGCTCTGCACCAAGAGATAAGACAATTCTGTGCTGCTCGTTTCCTGACATATGTTTTACAGGGGCTCTGGTTGAGTATAAGAATGCAATTTGCAGGAAGATTGAAAAACACAAGGGCATTTAAAGGGCCTCCAATGCGGCTGTTTCACTTAAAGGAAAAATTGGTGCTTACTGTATCACAGGTGAAATTTTGGCTCAGCGAGAGTCAATGGGAGTCTAGCCAAGGGCCAGGTTTTCAAACCATAATTTCTCTTCAGAGGCTAGAATGATCTAGTGCTGGATTTATTTCATGGTCTGATTTTATCTCTGGAGAATGGGGCTTTTTTTTTTGGGGAAACACAAGAGTGATTGTTCCAATGAATGAATATACAAGATACACAAGATCACTCTTGTTATAACAAGAGATATTACTATTGCATTTAACTTTACTTTGTCTCATAAATACGCTACCACAAAACCACTGGGCCACAGTGCTCAGAAACAGCAGTCAGATGAAGCTTGGAGGATCAGCAAATCCCTGCTTTTCAAGAAAAAAGGGAACGATAGCTAAACCAACTTCACCAGCTAAAACCAGCTAAAATCCACTCCTCTCTGTCAAATAAAGGTTTATTCCTGAACCACTTCTAGGACACTTTATTTTCAATCCAGTTTGGAGTTTTACGGACCAACCTGGTGTTATGATGGTTGTTAAAGCAGTTATTTTAGTTGTTACGATTATATCTCCCTTCTACCCGAAGCCATAAACCTTCCCACTTGTTGCGTAATGCTGCAATTACTCCATCAAGTCTGCGAGCCAGTTCATTGACTGCAAAATAAGGAAGTGTCAATGAGAGCCACTGGCCTGCACGAAGGATGAGAATGCAAATGGAAACCAGGGGATTCACCAAAACAGATTTACGGAGGAGATATTATTGGCCCTTATCAAAACATCCACAAGATTCAAACTTTCCTCAGCAAATAAAATTTGCAATCGTAAGCCAACAATATTGCAACGGAACTTTCCACTGCAGGGTGTGAAGAGGGAGAGAAAGAAACACTGCTGCGCTCAGCAGGTTGTGCTTTCCCCCACCGCCACCCTCGGGGCCTTAATTCCCCTTCTCTAACCCCCAGGGTTAAAAACATCCCCTTGCTGAACATAGTGGTTGGCCTCTGCATGGGATGGAAAATGCTCAGACTGTCTCAGGGGTGTGAAGAGAAGCTCTTGCTCTGACTACAAAGAAGGAATATGGACAAAATGCCAGCAAGCTGGGTTTTATCTTCAATTTCTTGGACTACTGCACACTATCAAAAGCCTTTTGCTTCTTCAAACCCTGCAGTTCCTCTTCAGCTGAGCTGTGACGCTGTTTCGTCAACAAACTCAAATAAACTCGCAATGATAAGCCTGGAAGATTTATGATTTTTGTCATCTTTAAATAGCCATCATAAAAAAAATATATATATTGGCAAGTTGCAGAATTCATTTGCTGGGAATTGACACTTACTGATGGCTGCTGCTAAGGGATAATGTGGTGACCTGCTACAGTAACGACCAGATAAGAGCTGGCAATAAACCGAAAGGGGAAAAAGGACTTTAGGTCAAACATTTTCAAATTTATGTGCCTGAAGTCAAGCTCTGAAACGCATCTGTAAACACTAAATCAGAGGTCAGCTTTTTTGGAAGTGCTGTGTCCCTGCAGCCCCTATTGAAGTCAAATGCATTGTGCTATGGAAAATCATACCTCGGGCTGCTTCTTTAGTAGCCAAATATAGATGTATACATCTAGTGCTGGGTGCCAGAGAGAAAAAAATTGGCCTCAAAGGAAAGAAAAAACGAGAAGAGAGATTGCAATGTGTTACAGCTGCACTATCACTCTCCCACTGCACAATTATTTCTAATGAGAAAGATCAGCTTCTAACTAGTGTCTGCAAAACTAGGGTTCAAGGCCTTGATTTTACAGTACAGAAAAAAGTCACCGTTTGGCGACAGAACGGCAGAATTCCTTCTTTTTAAGAACAGAGAAGACAAGGTAGCCCAGGTCTCCAGTCCGCCCAAATCTACTCCGAAAATCACCCCGGCTCACTGACCCCAGGGCAGACCTGCATCGCTCCTGGTATCAAACTTAGCACCTAGGAAACACCTTGACAGGGTTGGCTTGACAAATGTATGCCAGGGGAGCCTGGGCACCCTCATGGCATCGTACCAGCAGGAATTTGGGTCAGGAACCCAGAGGATATTTGATAGTAACAGTAGGATTCCCAACCGCGAGTGGCCTCTGCCAGGAGAAGTGTCTGGGAGCTGCTCCCTGGGATACAGTTAATCCTGCTTCACTGATGGGAATGGGATGAGATAGTCTCCATCCCTCCCAGCTTTTAAATTTCTAAGATTCAATGAACTGAGGCATCTTGGGTGAGGCCAAAAGCCATCTGGCTGCTCTGTTGAGAATGTACATTTTTGGCAGAGAGACATCCAAATTGTTCCTCTCAGCCAGCAGGAAGGACTTTTGGCTTCCCCTGCTGCTCTCCGTGCTGGAAATGAAGAGGCAAAGTGTAGACAGAAAGGGGAGACAGCTGCAGGGACCTGTTAGATACATTCCATTGTCACCGGGGGGTTTCCCTGCTCCCTCTTCCTGCCTCTTCCCACACAGTCACTGAGTGACGCTGTTGGTCAGCATCACCCCCTTTGTTCCATGCTCCCCATTGCTGCAGGACAGTATGTAGGAAACGATGCCCCATCCCTAACAAAGGTCACAGATGCACAGATCTGGGCTACTACAAGTGCCCATCTCCAAAGCACCCTTTTTGTAACATCCCCAAAAAGAAAGCAGGGCAGAGGCTGCCCAGCTGGGATGCTGCATCACAGAGCTGCTGCCCTGTGATGGAGCAGAGTAAGGGTGTTAAAATTTTGCTCTCAGCCCACTAGCTGCATGTTGGGTGCTAAATGCTTCAGTCTGTCCCCATAACATGACCCAAACCCCAAAGACATCCATTGGGTGCTAATCTTTCTGCCTAATTTGCTCAGCTTGGCACCAAACCCTATCAGCACGACAGAAGAGCAGTAACATAGAGGCAGTGATGGATTCTCACCATAGATTTAGACTAGATATTAAGAAGAAATTCTTTCCTGTGAAGGTGGTGAGACACTGGAACAGGTTGCCCAGAGAAGCTGTGGATGCCCCATCCCTGGAGGGGTTCAAGGCCAGGCTGGATGAGGCTTTGAGCAACCTGGGCTAGTGGGAGGTGTCCCTGCCCATGGCAGGGGGTGGAACTAGATGATCTCTAAGGTCCTTTCCAACCCAAACCATTCTGTGATTCTATGATTCTTTGGACAGTCTCAGAGATAATGAATTAAGGGGAAAGAATAAAATGAACAACAACCTTACAGGCTAACCCAGAGATACTGGGAAACAGGCATCAGCACTAGTCTGAGTTACTGGCTGGAGAAGAGCCTGGCCATGTCTAGGCTCAGGGACGGGACAAGTGACATCCAGGTTCCTGGCTCTCACAGCAGGATCTACACAGCCCTGCAAGGCACAGCACTCACACATTCCAGCGTGACCAACCTGGTCACAGCTGCAAATCCTACAGAATGTAAAGAAAACATGGCCCTTAATCAACAGATTGAATGTTGAGAAACCTGAGTGCGAGACGGGTGCCAGAACCCACAGCCAGTGAAAGTTGTTATGCACCAGAGGACATGGCCAGACCAGGCTTTGGGTCTGAAATGACTGTGACGGGAGCAGAGTGTTTTCTCTTTTCAATGCATTGCTGTTTCCTGCACCGTGTGGTTACACCAGTGCAGGTGACACTGCAGCTGAATGGTGACACCACATACCGCAAAGACTAACTTCCCATAGCTCTTCTTGGGGCCGAAGAGGCAGAAGCTGACCATGGCTTTCATCTGATCGGTCTTAGCAAATTCAGCAGGATTGCTAAATGAGGTGCAGCAATAACAGAAGGACTGTTCCTTGCTTGAAGATGTGGCAGCCTCTCAAGCCCTGGGCTGGGTTCTCATAACCAAACCCAAGTGCAAACCTCATGTCTGTAAAAACTGCCTTGCAGGCAATAGGAAACGATACTTCATTAAATATCAGCTCAGCAGCTTGCACATGTGCTGTGTTTTGTAGTATAACAGATTTAGGAACAGCACTGGCTCAAGTTGACATGACAGGTTTGGAAAAGGCAGAGACAGAAAGATTTCTCAAAGCTTTTGACAAAGGGGTTTGCAGTCATTTCCCTGTGGCTTCATTTTTCTCTCACACTTAGCAGAGGAGTTGCACACTAGAGCTCTGTCAAAACCCTTCAGAGCCACTCTAGCCTAGTTCCGAGCACTGGGGTACATGAAGTGGTCTCCTTGTGCAACAACTGTTTCAAAGCTGTGTTTGTTTGTGGTAGATATGAATCCTTAGTGTCCTGCTTTCTCCAAGTCTTTCATTCCCTGATGTTGGTTTGCTCTGGGAAGAACAGGGCTTCTGTGCCTTTTTCAGTGCTTGCTGCTCTGCTTTGGTTAGAGTTTCTGCTTTTGACCTGCTGAAACTTTCTACTTTCTCTTCTTCATATGGGAAATTTTATCCATCACGGAATCACAGAATGGTTTGGGTTGGAAGGGACTTTAGAGATCATCTAGTTCCACCCCCTGCCATGGGCAGGGACACCTCCCACCAGCCCAGGTTGCCCAAAGCCTCATCCAGCCAGGCCTTGAACCCCTCCAGGGATGGGGCATCCACAGCTTCCCTGGGCAACCTGTTCCAGAGGGCAACATATTCACCTCTAGAATGATTGCCAAATCAACACCTTGCTGTCCTGTTAACATATCTACATTTTATTTCTGATGGTAGCCAAGGATCACAGAAAATTAGAAATGTACAGCCTTTTCTATACATAAGATCCCTCTGCCTTTATTTACATTATAGCTGCTGTCAGGTAATAAAGAGACAATATTGCTCTTGGTCTTCTAAATGCTACAGGTTCTGCAGGATCACTCTCACAGCCAGTCCCACAAAGGACAGAAAATGCTGTTGACATATGTAGCTAGCTCTGGAGAAACCGTGTTTAGTAATGCACCCCTGAGAGGGGATTTTTAAAGGGGATGCAAAACAAAGTACTTGACCCTCTTGTGATCACTGCTGCCAATACATTCTAATGCTCCCTCCAGGCCAAATGACAATTGTTAACATTCATTACAGGGCACCATCTCCTAAGCTCTGGGCACCCCAAAACAGGCAAGAGCAGCTGGGCGCGTTTTTTTTTTTGAAAAGCAGGTGCACAGGCACGTCTTCTGAACACTGCAAGTATGCAAGAGAAAAATAACATTCCCTTTCTTGGAACTTATTTTCGGTGGTTGAACATTTCACAAAGAGAAACTGTTAGTGCAAACACTCAAAAGGTCAATCTCTAAATAAACAGACAGAGTGATGAAAGGGGTTAGTTGTTATTAATGAAGCTGAGATGATCACAAGTCAAAAAAAGCAAAGCAGCAATGAAGACAGAGAGCTATGAGCATGCTAGAAATTTTGGCAAGATCACATGTGAAGATATAAAAAGCAAAAGTTACATTCCCCAGCCTGAGATGGAACATGCCTCGAAAAATCCTTCTTCACTTTACGGGGATTTTCAGCTACTTTTCAGCTACTTTCACTCAGTTTAGGAGGATCAACAACTGGTTTTGCACCAGAAACCAGCACCACCTATCCCCACATAAATACTCCTACTAAGACAAAGGATGAGAACAAACCTAATTTGCACCTACTGCACAAACCTTGCTTTATCTTCATGCCTGAACAGGATTTCCCTCCAAATCAGATGCACATTTTTTTCCCTGACACTTCATACCAGTAAAACATGGTGTAGAGCTCACATTAAAAGACATCTGAACAGAGTCAATGAAGAAAAAACATCAAACAAACAAACAAACAAGACTATGGCAACATTAGACAAAAGTTAGTTGTTGAAAACATTTAGGGAAACTTTGATGATGTCAATCCTGTCCAAAGCTTTCCTATTTTATGGTGTTTACTTTGGGGACTTGCTTCTTTACCAGTCATGTGGCAGTGTTACATTGACTATAAATACGTACTTTACAGAAAATGCAGAACTGTAGAAATTACAGATCACTTCTTGGCTCTGAGGTGAAACTCAAATCTGATTATGTATCCCAGTTAAGGACTGGCCTCCTTATAATGACCTAAGCCCCAAACATCAGCGCAGTCAAAAATTGGCTCTATCGTTCGTAGCTTGACCCTAGGTAAACCTCAAACAGAACCATTTGTGGTTCAAAACAAACAAACAAAAAATCCCTTGATGGTTCTGAGTCATCATATTGCAAGTGCTTCATGGCTCAAAGGTGATCTGGCATCGAGGACCCCACGTTCACACTACGCAGGGGCTCACATGCAGAGCTGCCGGTGGCTATCTGCAACTGCTCAGAGCCGGGCTCTAACTGAGAACATGGAGAGTGCTTTGGACATTCCTGTGAATATCAAACATTTGTTAAAAGGGCAGGATGAAGTCCAGAAACATGTAGATGTGGTGCTAAGGGACATGGTTTAGTGGGTTGGGTGGTGTTGGGTTGGCCGTTGGACTTGATGATCCTTGAGGTCTTTTCCAACCTTAATGAGTCTACGATTCCCTCATACAGCAGTAAAACCTCTCCATGCCATCTCACTGCTGCACTTCTTGTCCTCCTCCTGCTGGCACCCATCCAGGACAGAGTAACTAGAGGACATATAGTGTGACAAGAGCAAACAATAGGGCAAATACACACAGATCAGCTGCCCCAGCTGCACAAGTGCCAGTGTCCCAGCACAAGAAAAGGTGCTTGAGAAAGCCATCAGCTCCCTAAACACTGAATGACAACAGAGAACTCTTCAAAGTAAAAGCTATGACCAAAACAGCTCACCCGCTGATGGGGAAATTAGCAGGTGTCCCAAGATGCTGATCTGTATAGGTGGCACCATCAGATTTGCAAATGACGCAGATAAAGACAGCAATGGATATATGCAATGGCTTTCCATAAATCATGTCTCTTGGCTTGGAGAAGAAAATATAAAATAAAGGAAGGACTGCTGGTGTTACACATCAGGGTGCTGAGGCAATAGGAAAGGAAATAGCAATGAACTGCTGGAACTCACTGCGGCAAGAAATAACCAGGATGAACACTGCTGGGTCAACAGAGCATCAAACACGATGGAGCCCTGACCCTGGTCTTGACCTGTCGCCTCTGGGTTAAAACATGAACAGCGAGGGAGGGAAGTGCTGAAGGTCAACCCTGCAAGGTGCCCGATGCTTTCAACAGAAGCCAGCCAGTTGCACAAGCTCCTTCTTACATGTTGGAAGATGCAAGAGAGAGAGAGAGGTAGAGTGAGGAGAAGGGAATATGTACATTCACGAATCAGCAAGTACTAATGTGTGTTGTGGTGGCGAGTGAGAACAGGGAGAGATCAAACAAGGAGGGCTGACTATGCCTTGAGCTACACTCAAAGCTTTTCTTGAGGCTTGCTCTTCCAGCACTGTCCAAAGAAGGAATTCTGGGCTTCTGGTCTAGGCTCACCCGTGGTGCCCAGCAGCTCCCAGGACACCCAGATGTGCCCTTTTCCCTCAGAGCTGCTCTTGCCAACCCAGCACAGCAGGAACAAAGGAAAACTGAAAGGCTCACTGAAACTTGGATTTGGCGGTTTGGTTGGCCTCACACAACAACCCTCAGACCCGACAGGTGTCATCACAACTTCTCCTTTTAAGAGGAAGCACAGACCGCTGCGTGTCAAAACCTCTGAGTTCACTTCCTCACTTCAGCACCACCTCGCTCTTTGGACCCGGGCATGCTAATTAACCCAAGCAAGGGTTGGTTTCCCCGTCTGCACGAAGGGTGCCAGCTATTCGGAGGCATCCTTACTCATGGCCCTTTACTGCTTACACACCCTAGTCCCCTGGCTTCTTCCCTTGCAGGCAGATTTAGAGATCCCACCAAAATCCCTATGAAAGAAGAATGAGCCACCTGAATCACACATGCATGGGGCAACAGGTCTGCTTGGGAAATCAGCATGGAACAGCTCATCCACAGTAACCCCGAAGAGAAAGGAAGGTAATAAAAGGTCCGAGCCCCAGCAAATTCTTTAGTCAGCATCTGCTAAAGGCTGACATTAGGCCACTTAAAGTAACACAAATTTTGGTTGAAAACAGCTCATTGCCCACATTCAGCTGAAGGCCATAAGTTGCAGTCCTCAGCATTAAAGCAATTTGAACTTCTTGGATAGGAAGCACAAAAGGAGCAGAAACAATGGGTGATCGCAGGTGAGCAGCCAACACAGAGAACACAGGTAGAGCTCTAGACGTGCAACTACCCAGCTGATATTTGCCTACATATGTGCACATCCCACAGCAAGCCCCAGACTCAACGTATGTCAGACAGTTGCCAGGTTGCTTCCTTTTGTCAGGTAGGTTTTTATATTCATTCTTGTAGTCTCCTGATCTACGGGTCCTCATGGTTTCCCCAGGACCCAAACCTCTTGGACTCCCGCCAATCTAGATCTATCCAGTGGCAATCACATAGGTAGGAGGAAAGCTGCACACCTTTGCCAAGGAATCAGAGTCTCCTGCAATTCAAGTGAAAAAACAGTGCTGGGGAAGAAAGGCATCTGCAGAACAGCTGAGGCAGAGACGAGCTAAGATGAAACCATCAGCAATAAACTCTCATCAGCAAAAGCGCAGTGTAGTTGCCTTGCTCACTGTCATCACAATGCTCTGGACCTTGTACACTGAACCTCGTACGTGGATATCGTATATAGTCATCGCTGAGGAGGAGTGAACATCTGCCTCTTGCGTAGAGCATAAGAGAAGCAGGAAAAAACCTCTCTCCAAGAAAAACAGGATGTGAGATACAGATAAATCCTTCTGGGAAAAACCAGGAGTAGGGTAAGAGGGTTGGAAAGAAAGCTTAGGAGGAAACACATATCTGTAAATACGGCCCAAGTTTTCAATATCATTTCTGCTTTGTATCTGTGAGGATGCATGTTCACAACCAACCCATCCCGACACCTGTCTTTGCTCTCTACCAACCGTCCTTCCTGACCAGTCCCACAAAACTGGTGCTATCTGTGCAAGAACAGCCCCAATCAGCCACATCCCCCTCTGAAAGCTCCAGCAAACCTCCCCAGAAATGGATGGGTATTCCCTGTGGGGTGTCATTTACCTGAGCTGTTCTCTTACTGCTTTCCTCTTCCTCCTTCTTTACAAGAACTCACACACGGATACCTGGTTACACGGGAAGTAAATTCTCTGTTTGCTCAGAATCAACGTCTCACAAAAGGAAGTACCGAAAAACGTTAAGGCTGGTATACACTAGTCCAAGCTCTGCTAGATACCAGCAAGTATAAGGTGTTCGTTCCCCTAGATCTAACCGTAAAGTCCCTGCAACATCAGAATTGGGTCCAACGTGTAATTGTTTTAGGCAGGCAGGGAGTAACAGAATAGAAGAGGTTACTCTGTGATTTACTCAGTCTCCTTGTTGCTTGAGAAGCCCAGCTGACAAACGTTACGTTAGCCTCTGATCGATACTCCCAGCTGTTATTAAACCAACACAGTTGCTCCAAAGTTAACACAGCCATACCGACATCACTCTGCCCTAATATACATATCACAGCATGGCAACCAGTACATTACAAATCAAGTGTCTTCACAGGACAGATCAAGATCCCTGCTAACATATTATTCCATACGTATTCTGTATATGGGCTTCATATACGGGACATCGTGCCTGCTGTGGCTCTTTTGGATGTTTGCATGTTCCCATTCCTGGCTTCTCGTCTCATAAACTCCCACCAGCTGGAACTACTGTACGGAGATTCATCCTCAAAACCATACAACTTGCTTAATTAATTAATTCTCTACCTCTGAGACAACCTTTTTATCTCCTCAGCACAGGTACCAAGCTATCCCTCTGTCACTGCATCAACACACAGACTCATGGAGGAAAAAACCATGTGGCTGCTAGCCAGGCAAGCCCAACGGAGTTTCTCCCTCTGTGACTATGGGGAAATGACCATAAAAGCAGGAGATTGCTGTATACCTTCCAGAGGCTTCGGGAAAAGTTTAGTTAAGATTCATAAGAGGGCTCTGAAAATATAAAACAGTAAGTAAATGCTAAAAGTTAACTGTTTTTAATAGCCACAGATTTAAGAGAGGTCTTTTCTTCGTTTCCATCCAAAGGTGAAGAAATATCCTTCATTGCAAATAACCGCTGTGCCTGCTGTGAGCGGCTCCGCACATGATTCCAATTGCTTTTCACATAGAAAATCGGAATAATACTTTGCATTTATAGACTTTAAAACTACTTTGCAGACAATCAAGTCTCAAAACCCCCACGGCGATACAGGAGGCAAACATTATACCCATTTTACAGAGGAAACCAAGAGGGAAAAAGGTTAAACTACCCAGCCTAGAGCCAGAAAGGAGACATTTGAGAAATCAGGCATGCTAGCGAGGCCTATCTAGACCCAAACTTGCTCTTCTCAGTTAACTCTTCTGCTCCCAAACTTCTACACAGCAGGGTGTACACACTGCACGCCAAGAGTGCCCACAGCATTTATCTGTGTTACCAACATACTTCATCTTCTATAGATGCTTCTGTTGACCACGCAGAGTGCCTGCAATCGCGTGAGGCTGCTTATTCCATTTTCTAGCATGTGTAGCAGTAGGGAAGTTGTTGACAACTAAAAGTTAACCAAACATTTATTTTTAGAACCTAAGTCCGACGTGATAGTGTCTGGACTCATAACTACCCATTTCTCTGCCATTAAGCTGAGCTACCACATGAGAAAATTGCTCGAATGATAGCATTTCCAGGGCATACTGAGTCACTGTCCAACATCTAAAATGGGAAATAAAATAATTTCTCAGAAACTGCCAGCACAGTGGGAGGCAAAGTTCACAGGAACTCAGCTTGTAAAGAAAAATTCACCTTTCTACTCTGAAACAGGTCCCTCAACACTAAACACACCTTTTTAAAAATTTCCCAATGAGAGAAAAACCTATTTGGTCCCATGGTACTGATTTCTTGGCATTAGCTTGTATTTAGAAAAATGATTAAGCAACACTAGCAAAATTACAATAACCAGGGAGCAGTGTGTAGACTCAGCAGCACATATCGTTTTTTACTTTGATGTGATCCATCCTAGCAATGTGCCTCCTGCCTGGAGGCTCTTTCTGTCCAGTCCCTGGAGGGCGATGCTCATGAACCTCGCCTGTCCCTACAGCAGGAATTCCCAGCCCAAGCGAGACCACCTCAGCCTCCTCAATAGCCCACGGGGAATGCTAATGTGCAAGAGTAGGAAAGTCCCCAGGGCAGTGGTTTTCTGCCTCTTTTCATTTGCATTTCTTTTTTTTTCCTCCCTCGGACATGCAGGCCCCACACAATGAATTTAAGCCTCTGACAACAGGCTTTGATAGATCAGGGGGAAAGTACAGCTCAGAAGGAATTTGCTGACGCTTGGGATTTGCAAGGTGAAAGCCACCAATGTACTGTCCAGGTATGGGATCGCCTGTCCTCGAGAGCAGCAGCTGTCTGCAGTCCCACAGTTACTGATTAACTCCTAAATGGAAACAGAAGGGTTGATGTGGGTTTATGACTGCATGTCCTTTGTATCCTTTTCAAAAGGAGAAACAGATGTTTCTAACCACTACAAACCTCCATTCCACAAATCTCTTGCTCTGGCTGTTACCTTGGGGCAGTGACTTCCAAAAGCTGAATTAAAAAAAAAAAAACAAACCAATCAAACAAACAAAAAAACACCCCACCAAAAAAAAAAACAACAAACCAAACCCACAACAAAAATCAAAACAGATTAATTGATTTGCTGGAAGGTTCAGAAGAGTCTGGGGCAGAGAGTCAGAGGTTGAACGCATTCCCTCACACCACGTCTCCTGCCTGCTGAGAAGGCAGGAGACAGGATGGGAAAATCCTGTCCCGACATTGCTTTTTCTGCTGGTAATCAGGGTCTTCAAGACTGCCAGTTCAACTGGAGAGGAGCCCTGGAAACTCTCCTGCTCTGTCAGCGACATGGGCTCAAGTCTAAACCTCATCTCATCTGTCAAAGTACACAGTCTGCATGCCTTTGCTAGTCTTAATTTAAATTTCTAAATACCAGACCCTACCAACTTGTGTAATGGTGAAGAAGTGAATTTTATCTGCGATGTTTGGGTTTCTCCCCCCTTTTCTGTCCTGCTTTAAATTGACACCATCTTGATTTATAAAAAAAAAAGGGAGGGGGCCACTTTTTGAGTGCTGCCTGCAGATATGCATTTGTATGCATTTCCCATCTTTTAACTAACAAAGAGGAGGAAAAAAATATTAATTTTGCTAGCAGCCTGCTGGGATATAAACAAAAATAATAGGTACAGTCACAGATTTTGAACTTTTTACAGCCACTGCTGCAAAAAAGCAATTTTAATTTATAACCACGGAGTCTTTCAAAATATATAACGAAGACATAATAAAATAGAATGTTTATCCTGTGGCTCCCATTAAACCTCTTCCGTTGGATGACTCTAACTAACGACTTGTTTTTCCACTTTTGTACTGGAAGCCTTATTATTGGGCTGCACAGAGCATACCTTATTTGATTTCCCTAGCAATGCCTGCACCTCTTGCTGAAGCCTGCAATTAGATGTTTATGAAATAACACTAGATAGCTGCATAATCTTGTCTGTGGACAAAAATTAAAAAAAAAAAAAAGAAAAAGCCAGCAACAAGCCAGCCCTGTTTGTATATTATACTGAGTACAATAGACTAGCGTTCACTCCAGTGCATGTGTCCTTTTGACTAACCACTTCTATGTGACAACCTTTTTTTGGCAACAGAACACACTGTACTTTTTGGATAACTGACTGTGGAGTATAACATTGTTTATTCAAAAGTGGGTCACACGGAGCTGAGCTTCCCGTTGTCTTTGTCCTTTTACCTTTCTTATCTTGATGTTGTTTAAATTTATGCTGCATTTCTTTTAATTACACGTACGGTTTTCATTGCTGTATTATTCAACAGAAGGTGACCTGATGATGAAAGGGTGAAGAAAGGTAGGTGGGAAGCTGAATTCAGATTTGAAAATAATATTTGGACATATTTATTGGTGAGCAATCTCACCAAGAAACAAACACGAGCACACGCATTTCCAACACACCCTCTGCTGTCTCCGGGGCCATGTCTGCCTGCAATACAGCTGCATTGTTTCTTTATACTTAAAATCTACTAGAAAGATGCATCAACCACTTTCTCAGTGATCTGGAAATTCAGGAGTGGCGTAAGACCCAATTTTAAGCTTAAGCCTTGGGGGCCAAGCACCCTCAGGGAAAATGACGTGGAAACACGTAGAAGTTGTGAAAAATCTAAATTATGGGAAATGCAGTTAAGGAAATGGGTTTAGGAGAAAGTTTTAACTGAAGTATAAATGAGGCCATGAAAGAATGGACGTGTTTCTAAAGCATGTTCTTGGGATGCAGCCTTGGTGAAGAGAGGTCCCAAATAAGTGTTGCTCAACAGGAGGGAGGACTTTGATGTGACAAAGGAAACACAAGAGCCTTCTTCTAACACAAGCTGGAGAAGGAGGTGCAGGGCACCTCTCTGATGCTGCTCATTAGACCAGGGGAGCACGATAGTCAAGTGGGACTTCAAGTCTGCAAGATATTTATGAAATTGAATTTTACAAGAGTACAAATGTTGCAGGGCAGTTCTTCATGGGAGATTTCTTCTGTTGGCCGACTTAGACTGAAAAATAAAACCCATCAGGCTTCCTGGTGACAGCCTAGAAGGAATCCATCAGTGGCAAATCCACAGCAGGAGCTTCCTCGGCCACTTATGCAATTTCTTTCCCAGAAAAAGCCATGAGTTTTCACTTCAAGCTGTCTCACAGGAACAACAGAAAAGGAGGTAACTCATTTAATGAGTGACCAGCTCTCACGAAGCTGGAGGAAGACCCTGAAAAAAAAAAATCCTTCCGGTGTGGGTAAAATCGTGTCTAACTATCTAATAATAGTATAAATGTTATTATATCTCATCTCCTCTTNAGTGACCAGCTCTCACGAAGCTGGAGAAAGACCCTGAAAAAAAAAAATCCTTCAGGTGTTGGTAAAACCGAGTCTAACTAGCTAATAATAGGATAAAAGTTATTATAGCTCATCTGCTCTGTTATAGCTCAGGTGGAGTTCCATGTTACTGATGACTAAAGTAATCCTAATATGTCAGTTTAAGGTACCACCAATTAATTTGAGGAAATTTTGCTTGTTTAGAAAAATATTTAATGATGGGGGGGGAAGAGTGATCCTGACAGCAATAATAATTCCTCTGCCTGTGCTGGTGCTAAAGCACACCATGGAAAATCCTTGCTAATGCTAGATTGATCAGCTAACACACATTAGCTCCGCTCTTCTAGTTTGTTTTATGTAGCTGACTTTGGACAGCACATTTCAGTCTGGACTATTTTGAGGATCCATGTAAAACTAAGTCACTGCCTTATTAGCAGGGATAAAAAGCATACGAATACTACTCTGCTACAAGCAGGACACAGTTCATCTGACTTTTTTTTCAAGCAGGGAGAATACAGTGCGTCTGGAACAAAGAAGAAAATGCGACTGCAAAGTTTAGAGCCCTTAAATTAATTCCCTAGACAAAAAGTTGAGGCACTATATTCATAATACCACGTTATATAACTTGCTATGGAGCAAGGCAGCTACCAAGTGAACTAGTATGAGTTATAAAAACAAAATATTGTTGTGAAAACAATTTTACAGCTTTATAATTCACTATTAATTTCTTTTAAGAACAAAACTGTCAGTATAATTGCAGATTCTGTTTGCCTTGCAGGAGTTTTTCAGCTTGTGATAGGAAACCTCCTCTTCCATTTTCTTAACTTTTTTTTTTTTCCAAAGGCAGCTATTTAATTTACTATATTGCATTTCTTTATAGTTATTCAGAGGTAAATCTTAACAGGAAGGCCATTATGTGGGAACCTAAGTTAGTTTAGTACCAGAACATTTATCATCAGTAAATGTAACCATATATTACCAACCATTTCTTACCATTACTCTTGGAGGAAAAAATACCGTATCAGCAGCCATTACAGACTACTTTCTACTCTTTATAACTGAATATCTCTTTTAAGTGGGATCCTACATGGTTTGCACTGCTCACTGTGCACCATGATCATTTTCTAACTTGCCTGCTCAGAGAAGTACCAGGCTCAAGAGTCTGGTTGCGGACAACCACGCCTGTCAATGGAGAAATGATTCATCTCTTAAACAGTGCACAGCTCCCTGCACAAAGTGCTGCTTCAGTAGTGAACCATTATTATAATATATATACACGTGCCATTAAGAACTGCATTAAGACCACACATATGCTTTGCAGAGGTCAGTGGGAAAATCACCCAAAAATATCACAATTCACTCCAAATGACATGACCAAAATATCACATCACCCAAAGCATCGCTATGATGTGAGTCTTAACACTGGCATTACCATCAGGACATAAGCCCGGAGAGTTTCACCCCAAAGCAGCCAGAGCCCTCCTCAGCTCTAACAGAAGATCCACCCCATGACACCGAGATGCTCCTTGTCTCCTCATCCTCCCAAGCTCTCCTAATCTTGGGTGCCTAAGCTCGGGCAAATTTCCATACCCATTCATGTCCTGGCTTCCTTGCAATAAACTTGACAATGACGCAGAGGTTATTTGATAGAAGAACAGCTTCACCAAGTGCTCTGGTGCCTTGGCTTTTGAAGAATTACAATGTGGTTGGACTTGAGTGCATCTTAAAATGGAAGGGAACAGCTCCTCCAGTAACCAGCAGCTCCATCACACACGACAGCTGGAGAACACCTGTGAATTAATTACGTGGCACTCACTTTTATGGGTGCCGCTTTCTGAATGGAAAGCTGCAAACCAGCCACAAGGCCAACCATCCTTGCCTCATTCTGCTACGGACCAGGCTGCCCGTTAGGAGCTCAGCTGGTCCCAGGGCTCAGGCAAGCACCATTGCCCAAAAATCAGACAGCCTCCCCATCAGATGTTCCCTTCCACCTACAGGGAAATATACACTCACTACATTTTATGGCCTCAGATACAAAATCCTTATCTGTTAGACCATAACACGATCTGGCAGCATCTGACAAGGCAGACACTTGGTTATCAAGAGTTAAACAGCACCGAAACAGAGCCCTTCATTAACTTCAAGGTTGCCCCATGCCTTATCATGTATGGAAGCATTGTCCTCAGCTTATTTTAAGAAGGAGCAAGAAAGAACATCCAGGTATTATGTCAAAAGCCTCTTTCTCAATTATTCCTCTTACATTACTAACCCATTGTGGCTGACTAAAGGCTAAAGCTGCAAAAGCTGCATCCTGAAGCTGGACATTTCAGTGGGTTTCTCAGTGTATGCTGACCTGACTTACTCCTGTAACCGCAGGCTCCTTGTTATCTTTAACTTCAAGGTAATTGTTTTGCAACTAGTTGTTTCTCTCTTTCAGGAAAGCAACTCAAATACACTGTTCCTAAGAGACAAATCTGATTAATTGCTCTGTCATCAGCTGGTTCCTGCTAATATATGAAGAGCTTAAATAATAAAAACATAATACAAAGAGCAAACAGTAAAGTTCTGATACAAAAATGTTAAACACATTTCAAGCTGACAACTGGGCTCTTTCAAAAGTTTAGGGCCAGATTCCTGCACCCAGGATAAGCATGCTGCTCTGAAAACACCCCTTTGCACCTCTCGCCAGCCCTTTTTCACCCAAAAATCCTGAAGAAATCCACCGAGATTTTGATGCAGAGATTTATCTTGAAGAGGAAAAACTCATTCTCAATGCCACAGAGTGCCACCAAGTCCTAACTCTTTCTCGTCTCATTGTTAAACACCACTTCCTTCTTCCCCTCCTCCTTGTTTTAACAGAAGCAAAAGCATTTAATTTAATCCACCCAGAAGCAATGACAGAGTCGGTAACTGATATACAGCTAGTGCTGCTGAGAACTCGGAATCGCTGTTTTGTGAAGAATGTCAACTTTCTGCCATTTGTTGCTATTCTCAGGGTAGAAAGGAACTGCATATTCATCTGGAAATTTTGAAATGTCACACTGAAATCACAAATACAACTCCGAATTTCAGAATTTCACCTTTTATTTCATTTTACATTAGCATTCTGTCTTTTTTTAATTCATTAAATGCCAATGTAGAATATTTTAAATAAGCCTCTTTCATTTTACTTGGTTTTGCTATATTCTACCATCTTAAAACTAAAGGAAGCCACTGTCTCACACTGACAGAAAACTGACTTCAGCCATCATTCTACACCATCTCTGAACCCTATCCAGTGCAAATTTTCGATACGTGACTTGGGAGAAGGACTCTCGGGTGGAGACAGGAGATTTTAGGGGAGAAGGCACTCAAGGGGAGGCAGGCAGTGTACAGCAAGCTGCCTGCCTTTCCCCGCAAGCGAAAAGCAACGCTAAGAAAGAATACATCCCCGTGACAGCAGGGGGGAATCTGGCAGATTGCATTTATTCATCTGCCGAGAACAAAAAATTCCTAGTCTCTAGATTAACAGCAAACAGCAAGAGCATTAGTCTCAGTTCAAAAGCAAGTGCCGGAGGTATCTACTTTATGTGAGTGATGGCAGACTGTAAAAATTATTAAACCAGTACAAGAGAAGTGCATCAGTCATGGCAAAGAACACTGGTGAGCAGATGTTTCTGAGGCAAAGATGAAACTTCCAAGCGAATGTCTCCATCACAGGTATTAAATCAGTGGAAAAACTGACAAAAAGCTGTGTAAAAAGAGAAAACAGCGAGCCGTCACAGTCCCTTTTTGGACACTGCAAGTTTCATGAGAGCGTGTCGATGCTGGTTGCAGCAGGCAGCAAAGAAACACCACCTCCAGCAGTGCGGAAACGATGCGGTGCTTGAGGTCTGCTAATTGCGAGTGGCCACCACCACCACCTAAACCATGTCGAAAACATAAGTGCCTTGTTAATTTTACCTCCTGATTTCCAGTTGTCTCCCCACTTCATTTCCACGGTGCTCACCTAGGATGGTGCACAACACTGAAGCGCTGTTTGAAGAGGAGATCATGCTCCGTATGTACCAATGGCTGTAAATGGGGACAATGGGACTTGTGGCTGGTGTGGGAACTCATACACTTGTGTCATCTTATTGAGAAAAGACACAGGTACCAAAGGGACACTGCTCCACTACTCCTTCCAGCAAATCTGCAGGAAACGAGCATGGATTTGGATGCTATACTAAATCAGAGCTACAAGTCACTTCTGTCCTCCCAAAATTGGCAGATCGTTCTCAAGACATCAATGTTTCTGTTAAGATTTCCACCACTGCCCAGAGAAGCTGTGGATGCCCCATCCCTGGAGGGGTTCAAGGCCAGGCTGGATGAGGCTTTGAGCAACCTGGGCTGGTGGAGGGTGTCCCTGCCCATGGCAGGGGGTTGGAACTTGATGATCTTTAAGGTCCTTTCCAACCCAAACCATTCTGTGATTCTATGATTCTGGACCAAAACCACAGGCTGCATCAAGCAATTTGTGGCAGCCAGTCTGGATGCTGAAAATGTGCGGTCCCTTTGGGAGGGAATGTGGTTCCCCAGTAGATTCAGCAGAAGGAAGGAGAACACAAGGGATCTGACACCTAGGAAAGACAGACCTCACAGGTGTCTAGAGGGACCACCCCTCAAATACACCAGGAGCCACATGAGGTCCATGAAAGGTTCACAAAGCCACCTGGGAGACACACAATAGTGTCTCAAAAACACTCAAACATGATCAAAACCAGTGAAAGGACCTACACACCTATCTGGAGATATGAGAGCTTAACAAGGGTATTTGGTGTTTTAACCAGTCCAGCACAAAAACTTTTGATGATAGCTGAGCTGGTCAGTGGTGGGAGTTTCATCAATTCTGTTGGCGGGAGTTTCATCAACTCTGTTTTGGCCACAGGGCAAACTTGCAAGAATTCTCCACATCAGGAACTGGATTTGCCATTTTTTTGTTTTCTCTTGTGGACATCTTGGTGCCAGAAATCGGCATACCTAATGAGTCACCCTGGTCTTGTGCTTTCTGGCCTTTGGGAGGGGAGAAGTTAAAAGAGAGGCACTTGGTTTTTGACTTGGTCTGAGTGGGCACAGCACCGCTGGCAAAAACCACGAGAGCAGCCGGTCGTGTTACATGTTTCTGTGATGGTCTCATGACAACTCTGCTGCTGCTCCTCCAGAAATCCCCACCACCCCCCACCCAGAGGAGAAAGCTGAGGGTTTTGGCCAGGAACGCCCTTGAAGCACATGAAGGTTTAAATGAGGACATGCACTCCACCAGTTCATTTCCTAACTAGGACTCGGGCCCTAATGCTAGACGGGGTGCGACAAGAGACTAAAATGTGCCGAGGTTTCACAGGCATGACTCTCACTGCCATAACCGGCCCAAGGACAGAATTCAGCGCAGCGCTGTGCATGAGCAAAACTCACTGTTCTCAGTGGGCTTTAAGAACCTGTACAGATTATTTGCTGTTCCCATACCGATCCAGATTTATTTTGGATCAGCAGCGACTTCAATACGATTAGTACACAGCGAAAAGCACAGAGCCACAGTACCATGAACCTCCTCCTAACCAGAATGCACAATATAAATTTTTCTTTTTTTTTTTACCCTTTAAAAACCCTAAACAAATTTAATGAAACATTTTGCCTCTCACAGAAATGGATCATGGTACGTATTAGAATTAAGGAACATGAACTTTTAATCTGAGATGTATTTGGTACAACATCCTTAATATTTTGTTCACAAAATGTGTTCAAAATTTTGAATACATTTTGGATTTACTTTTTTGTATACATTTAGAAATTGTTTTATATTTTAAGATCATTTCCTTGCAAGAAAAAAAAATTCCTAAACGTCTTCTTGCATTTTTATGTGATACGTATTAATGCCTGCTTCTTACCCTGGCTTCTCAAATCAATTTCCTTAACTGAAAGGCCTCAAACCAACCTTGAAAAGGCAAAACAAGACAAAATGCAGAAGCCAGTTGGGTGTAGGAGAATACATTAAAATTCACATTGTGGGCAACAAGTCAAACGACAGTGATTACCCTATCAGATACCTGGCTCTAACATAGCCTTCCTTTTTTTCTCTTTACATAAAATCACTCCAAAAGTTGATTTTATGAATGAGTTAGTCTGCAAAGGAAGCGAACAGCATGCGGTGAAGCCGGACAATGCTGCTTCATTGGCAAAGCACACCGTGTTGTACCACTGAGCGTCTCCAGTTAGACTGTAAGATCGCCTTCAACTCTTCACCAACTAGACTACATATGTCACAAAGCAGCAATCCAGCAGAGTTTGTCGCCAAGATGTCAGAGAAGAGTTGTAAGTTCACAAGTGAAATAGGTGATAACATAGATATTTATCAGGCTCAAAGGGAATGAAAGTTCTGGAGGGACTGATCACCAAGCAGATAATAGTCTGTTCTGCAGAAGAACTGAAATTATTTTTATAGAGATATATATGAAGTATTTCTGCATGTGTATTTGCAAATGCCACGTGCACACACACAAACATATTTATAAAAATACATATATGCATAGACGAAACCCCAAACTTGAGCTAAATTAAATTGTCCCTCCAGCTTTGTAATGCAAATGAGATTAACAGGCTTGTGCTGTTTGTGGTTCGAGATGATTTGCGTTTCCATAGAGATGCCGACTGAACTAAAGGTTTTAAATTTTTAATATATATAAGCCTACTTGTATCTATAAAAGTCTAAATATGGATCCGCTGGACCTCAGCACTTCCTCAGGGACCCCACTGGAACCACATCAATTCACACAAGTCAAGGCTGTGTGCAATTTTTGTGTCTTTCCCTGCTTCCCAACCTGAGCTCTGTACCAAGTACCTGCAGAGCTGAGAGTTTATTACTTCTCACCCCAGTCCTACCTTCTTGGTAAGGAAGGGGGTGAAAAGAGAAAAAGTAGTTTCTTAGCTGCTAGTAGACAACATTTTAAGGACTTCTGTGATCTATTGCCCTCTCTAAACTGCCTGGAGAAACATCTTTGCCTTCAAAGGGTCCTACTGTCAGGAAATCTGGAATTCAGGGAAAACAGTCTGTGTGCTTCTTGTGAAGGAAATGCCAAAAGGACAGACTCGCCTGTTATGTGTCAGAAGCTTTTTCGTCTTTCCCTTGGAGGACCCCCAAGCTGAAGAGCAAGAACATGCTGAGATGAGCTAGGGTGGGCCTGGGCAGGGATGGGTTCACTGCTCCCCGCCTGGGCTTGGCCACCCTCACCCTTCGGTGGAGCCTAAGCAGGGATGGGTTCACTGCTCCCCACCTGGGTTTGGCCATCCTCACCCTTCGGTGGAGCCTAAGCAGGGATGGGTTCACTGCTCCCCACCTGGGTTTGGCCATCCATCCTCACCCTTTGGTCGAGCCTAAGCAGGGATGGGTTCACTGCTCCCCACCTGGGTTTGTCCATCCTCACCCTTCGGTAGAGCCTAAGCAGGGATGGGTTCACTGCTTCCCACCTGGGCTTGGCCATCCATCCTCACCCTTTGGTGGAGCCTAAGCCTTTCTTACACTACAAGGGCCTCACAAACCTAAAGGTCCTGTCCCACCCCAGAGCCACATTAGAGACAGCCACCAGCAGAAGTGACAAAAGCCAGCCAGGGTCAAAGTTTGGGCAGAGAACCCAGTCAGACCAGTTTAACTTTCTATTTCAAATTGGCTTTGCTTTATACGGTCCGGGCATCGGTTCAAGTGGATGGAGGCCGCTTGCCACACCATCACCTGAGAGGAAAATCAGAGCTGAGGTCTGCGGGAACTCATTTCCATGTGGTTTCAGCGACAAGTGATTTTTGAACAGCGACACACCAGAGGTCAACCTCTGCAATCGCTCTGAACCACAATCAAAACCAGCCTCTTGCATACCTCCTGTCTGCCTGAGAAGAGGAAGGATTTGGCCAGTGAACCAGAGCTGTCCGCAAGCACATGGAGCAGAGGCTCACATCCAACCTCTCGCTTGATCTTGGGAGGGCCCAGAAGGACAGACCCAAGTGCAGCGATGCTGTACGGGGGTAGAGCCAGTTTGCTCCTGGGTAATGGCATGCCAGAGGGACAACACCTCCCTCCTGCCTGCAGGGTGACACCTTGCCTCTGCACGTGACACCATCTCACCATTGGAGGCTGACAGCATTTCTAAGCCCTCACAAAAGCCTCTTTGCAAACTAGACAAGAGTTCCCTACTTCCAGCTTTTAAGAAGCCATATGGAGGCAGACTTGCCCCAAGCCCTCGCGGGCACCATGTAACACCCCACACTGCCTTTCAGTGAGGGTCCCAGGGCACAGAATGGTTTGGGTTGGAAGGGACTTTAAAGACCATCCAGTTCCAACCCCCCGCCATGGGCAGGGACACCTCCCACTAGCCCAGGTTGCCCAAAGCCTCATCCAGCCTGGCCTTGAACCCCTCCAGGGATGGGGCATCCACAGCTTCTCTGGGCAACCTGGGCCACTGCCTCACCACCCGCACAGTAAAGGATTTNCTCTGACCATCTTCATGGCCTCCTCTGGACTCCAAACAGGTCTGGGTCTTTTTTATGTTGGGGGCCCCAGATGCTGGATGCTGCAGGGGGGGTCTCACGAGAGCAGAGCAGAGGGGGAGAATCACCTCCCTTGACCTGCTGCTGATGCTTCTTTTGGTGCAGCCCAGCACACGGGTGGTCTCTGGGCTGCCATCAGCTTCTCATCAACCACCACCCCCAAGTCCTTTTCCTCCGGGCTGCACGTTCAGCTCTGTGGCTGTCAGCTCCCCCGAGGACACTAACAAGCGCTCCCACCTCTTACCTTCTGCTGCATGGCGGGCGGCTGAGGGGCCAGCACCGGGTCAGTGATGTAGGTCTTCTTCGTGCCGGGTGGCTGGTAGAGCCCGGGAGGAGCCTGGCCCACGGTGTTACTGGAGGGATACGCTGGCTCAGCCTTCCAGGTGCTCTGCGGCACGTAGGGCGCTTCGGAGCCATTTCTCCCCCCGTACCCCCCGTAGTAGGGGTCCTGGTAGCGGCCCTGTGGGGGTGCATAGCCATAGGCGGGCTCCGAGGGCCTGGCGGGCGGCGGGGCGTAGCCATAGTCGGGCCCACGGGGCTGAGGAGGGCCGTACTGCGGGGCACCGGGCGGGCGGGCCGGCGGGGGAGCGTAGGGCTGGCCAGGGCCCAGGCTGCCGTAGTGCGCGGGCTGCGGGCCGGGAGGCTGGTAGTGCGGGCTGGGCTGCGCCGTCCGCACCTGGACGTTGAAGGCCGGGCGGCTGGGGGTGGAGGCCGTGGCGTAGGAAGCCGGCACGGGCTGCGGCTTCAGGGTGCCAATGGGAGTTACTGGGATGGGCGCTGGCTGCCCCGGGCCCTTAGCAGTGGACTTCTTGGTGGCAGTGAGCGGAGGCTGGTTGGGGATGATCATCCGCTTGTGGCCAGTGACAGGGGTGGACACGGATGGGGTGGTGGCGGCAGAGCTGCTCGAGGTCCCGGAGCCCTGGGGAGCAAGAAGAGAGAGCCGCAGAGTCAGCGGGAGGGACTGCTCGGGTGTCAGGTCGGGCAGGGAGGGGGTAAGTGGAAATAGGGGTGTTACAGTAACATCTGCACAGCAACTCAACCTGCTTAGGAAAGCAGGAATGTACCTAAGACCACAGGATATAAAACAGCAACAGCAACCTCTCCCTGCTCTGACAGGGGTCCTGCCTCCGATACAGGAGCTCCTTTAACAGCGCAGGAGGCAGCAGAATGGGATGACCTAAAAGCAGCTTCCAAGTCGTAAGAATTAACTTAGATCAAAGCAAAAGACGGAGGTGTCCCTGTCCCTGGCTCTGCTCCTAAGCACTGTTGGTTGAAAGCCTGGAGTGACCCCAGAGAAGGTAAATGTTACCCATGGCTCTAAAGGGCAGAAAGCTGGCCAGGATTCCTGGGAGCTTCAGAAGTCAGCTCCTGCCACGAAGCCATGTAACCCTGCACCGGCACCCTGGGCACCGCAGTGCTCGGGCAGCCAGGGAAGAGGTTCACAGCAAGTGCCACAGCTTCCTGCGAACTGGCCACTAAATTAAGATCTAGTGCAGTGACAGTGTCCTAATAGGCATCGTACATCCTTCTGTCTAATGTAGTTGTTTGTCTGGTTTACCTCTTATTTAAATCCCACATCCAAAAACACCGGTGTGAAAGGACATCTTTGTTAAAGGGCTAAGAATGGGAAATAGCGTCTGAAGAACACTGAAGATAACCATTAAGACTCTTCGCAAAATCAAAGAGCAGCAAACTTGAATTTCTGGAGTTTGGAATCAGCTTAAATTTCCTGCCCCTCTCTATTTTCCTTTATTATGAAAGGGTATACCTGAATTTCATGCCTTCCTGTATAGAGAAGCATTAAAGCCAAAACATGCAGTTTAACAGTACTTCTTTGCTGTCGCACTTAACATGATAGTTACATGAGTTTATATGTCATCCAAACTTTCTGCACTGGGCTTATCTCACCCATCATCTACTTCATAACCCTCCAGTTCACAGCAGCCCAAAGTAGAACAGCTCAGTCCTCGCTGATGGTTGTGTTCACGCTACGGCACGTGCCACCTTTCCCTGCATGACCCATCTTGTATTTGTCCCCAGGTGCTCCTGCTTTATGCAGGCACCCTGAACTCCACCTACTGCCCCATCACGCTCTTGCTGGGACCACAGCCCAGGGGAGAGAGTGGTGGGAGCTCATCGGGACACCCCACACTCAAGCTCTACCTGGCTCAAAGAAATCCTCTGCCTGGTCAGCAGGTGGCGGCAATAAATTGCTGCCAAACCAACTCCAGCCAGTCCCAGGAGAGGAGAAGCTTCAACCACCCATTTTCCTGGGCCTCCAAGGTTACCAAACTCACCTTCCACAGAATGTGGGAGAAAGGCAGACACCCCTCCACTCCCCCAGTATTTGGCAGCCACCACAATGAAGAAAAGGGAGATAAGAGCACGTCACTCCACTTCTAGGCCACAGATCACAAGCAAGTCTACCAAAGGAGTAAGGAAGCTCTACTATCCAACTGGTAGGTCATCCCCGGTGACATGTGCAAATACATTTTTGCTGATGCATTAGTAAAGACCTTACTTATTCAGGGCGAATCTCCCAGGAGAGTAAACCCTCCACGAGGAATCACTATAAATGAGCAAAAAACCAAACGAGTAAGAGCATAAATTTGTTTAGAGAGATGTAAAAGGCGTATATACATAGGCGGGGAACAATAAGGCAGCAAATTTCTGCTGGAGAAAACCACATCTCAATGTATTCAAACCCTGACCTTGCCAACAGATCCATGACAAGGCACTACCTATAGACAGACGGAAGAGATTTTGAAACTGAGAGCAAGGAAGAGCTGAAGCGTGTCTCAGTTGAACTACAAGGGCAGATACAGGTTAAGGATTTGTAACCCTCCATTAATATTGCCCGATTCTTCCATTTCTGAAACACCTGATGAGGAGCAGGCATTTCTCCAGCCCTGCTTCAAAGCACAACTGCACCAGTGCTCATTGCTAGCACGAAAATTTGCTTGCTGTTGGAATTATTCTCCCATGTTATGCTCAGGAGTGCTAGAAACTTTCCCATTTTCTGACTTATTCCATTCTTGTAAATGACAGTAGTTTGTCCACTTACTGTAATGGGATGAAAGGTCCACAACGTAATTACCACCAGAAAAGCTTTTTCTTTTTTTTCCCCGTGTGAAGAGGGAGAAGGTAGATAATGTTTTAAAGACAATGGCCTATTGGGGGAGGAGGAGAAATGCCCAAACCAACATAAAGGAGCCCTATTCATCACATCTGATGTTTCTGAATGCAGACTCTGGAAGCAGGGGATGACAGACCACTAGTAACAGCTCTTGCGATGTTAGTCTATTCCATCCCAAGAGCCGAGGGACATTAATTTGACACATAAACATCCACAGAACACTTCACTTATGATGCCAGTCTCTTGCCCGGACTGGGATATACCTTAAGAACCAACCCCTTCCTCCAGAAAACCCTTCACTGCCTATTGACTGGCACTCTGAAAGGCTTTGACATGGCAAAGAGGACGTCTATCCTCCTGTGCCAGAGTCCAGTGAAGGAAGGCAGCAAGCTGGGGCTGCCTGGGCCAGAGATCCAGCTCTGCCATCAACCTTACAGCAAAGGCTTGAGCTAACAAGTACCGGCTGCATTGTGGCATTGAAACCACAGGCTGCCTTGAGGAGGAGGAAGTTTGCATCAGTAGGAGTCCCCAGAGGCGCCCTGCGTGACTCATTCTGAATTCCTCTGAGGGTGCTGGGCAAGTGTGTGATGAAAGCTGGGTTTTAGGGGGGAGGAAGAGGGCGTAAGGCTAGTTAACATGGTGTAGTAGGAAAAATGGGACAGGTTAGGGGGAATTTAACACTTCTGGAGCACTGATGATTTATGGGGATGCAAAGAGGAACATTGGCTGTAGGTCCTGAGCAAGGGCACAGGTGAGGTATCACCATAAATCCTCTGCCCTTTAGCTTGGGAGAGAGAAGGGTGGCCACAGTCCAGCCTTCTGTATGTCCAGCCATGCACTCAAATATCACCCCAGGCTTAAACCTCTAGATTATTAATGGATTAAGAAAAAAACTTTATAAACGCACATGAACTATGGGCAAGATTCCTGCTCTGAGGACAGGCATGTGTGGAAGGATGAGAAGAGGGCACTCGGATACCACGGGGAAGAGTGATTTCAGCAGATGTCTGGAAGGCACGAGGAGGACAGGGGGGATGGATGGGGCTATAAAGATGGAGAGCGAGCAATGAACAGAAAGCTGGAAAGGGCTACCTAGATCACTGGGTACAGTCCCAGCAAAACAGATGACTGTCACATGTGTTTCATCCAAATGAGTCCAGGAAACTGCTACGAGCGCAACAAAGTAGATTCATTGAGAAGCACATCAAAATGACATCCCAGAAGAAGGAAAACAAGTAGAAATAGGAGAAAAAAAAAAAAAAGAAGAAGGGCAAAGACAAAGAGTGGCTTCAGGGGAATGCAGGCATCCCTTCCTCCAGCAGCTCCTGGACAGCTCATTTCAAAACCATATTGCATTTGCAAGTGGGTCTCGCAGCCAAACACACTCTCTGACATCCTCTCAGGGCTGTTTTCAGAGGAAGACAGGCTTTCCTCCGCTCACCATACACTAGATGAAACTGTCTGACACACTTCGCAAGTGCAAATTAGAACCACGCTACTTACCATCAACCCCTTCTTGCAAATTCATATTTGCAAAGAGAGAGTAAACTAGAAACCCCAGGTGCTGATAACGCAGAGTTGTTAAGAGAAACTAGAGTAGGAAGGAGTTAAATTCAGAACCTCATCTACCACAAGCATTATAATACAAAATCTTTTTTTTTTAATGGGGAAAGCACAAGAGCCTTGTTTAAACACAGATGGAAGTACCTAAATGTACTGCCTCTTCTACAAATGAATTATCCAGCGGTTCAAATAAAGGTGAACTAATACTGACAAAATCAAGTAAAACTCAACCAACGTGGGAGGAAAAAACCCCCAAAACACTTCTCCTAAAAAAAGTTACCATGTGTAACCATGAGGGGGATCATTTTGCTTGGTAACTCCCGCCCTGTCTTCTTAAATGCAGTGAAAGTTTATAAACATTTACAGGAGTTTCTTGTACCAGCCATCAGACGAGAAGTCTATGGTGTGATAAACCCGTGCTGTCAAAGCTGGGGATCTGGATTCAAAGCTACCCTGGTGGGGAAACCCAAAATCCTGAGTATCTCTGTGATTCTTCATTCTGCAGAAATTTTTTACATAGAGTTTAAATTAAATTCAGTATATACCCACAACTATAAAGTCATCATATAGGTACTAGGGCTGAAACCTGTTCTACAGAAATTAGCCTATAACTCTACAGCATTTGTCAGGGTTAAATCTTGAAAATAGTACAGAACAACGAGAGTCTACAGCAGGGGCATGATTCTATATGATCAGCTGGAACCCTTCAAAAGGACTTCATTCTTCTTCTATTTCATGCATTTGTAGAGTATTTTCTATAGAATCCCTTCAGTTATTCAGTTTCACAGACTGGATCAAAAATGCCAACACAAAGTTTATCACATTCTATTCAATTCTCCAGGCTTTTTTCATAAAGGTACAGTTGAATAGCTTTAGACTTTTAGCTGTCAATTTATTATATATAAAGATACATTACTCCAGCTCAGTGGTCTTCAACCTTTATGCTTGGCAGCCCCCAAATGTGTTTCAGAAGAGACAAGCTCCTTTATGGGGAGAGTTAATCTACCCACAATAAACATGGTTTTTAAGTTACCTTTCATCAAATTCTTCTTCGTCACCTTACGAGTGATCCACAGACCTCCAGGGTTTGCAGGGCACAGGTTGAGAACCACGGCTCTAGCTGTGGCTGCCTTTACTGAGCATTTTTTTGGCCACTATTTACTCCAGGATAGGAAAGAAACAACCCTTCTTCCTCGAAAGGCAGAAACCTGGCAACTACCGGTGGGTTGAACCCAGGATGCAGCGTTCCCAGGGGGCTGCTAGCTCACAGTGCCAGCGCAGCATCTCTCTTCCTAACTCAGCCACTCTTTGTGGTCCACAAGCTGGACCGAAACACAGGGACAGTCAGGCACGTGCCAGCTGAAATCTTTTAAGTATCTCTCAGTGGTGATGGCAATTGGAGGCCTGGGTGGGAAAGGCAGTGAAGGGTGGAAAACTAACTCGACTTCTCCCGATGCCATGGATTGGCATTTGCCTCGGCTAGCTGGTGGTGCTTAAGGCTCTCTCTATGAAATGCATCTCTGCAGGGTCATTTATCCCATCCTAATCCCGAAGCCTAAAACAGGGGAGATGAATCATCCACTGGGGGAATCCACTCCACTGACTGTAAAAGAAGCATAAAAACAGCCAAAGCAGGTCACTGAATATTTAGACAGCACAAGTTAGTGGAGACAAATTCCACAATAAGAGGTAATTCTGACACAACTGGAAGAAGCACAGACACCTCTTCCCTGCTCTGCCACTCAAGCTCAGCTGCGCACCAAGGGGATTTCTGAGTGCTGGCAGCTCAGATGATCAGCCAGGACCCTGCCATGCTGTGCAGCCAACACAAGACCAAGAGGCTGGGCTGCAAAGGCGTTTCCAGTGTATGACGTGGGTGTGCCACCCTTTTCCACCTCCATGCTGAACAGTGGCTCCCGTTGGAGCTGCTGCCTTGCCAGGAGCAGCTGCTGGGCTGAGCCTCCCTCCTGCCTGAGACAGCAGATCCCAGCTCTTCCTCAGTCTGGGAAGGGTAACCCCAGAGAAAAATCAACTACTCTGCTCTGAAACTTGAGCCTCTAGGTACTTGAAAACGTGAACAGGCATTTTACGGTGTTTCCTGATGTGCAGACACATCTAACTCCTGCTGACTCCAGATTCTGCATTCGAACAAGTTTCCTTGCTAGTGATAATGTTCCGCCAGGTTCCCCTGAACGTACCCTCCTTTTCCGTCTGAAATGACATCTGGGTGATAAAGACAAACCTGGCCTTCCATTTGGGACTTGCAGATGCCCACAGTCTTGGCAGAGCTCCAGCTGGGTTTCTGAATGCCCAAGGTCCTGGGCAGATGTGCTGCCTCCCTTCAGCACAACCAATGCATTTTCAACAGACAGGATTTTCTGCCCTTCTTTGTAATGTCCAGATAGGAGGCCGGGCACACTGAGGACACGTCAGCCCCCTTTGCACTGCTGCTATGTGGTGTGCAAAGCCCGGTTGCTAACACAGATTTCTTTAGGTGTCAAAATGCCCTTAGAATCTGGTCCAAAATTTTGAAGTCTGGTCCAAAACCTTAAAACCCTTAGCCAAAACCCGTTGATAATCAAATGAAGCTTTTCTTTACAGTTTCATCATTCTCTCTTTTTCAGTTCACAGCTGACAAGCATCACAGAGGCATGGGCTGTGCATGGATCAGGAGCCACACTTCCCAGAGGTGTCTATATAGGATTCAGCTTGTTGGCTTCATCACCAGAAGCTATCAAGGTATTCGAACAGATTTGTTCCTAGGCATTATACCAAAAGAAGAGGAGAAATCTAATAAACTGTTCATCTCTGGTTCTCAAATGAAGAGAATACCTTACAGATGCCATAAAGTGTTACAAGAACACAACCGCTTCCGAGCTTTGATCTGTTTTTCAGCTGCTACCGCGGGTGGAAAAGGAGTCAACATAGTTGTTAACGTTCCTGTTCACAACCTCTTTTGTACTCCTTGTGACAGCCCAGCTTGAAACACAAGGGAGAAGAGGGTGTACAAAAGAAAAGGTGATAACAAGTTGACCTCCAATATTTTATTATGGAAAACAGCCTTTCACAGCTGACAGGGCACAGTTATAGACACACACCTTGGTTCAGCTTTCAGGACGGGTGTCAAACATTTTAGGCAATCTGGGTTTCCACTCTCCAACACTCCATTAATTCCAAGGAGCCTGACCACATCTGAAAAGTTTGGTCTCCAAAACACAACAGTGTTATGCCAGGGAAGAATTTTGCTTTTCCTTCTTGGTTTCATATTTATGTTTTTATTTGTTTATTCCAATACTATCACTACGATGGCTACTATGAGCTTTTTCATTTGTTTTTCCCTTTCGGATGAGTGATCATCTGGCATTTTATGAGAAGGACTATGTGACAGACCGGTTTTAAAAGATGTGCAAACAATTGACCTAAATACTTCTAGCTCTAGTGGACAGTCAAGGGCCACAATTTTGTCTCAATTCATTGAAAGGGCTAGTTATTATTAAAACTCCCCTATTTCAGCAAGTCGACTTGACCAGTTTAAATGCAATAGCAACTTCATCTACCAGAACACTGGATATCAGCACAAGAAATATCTTTCTCAAAAAGCTACAGAAGATGCCAATCACGAGAAGTTAAATGTTTTCTGAACTCATTTTGGGATATTTCTGTAATTTCCCACTCTCATCACTGAAAGGACAAATTCGTGCCAATCTGGACCTCAGGAACACGCAACGGCAGCCCCCCGCAGTGGCTGAATTGGTGGCACATGGACTCGGCAATAAATTACATAAGGAGCTGTGTACCACAGCCCTTTGGTTACATCAAAATGCAGAACTACCAAATACAATCCCGGAACAGAAGACCACAAAAAGGGCAGAGCGGTACCATGGGAACACAAGTCACTCTGTGCAGGGACCAGTGAAACCGAGCTCCTTAAGGAGCACCTTCCCTAAGGCTCAGTAATGCAGGAATGTCCCAAGTATTTCCATTCAGCAAACTGGGCCCTTCTAACCTGCTGAGCAAGTCTCCTTGCTTAATTTAGGCAAAACGTGGCACTGCCCGACAATGGGGAAGCCCCCACCTCCCTATAAATAAGAACTTTGGGTAAGCAAAGTATTTTTATGACTTTTGCTATTACTAAGCTAGTGAAGCTTCAAGTATCATAATTACACTGTCCACAGACTCAAAACCGTTTTTTTCCTTCCTTTTATAACTCGCTATTTGTAATGGAAAAGAAGCTCACGGGCATGATAAATATGGGCAGGTCGGAGGGTTATACAGATTATGCCGCTATCCATGGTTGTGTATCGGGAATTAAAAAAAAAGATTAAAAAGGTATAATGGAAGATGAGTGAGGAAGGGGAAGGGATGTGCACCTGTGATTGACAGGACTAAATACACTTATTCATGAAGTCTTCTGGAGAAGTCTTCTACAACTTATATGGAAAAGTTATCATTTTCCGTTGTGTGTTGAACAACAGATTTAAAGAACAGTCCAAAAACTCTCATGTCTGACTACATTGCAAAGGAATATTAGAGTGTTTATAGAGTAAGCGAGCTTTCTTCCTTTATTAATTCTAGAGAACACGAAAAGAGTGTGCATATGCACACATAAAATAACAGGAAATACATATGCACTCAGACACTACTTGGTTTACTTTGTGGTACCAGTTATTTGTTTACGATTCCATTTGTTTGCCGCACTGCTTGCATTTATAATCAATTTATCTTTTCCAATTCCCAAACTCTATTAAACCAGATTTTAAAAATTATCCTACCACAGGGCACAAACATTTTCAAATGTTTGTATTGTCTCTATTTCCTGTGAAAACCATGTGTTTTTATTCTTCTCTTCCCACATTTTTAAGCCTGTGCAAATAGTAGTACAGAAGAGCAGAAGCATCAGCAAACAATTCCGTGTTCAGACATCTGCTTTCTTATGGTTCACTTGAGGTCCAGAACCCACCGTCAGCTGCCAATATTTTTAGTGGGCTACAAAACGATTCAAGTTAGTAACTTGAGTGCTTAGCAGCAGAGAAAAACTATACAGCTTCACCAAAAAAATAACAGCTCAACCAAAAAAACCCATAAAAGATAGGCAGATGTGACAGAGAGGTTATTTTCCTATTAGGTCCAATGTACACCTTTCCAAAAGGAACGAGCTCCAACAACAGGTCAAAATTAACTGTTTTCCCAGATGGCTCCTTCTGGGAAGTGGAGTGGAACGTTCCCTCATTTAGCCGCCTGCCTGGGTTATCACCGCTGCCCGAAATACCTTCCTCTTTATTGCAGACTCCAAGGACGATGTCGAGAAATCTATCTGATTGGAAAGGTTTTCTTTCACCTGCTGTAGCTTTGAAAATTCTTCTATAGGTATTCTAGGTCTATAAATACACACACCAAGATACAGCGAATTTACCCACTGCACCATGTCTAGTCGAAACATCAGGGTAGTACTGTAACAAGTCAGGAAAGCGAAAGAGCATTAATTTATAGCACAAGAAAAATGCCATCTGGTCCACAGAAATACTCGAGTATAAAGCAATACAGAAACAAGATTTTTAAATGAAAGTATTAACTCAGAATAATCACTATTTCCTCACTAATTTCCTCTCTTCATAGAGAACACATCGCTCCATTAAATGTACGGTTAAGAAAGTGTTTACTCAAAAGACACGTTGATAAAAATTCAGAATCATAACAGTATCACTCTCAAAAGCCTGCGTAAAGCAATGTCAAATCCATTGCCTCAGCAGGCTTGGTTCTGTTGCAAATGGCACTATAAATCAGTCCAGCTTTCCTAAATACGCCTTCAGGAAACAAAACCACAAATAGCCATTGTAAGTTTTAATATAAAAAACACACAAAAAACCCCAAAGAACAAAACAATCTTCTCTTCATTCTTAACTGGAACGCAAGAGCTGTGTTTTTAACGACTGATATTGCTGAATAGTTTGTATACTTAGTCCAAAAATGTCAACTTTTTCTTGATGCAGCTTAGTCCTACACCCCAGTTTAATATCATACGCCACACTCCTCTCAGCTCAGCAGTTTTAGGAAAAAAATGTTAAAAAAAAAAAAAGTTGCTAAACTTCACCAACAACAAACTAATGAGCCCGATTAAGTTCTGATTTATAATTTTCCTCACTTAGACTGTTCTTAGACCAAAATAACATCCCACGACATTTGCTCCGTGGCTGCTGATCGGGTTATCACAGTCACAGCTCAGAACCAGAATATTCTTCAATGCCTCCTGCTGCCTGGGTTACATTTTTTAAAAAGTGCCTCATATCAAGCCAGATTCTGATCTCAGTGACGCCGCTGCCAGCTCCAGCACGTCTGTTGACTCCAGCAGATTTACTCCAAATACTCTGGCTGCTGCAGATTGGGGTTTGGCCTCTGAATTTGGAGGGTTTTCTCCCCACTGGGAACACAGTGGAGGTTTCTATGCAAACTGCAACTAACCCGACGGATCTAACCTCCTCCAGGTAATCATCGTCTAGCTTTGCTTAAAACTCAACGAGCAAGGAGACCTTGGCAATCCATACTGCTGTAACCTGAACAAAAGCAAAAGAAATTTCTAATTGAGGCTAAATATAGCTTGCATTGGACTAAACCTCGGCACGTAACAGCAGCAGCACGGACCAGTCCAGCTCCCGGGGCAGCTGCGTGCCCTGACCTGTGCACCCGTCTACACACCCCTTGGCATCAGGAATTAAAACCAAACGTGCTAATTCAAAACAAACAGACGTATCCTCCTCCTCTCCTCACTTCGTTCCTTGTGGTGGATGTATAAATGCATACTGATGGCTACTGGGATTTACAGCCTAACTGGTTTTGACATTTTTAACTTCAGAATTTGAAACAGTGACTTTCTAGCCCTGGGGCAGAAGTACTAAATGCTAAAAACTTTGGGGCTAGGGAGGATTAATTTAGTCCTTCTGAGCAGCTTGGCTTCAACAATGTTCTAACAAGGGCTCAACGCTCTCCAAAACTCAGCAGTGGACGCCCAAAAACTGCAAGGAATTTTGGATCCAAACTGGAGTTTCGTGGCTTTCTTTCTTGTTTGTCACAGGTCAAATTAAGCTCCAGACCTGAACTCAAAGGGAGCGGGGAGAACTCAGGTCTGGTTCTAAATTTACGGCTGGATTAAATTGTATTTCATTTCTAGCTTGCAATGTTGTAGGGTTGTTGTTTTGGGATTTTTTTTTTTTTTTGCAGTTCATGATGTATTTTTATTTTAAGAAAAAAAAAATTATGCCGGAGCAAGCATCCTGGCATCACAAGTCATCAATAAATCTCTTTTCCATAACAACCCACAAGAATTCACTGCAGGACCCAATTGTTAAAACACAAAGCAATGATATTCTATAAGCTTTCAGAAGCATCATTCTAGCCCTTGTGGACTCGCTGAATTCTCTAAATGAGTCACTGGCCTCTCAATGGAATTGTCAAACCTTAGGTTAAGCCAGGTTAATTCCCTCCCCCCTTTAATTTAGAAGTCCAGCTGCAGCACGAGGCTTTCCAGTGAAATGATCTCAATGCGGAGCCCGTTCAACCCCAACAGGAAATCTCGCGGGGCCAAAAGCTCACCTTTTTCTAAAAGCTAGAGATAAGCCACGCTAACAGGAAATAAATGTGATTTCCATGGGCTCGTGGGCCACGTGATATAAGAATCAATATTCCTCTTCCGTGGCACAAATAATTTCTGCTGAAGGCCAAAGGACCATGGTTGGGGAGGGGGAAAGGGCGGCTGTCAGAAATGGGGGATGAGGAGAGCAAGAGACTTCAACCAGAGCAGGGACAAGGGGGATGGATGCCAAAAACAATCCTTCCAAGCAAAGCAAGCGAGCAGACGTGGCATTTGGGGCTGGGCTTCAGCTGGGTGGGACACAGCGAGGACATCCCTTCTGCCCTGCACGCTCTCCTCGGTGGGAGGTGGGACGATGGGTCCTCATTCTCCCTGTCCAAGGCTCCTGGTGACAACCACAGCTCATAGCATGGCACCCTGCTTTAGCTCCCTACTAACCACACAGCATCAGCCACATTGGAGACCCCAAAATAAAGTTTTTGCTGGGCAAACAGAGAATATCGTGCTCTTCATAATGAAATAAACTACGCTGAAAGCAGCTCAGGTTTTTGTACCCCCAGCCCTACTCTGCTGGAAGATCATTTGAAAACATCACTGCCTAGTTTGTTAAAAAAAAAACAACCCACCCTAAATTTCCAGGCTAAATATTTCATGTCCAGTTTGTTCTCAAGAATGGGTACAAAACCAAAAATCACAGCAGACCATGTCATTGATTTTGACAGTCTATACAAATTTGGTGGAAACCAGTAAAGTCTCATTAACCTTCCAACAGAATTACAGATTTCACCATTGAGAATATATACCACGGAAGAAAGGTTTTGTCTCAGCTGTATTTAATACTCTTTTAAATAATAAAAGAAAAACCTATCAGCATTTTTTTTAAAAGAAAAGACGGAGAAGGAAATAAAAAGGGAAAAAAAAATGGAAAGAGGAAATAAAAAGGAAGAAGGAAAAGAAAGCAAATAGTTTATACTACTACTACTGCGGAGAAATACTTAATTGAGGATTTTGGACTTTATTAAAAAAAAAGTAATTTTCAAGATTGCAGAAAAAGCCTAAAACATGATAAAAGCTAAACAGCCTGATGGAAAACTAAGAAGTAACTGAAATCAGTTTTTTTGGTTTTGTTTTTTTTTTTTAAAAAGAGAAAATACAAATGATCTTAAACTGATCCCATGATATTTTTAACAGCTGGAATTGATAATGTTGAACTCGGCTATAATTCTACTATATTTAGTTTTCCATCTATCAAAGTCCACAGGACTTTTCCATGAGATAGACAGATAGATATAAAGGCTGATACACAGATGGATAAATACATAAAAGGAAAAATATCATTAGGAAAGGGAACATTTTCTTGTCTGCTCTTTCAGTATGATTTCTTTTTTTTTGCATTTCAATTTCTACCTTAGTATTTCCTATAAGTAGAAACAGATTTTTCTCTCTTTCAAAAAAATTCTTAAACAGACAACCTCCTTTGACAGTTTCAGCAGCAGATTAATCACTTTTGCAACCCACAAAAAAAAAGTTTTCTGGAAAGCATAACTGTCTGTAAATGTAAATGACAGAATTACTCTCTCTTATGCTAAGACGCCTACACATTCTCTCACTTCCATGACTCAGCACCAGATAAAAGCTTGTGAGATAATAAGCAGCAAACTTTCCTTTAGAACAATAAAAATGGTATTAAAAAACTCCTCTTGTCGTCGTCCCCCCCCAAAAAAAATCCCCATGGCGTTAAACCAAATTCTGCCAACAGATTACCCTCCCACTGGAATAAAATACAAACATCCCAAAGACTTCAGAGAGGAGAGGGACCAGGCTCGAGCAGCATCAAAATCAAAACACATGCAAACGCGAGAGGCTTTTCTTTTTCTCCAAATGAGCAAGAATGGGTCAGTTTCAACAAAGAGGAATTTTATTATTGTTCATTCCCTGCCTTGCTCTAATTTGGTAGACAAATGAGTTGAAATTTTGCTCACCTATAATGAAAATTTCCAGGCACTCTAAGGCAACGCACTCATGCCAAAAATCACAGAAACCTGTGGGGAAGGGAGGGGAATTTCAGTGGGACTTCCCCTCCCGCAGTGTGGTCGTTGTCTGAGTTGAGCTCGTTAGAGCCAGAATAACTTCTCCTTCAGCAAACCCAGTCAGAGGCAGACCCTTCAGACCAAAATACGACTCTTATTTTGGACAAATCTTTGGGGGAAAAAAGCTGAAAAGGAGAGGCTCAGACCATAGCTAGGCTTTCATGATGCCCCTGAAATCATCGAGTCATTAAGGTTGGAAAAGACCTCAAGGATCATCAAGTCCAACCGTCAACCCAACACCAGCCAACCCACCAACCCATGTCCCTCAGCACCACATCTACAGATCTCTTGAACCCCTCCAAGGATGGTGACTCCACACAGCGAGTCACCCTTGATGACTGAAGGACATTTCTCCTGAGAGCTTCCATTACCCTCATGCACTGAGTGGGTCACCATGAGCCCATGTCCCTCAAAGGCAGCTCCCTCCAACCAGGAGCTGAAAATTCCTTCGTAAATTAAGCAGCAAAACGCTGCTCGTGCCCATCACCTCCAAAGGAAGCGAAGTCCAGCAAAGGAATCCCGCAGCCCCTCCTGAACACGCTGCTGCTGGTGGCTTTTACATTTTTTATAATTGTGGAAATTGTAAATTTAATTGTATTATTGTATTTAAATTTAAAGGAAAGCCCCAGGGTAAGGCATCCTGGGCCATGGGTGAGGGATTTCTCGAGGGAGGGATGCTTCGAACCGAGCCAGCGGTAGAATTGAACCTTCTGAAATCCCATCATTAATAAAGTGCACCTGCTGTGGCAGCAGGCTGGGGAGCAGAGCCGACAGCTCGGCGTGGTGCTGGCGGGGCCACGGCTGGAGCACACGTGTGTCCCACACAGACCAAGGGCTGGGCAGGAGCATCCCCACCCTGGCTGCTCCCCATCGCTGTGCAGGGAGGTCCCAGCAAACGGAGCAGCGTCCGGATGCTCTGGCTCAGCTGGCTGCCAGGGGGGTGAAAAGCTGCCGCTGACAAATTCAGGCCCCTCATCTTTCCAGAGCAATGTCTTGAAATGTCACGCACGGTCCCCTGAGCGCTGGATATTTCCCTAAGAGACCGAGCAGGGCTGGGAGAGGCATGGAGAGACGGCTCCCATGCACCCAAACACCATCTCTTTTCCCCAGCGTTCCCAAGAAAAAGCCCTGTAAGCTCCAGAGGAGAATTTGCAGACCCAGAAAATGACAGCGCTGGCACGTTCACGTTTGTGTCTCAAAGCCACGCTCTTCATTTCACAAATAAGAGATTTCTGTGTCCAAATCCGACCCAAAGCAGGTGTAGCTCCAGTGGTTTCTGTGCAGCCACATCTGCTCACGCTCCAGGACAAATGCCAAACTATTTATTGCTACTTAAAATTTATTGCATTTTTAGTCTTCCATCCCAAAACTGCTTTTGTTCAAAAATTCCTTTTAAATCCTTCTATGCTGACTGAATAAATCAAATCTGACAATTAAAATGGTAAATTGTTCAGAACCTCAGAGTTTCCACCTGAGAATCTCCAAGTACTTTTGGAACTTAAACTCACTTAATCACTCCCATGCCTCTTGCATAAAGGAAAAGAAAAAAAAAAAAAAAGCAGCATCCTTTTTAATTCTCCTTTCCCAGATGAAAAACTGAAGTCCTGGGAGCCCACAACGGCCCGCTGGGAAGCCGCTTGCCCCTAAGACTGCTTATCCAGTAAATCAGAGGCAGGGCTGGGAAGGGAAGCCAGGAGTTTCAGCAACTCTCAGTCTTCTTGTTCTCACCACTTCATCAACCACCAGGCACAGCTATGTGATCATGAAGTTTTCAGTGTTTTCCCTTAAGGGGGCTGGACAGAAGATGCTGAAAGCATTTGATCCACATGGTATTAAATGCTAGCGCTGAACGTTATTGTTCAATGATGAAAATTCAGACATAAATAACTGGCTTGTTCCGAATGAGTAAAAGGATGTCTGTGTTTGCAGGAAACTCACAAGAGGGAGTAAAGAACCAGGGTGTTCCTTTTCTTTGGTTATTACCCTTTTTATTTCTTTTGTAGCGACGTCTGGAAATAAACCATCAGACAGAGGAGCTGCTCCCGCCGCTGCTGTGGCAGATGGCAACCAGGGCTGGAGAGCGGGGCTGTGCCTCGGCAGGGCTGCGTGGGGAATTCTGCGGCGGGAGGAAACCAGGGGAAATGTGCAGGCTGCCGTCTGCATTCAGATAAAGCGCTGTCTGTTGCTAGCAGCACAAGTTGTTCTGAAAACAAGAGTCAATCATCTGTAGCCTTGTTTCTGTACATTTCCTGCAGGGGTCTCATGAAATAAATGAGAATAAATGTAAGGGCGAGAGTTCCTATTAGGAGCAGCCTCGTCAGCATCACCCAGCCAAGCATTTACGTCATCAGCATGCTAATTTAATCAGACCTGAGCAGTGATGCTATAAATGGATTACCATCCCAGCTAGTGTGGTTACCGAGGTAACTCAGCCCTTTGTGCCACAGATACAATCGGCTTAATGATAATAAAAACCTCAGCACAAATGAAACAGAAGGAAAAGCCTGACAGGGCTGACGCATACACGACCCTTTCTCTCCTCTCCCCCCTCCCCTTCCCCAACCTCAGCCGCTTACTGCAATAAAATTAAGTGCTGCTGTGATCTGTATGCACGGCATTCCCATAGGGAACGCGCAAGTAAATAGAACCCGCGGAAATAATTAATACAGGCCAACAACTAATGCCGTCAGCGCTACTTAGTCATCCCACCAGCCCTGAATGGGAGAGGGACACACGGACAGCAGCGCCGCACGGGAAGGCTCCAAAGAGCCTGCAAAGGGCTTCAGAGTAGTAGTTGCTCATGGATGGAGAGCTGACTGACACCATGAGTTTAGTCACTACACACGTCTGCCAGGAGGGGGGCATTTCCACATCATCTCCTGCTCATCTGAAACTGGAGGTGAGCTGAGAGTGTGCAGCCCAAGGGCCAGTGAGAAACTCAACCGCAACGTCATCAGCCCAGAAGGGGAGGTGACTTGGTCCTTTGCAGGGGGGGTTAAATGGGGCTCTGGGCTTTCCTGCATTCAGATAGCTCTGCAAAACCAGCAGCCTGCTCACCTCCCAGCTCAGCCTGGGAAAGGACATACCTTGCAAAGCGCTAGCCTTGATGTGCTGAAAGGCACTGACATCCCTGCCTTAAAACGGACAGAAGATGGGACTCTTCAGCTCCTCTAGCTCTTCACCTGATTGAGCACAAAGCTCCCAGTAGATGCTGAGTGCCACGCATTTTCCTACTCAGATGCCAAAAAACAAATTTCCCATAGGTTTCAAGATTTCATTTTCTTTTCCTCCTACCCAACTATGAGCTCAAACAGCAGCATCTAAGAGCCCCACTGCCAGAGCAGCTCAGGCGTTTCACCTGCCCTTGCTGCAAGCCACCATCTCCTCACCTACCAACGCTTCCTCTGAAAACACCAAACCCCAAAACCAGACCAGGAGCAGGAGTGCGTACCGCAACCTCAGGCTCAGCAGGTTCCGGGTGGGGATTGCTCCAGTTCAGGCAGGATCTTAAGGGATTAGCCTGAGACCAATAGCTTTTGATGGATTCACCAGGAGCGCAAGGAATTCTCCGTTGCCTGTCACATAAACACACACATCAATCTTGTTGCTTTGTAAATGCCAAAATGCAGCTCACACAACCTCGTTTGACAGGTCAACGCTCTGCACGTGTTGGTGGTGGGACTGCGCAAGGGCAGCTCGTTCCACCCAGGGGAGACCATCTCAGCAAGCCAACCCAGCACTTTTTTCACTGAGAGAAGTACCCAAGTGCTCAGACCCAAAACAAACACTAGTGAGAGCAGCTCTTCCAGAAGAGAAAGCCCTTCCTGAAGTGGCAGAACACCAGCAAAGCCAAAGCTGCTTCTGTTGCATGTCCCTGCAACGAGCAATAACAGCAGATTTGTCTGTAGAACAGACACATCCAGGCTCATCTCCTGGGAAATCTCACTAAATACTTTCTCACTCCTCCACTACGCAGAAGAGCACCAGTCCTCCCGGGAAATTTATGACATACTTCTAGAGAAATAGTGAAATAGGTCCTTTAGGAGCTCTTTTAGATCAGATTACAGGAGTACGCTTTTCCCTGGAAGGGAGAGAATCCTATGCAAATGACATCAAATTACTACGAAAAGTTACGCTCTTGGCTGGAAACACTTGACTGGCTGAAAGCAGGGAGTTGTGTGTCCTGATCTAGCCATGCCCTCACGGCAGCTGGGCAGGTGAGCTGGGAATAATCCCGGGAAAGGAGCTGGGGGGATAAAAAATCCTCAAAGCAAAAGGCAGACGGCGGAGCGGCAGAACGCACAGCTCTGGAAATGGCACGGCTGTTGATGTGACAAGGAAGCCATCACCTTTGCTTCAATTTAAAAGTCATTGTGACAGCTTGAGAGACTGTAACATTTAAGTGACACAGCGACAGCTTGATCCAGTCCAACAACCGCAATTCGCAGACGTGCTCTAAACACAAACCCTGGGCGCAAAGCGGCTGCTCACTTGGAAAAGGCACTTATTAAAGGGGGGATGTAACACTAGAAATGCTCCTCCAGGACGGTCACTCGGCCGGTTATTCTGCATATACCATGCTTGCNAGAAATGCTCCTCCAGGACGGTCATATACCATGCTTGTGATACTGGACTGGGGCTCTTTCCATCCCTGTGTCACAGAAAGGATCTGAGCCAAGACTGATGGATGAAAAGAAAAGGAGAATGGGCATCAATGTCAAGTGTTCCATCAATTTCAATGGGAGCTACAGGCGTGCAGCACTTCAGAGAAAGCCCTTAAATGTATTTGCTCCACAATCAAGCAAAAATGGAACCATGCAGCCTCCCTTTTTCCCCTTAGGACCAGCCAGGTGTGCCCTGAGGTGCTTACAGCAATGCAGGGCGATGCAGCATAGCCCCATCAACCGCAGGTGTCCCAGACACGTTAGTAAGAGAATTAGGTGTTCCTTAACACTGACTGTGTACATCTAACCTCTGTAGAGTTAGATGCTTGTTCTCTTGGCCATGGGCCTCAGAACAGTGATTTTTTTTTTTTTTTTCCCCTGCCCAATGTCCTGTGTATACAATTCCGTGCTGCGGAACGATGCCAGAGTAACAACCCCAAGCACCGCTGCCTTCCTCAGCCGGTGCAGAACAGCCAATGCTGACATTGCTTCATTTCTTTCCCCAAGGTGGCTCCTTTTAGCCCCCCCCAGCACATCTGGGAGGGATTGCTCTGAGCCTCTCGGGAGGTGACTTCTCAACACAGCAGGATTTCTGGCCATGTGCAAGCGGGTCCTAATCCTGGGCACCGGTTACACCAATGACCAAAAAGGAAATGCTAGAGGATTTGTCCACGAAAGAACGAGTCCCCAGGACAAATACTTATTTCACCCCTGACAACTGGAATGCCACAGCACTACTGTGCCCCGTCCTGCTGCCCAAAGGCCTTGTCACCCACAGGCAACATCACCAGAACGATTTTGTTACTGTCATTATTAATAAGATTTTTTCAGCAACACGCAAACGTAGAGCAGCACAACACACGCTTACCAAGAGTCATCGCTCCACACATAGTCTAACGCCTTTAAAAAACTCCGTAACCAACCTTATTCCACTGTTTCAGGTTGTCTTAAAACCAAATAAATAAAAAGCTGAACTGTTTTCACAGCTGTTGAGCTTCCTAAAAGCACATTATCTAGAAACATTAAGCCAGTGACCACCATGAACAGAGAAACCAGTGGCTACAGAGCTCGTTGCCTTTGGAACATCTGCTCTGATTCGCAAGTTCCTCAGATTGTAAAAGAAGCCAGAAAATTAAACCTTTGGCCATGGCTCATCTCCAAGGCTTTATGGGCAGATCAGCGGCAGGGCACTGAATTATTCTTAGAGAGGAAGCAGGGCATCCTCGATGTGGGCTCTGCACACAGGTGGTCGGTGACGGCGCGGCAGCTGGGGACATCTCTGAGGTGCCAGGGATGGCCATGGTGGCCGCTTCCCTTGGGAATGGCGGCTGGTTAAAGGCAACCCCCCATGATGTAGTGCAGCCTCGCTTTTCTTAAGCAAATCTTACAGGTTGAAAGGGACCCCGGGAAGCTGTTCAGTCCAGTCCTCTCCCGTAAGGTAGGGCTGACCCCGCCTGAACTGCTCCTGACAGATGTTTGCACAACCTGACCTCAAGCCCCTCCAGTAATCGAGGACCTACTGTTTCTCCATGCCATCTTTTCCTGGGGTTACCTACCCCTCCTATAGCAGTTTTACCCTAATCTAAATCTCTCTGGCTAGATTCTCAGTCCCAGACACCGCACTTTCCAGAGGAGATGTGCAAAACCTTTCATTCCCCTTCCCTTTGCAGCTGGAAGCAGAGAGACCCTTAACAACGAGGAGGCAAGAACACCCACAGGGGAGAGACTGTTTACATAAACAGCATCACAATATGCACGTGTTTATATATTTATTACTTCTAAAAAAAAATACTGCGATCTCTTTTCTTTTCTAATTAAAACACCCAGTTTGTCCTGCTGCACAATTGCCAAGCAGACTTCGAATGGGGACTTCAGCAGCGATTTTATGGCTAATCAAATGAGTAAATATCATGATCTGCTCCACTTCCCATCCTGATTGCACAGTGTAGCTATTTCATTCCCTCAATAAGATCCTTGCACCCAAAAAAGAGCAGTTTAACAAGATTAAGAGCAGAATGTTAGGCTCGATTTCTCTAAAGGGTAATAGAGTGGGAGTGGCTGTGTAATTAGCTTTGTTGGGCTCCCTCCCTCACTTTACAATATTTTCTATACAGAGCTTTCACTGGCTCTACAGGTCCCCACGTTAAAGCAGCAAAATATCGCGGAGCACACTGGAATCATACTGGTTGTGCAGAGTTTTGAAAGACAGAAAAGGAGCCGGAGACATGCTAGTTATTTCAGCCCAAATCAAGTTGTAATTTAGCTTTAGCAAAAAAAGCACATGTTCATGTACGTATCTTATTCATCTCTAATGTATTGAACGCTCAAATGTTTATGAAAGTTAAGACCCGCCAGAATACTATCACACTGATCCAATCATAGTATAAATCACTAAAGTGCAGTCAACATAAAACTAAAACTAAAATTAAAGCACACAATCCATAATGTGAAACATTAGCTAACACATTTGGAAGAGTCTGATGCTGAATTCCCTTATAGGGAAAAAAAAAAAAAAAGTATTTGATACAGTGATTTTTCACTGTAAAAGACAATTTTTTACATAAGCTGGCAAAAGGAGAATATTTTGTGCTTGTAAAAGAATTTTCAGCTGAAGATCTGAAAATCAATTGTGAAGTCAGCCAGCCAGGTGGGGTATGTGATTATTACTGTCTCTGTTTTACAGATGGGAAACTTAATGCTACAACAGTTCAAAATCCTACTGAAAATACAGAGGACATGTCAGAGACCTGGGAGGAAAGGGAAAACAGCAGATCTCATCAGACCTCTCCCAGATCAGTCAAACTGTCTCCCTCCTATCACTTTGTATTTGCAACCATCAAAGGGCCCATGGATACTGTCTTTGGAAACTATAACACAGAAACCTTGGCAAAGAGCTCAAGATCTAGTAAAATTGTTTAATCCTGCAATGACTGAAAAAAAAAATAATTGGAAAAAACAAGGCACTAGGGAAGCTACTCTGAAAAGCAAGTCCCACAGCTGAATCACAGGCTTCACCTCTAACAAACAAAATCCACCGTTAATCCATCGCTTCAGAATAAATCAATAGCAAATAACAAAGGGAATTACACAGGTCCAGGATCCACTTCCATTTTTTTTTGGCATTCAGATACATCAGTTTGACAGTTGGACAGCAATATCTGAACAGAAACAAATGGCTACAGCACTCAAATTTTTCAAATTCCTCTGAAACAACTGAGCATACCAGGAACCTTCAGCCCTGAAAAGAGACAGTAAAACTCTGAGTGGCTCAAACAGGACAAGTGATTGCTCTGTCTCTTCAGTGCTAGAGAGAAGCAACATGAAACCACCCTCGTGGGAGGCAAATGGGGAGATCAAGAGGATGGTGGGTCTGCCCCACCTCCACGGGACACTTTAAATTCCAGGGATTTACATGAGTTCATAAAGCAACTGGATGATCTGATGGAGGAAAAATCCCTGACTGAGTATCATGGAAGACATCATTTTTATCAAGCCAATCTCTGTGAACAGCAAATTCTCAGACAAAAGGAAATATCCTGGGGCAGTGTTGCTATGGATTTGCACTACTCTTGGCTTCTTCCTTCAGCATTTACTGAGAAGGACACTGAGCTGGAGTGACCATTCATCCGACACAGGATGGACAACCTTAGGTTCTTAATTTCAGGCTTACACACACTGACACTTGACAGAAAGATACTGAAAAGCCAAGGCTTAAATTCCAATTTCAGATTCTTTTTCTAGAAACCAGGCTTGTGCTATTTCTGTCTTTTAAAAATCCCCAGCAGCAGACCAACACTGTAACGACAGAGGAATTGGGACAAAATGTGCTTGACTCAGTGCACTCAAGATGTGACTTCCCTCCAAGCTCAGTTGCAGACTACAAGGTCCTACAACATTACAAAAGCATTTATCTAAGTCCAGGAAGAAGGATACCAATTCTTTCACCAAATGAGCCAAGCCAGAGCTGAAGCTGGCTCTTCACAACACCCAGCATTTAAGATGCTCAAGAAAACTTGGCAGGTAAATATATTAAAAATCTCCCAGGGGGAAACAGACTCAGACTGCAGTCTCTCTGGCATGTGAGTAGGCCAATTAATGGCAAGACAGTCAACAGAATGGGATGGAGCTGCTGCTAGATGCACTTGTACATCCACACATGATAACACAACTCCAAGGGAGACGGCGGTCCTTGGCACAGAGCTTTACTGCCTCCCATGTACTGTACTGCACTTGTCTGCAGGACAAATTCCCAGCTGTTGGGCACAGCATCCCACGTGGGAAGCCAGTTCAAGCATCACTGCAGAACAAGAGGATGTCCTTCACGTTTCCTGGAGCCGTGAGCTTGCAGCTCCTCAGAGGTGTATTAGCAGACTGAGGGACCTGGTTTGGATGTGTAGGGAGCTCTTCAGCTGTTCAAGCAGAGAAGAGTTTAAAAATGGAGAACAGCACCTTGGTTACATATTTCAAAGACAAACAAGCAGCTGCTTTGGTGTTGGATGTGCCAGCTCTGCCACACAGAAAAGTGAAACAGCTGCACAAATTTGCAAGGTTGTGCCCAACAGGAGCCTTGGGGAAAGACAATTTATCCCAGTCCCATGGTGCAGTCACAGAAGAAAGCCCCGGAGGTCCAGATGCAAACGCTACAGATGACAAACAGAACAACGTTACCTACACATCCTCACTGCACCAGGTCCTGGACATTCACCCAAACACCCTCCACCGAGCAGGCGGGCAGTGAAATGGGGTTATCCCTATTTAACAGAAGGAGAAGTACAGCTCAGAGACACGAGAGGGCTCAGCCAAGGTTACACAACAGCAGGTGAGAGGTCTGGAGTCTCAGGGACACGTCTACAACGCAGGTCTGAGAAGAACTTGCCTCCTTCTCAGGTTCAGGATGGGACTATGTGAAAAGAAAGTCCAGGTGAGCGACAGATGCTTCAAACCGAGTATTTCTTTCCTCCCCTCTTTCACTACAGCCTGATTATCTTTAACAAGCTCAGACAAAACAATTAGAAAAGCTGATGCCAAATAGTCCAACCTGACCTTTCTCAGGGTCAAAGCCCCCAATTCCTACCTGGCAAAGCTCCGACAGACATACCTGAGAGTCCTGCACAGCGCAGCGTGGAAAGCCCCTTCAGGCTCAAGCTGCTGTTTTACAACAAGAGACATTTTTAGCCTATAATTTTATCTCTTCCATCTTTCCCCATTGCTTGAAATTAAAATAAACATGGACCAGGGCCTAGGATTTTATCTGTCACATATTGCTATCATTAAACACACTTGAAACGAGTGGGTTTCGTTCAAATAAAACTGTCTCTTCCCTCTCTCCCTTTCTCAACTTAACAAACATAAAATAGGAAACTGCGCTCCAATACATCCAGAAGCCATACACGTTACATCATGAGATGATGATCCATCTGGCAGGCTGACATGGTAATAAGTTTGCTTAATTGTCAGGTCAGGCATATCACAGACCCAGTCTGTCAGTCCTTTCATTGAGGCTTTGTACGGGGGAATTTCTCCCTCCTTGTACTCTGTATGTAAGGATGTGGTACGGGAAGTGAACGCATCCACACGGCAGGAGTGGATACGTATATGAAGCATCACTCAGAACAAGATTAGATTAAGCAAGAAAATGCTGAGGTCAAATAGCTCTTAGCAGCTGTATACGTTTCAGTCTAGAATAATCGCCCAAAGAAAGCAATGAGATATTTACATTTAATTTATTTGAAACTGGGCTGGGAAAGCACTGATTATAGGGGATAATCCAGCACTGTCTCATACGGAAAAGAGCTAGAGATCCTCAGATGTTCCCTCCATTTATGGAGTGATCAGCCCATCATTTCACTTTTAGCCCCATGCAGTTCCTACCATACAGCCACTCTCCTGAGATTGTCCATATGTCCTCCTGAGAAACCACCCAGTGCACTCAGCAAATGATCGAATTCGTCAAATGGCTGTTTTGCCTTTACAAAACCCCCAAACCAAACCAACCCCTTTTTTCCACCTTTGCCTTTGTACCTTATCTCCTTCTCTTCATTAATGAGCTCAATTCTGAAAAGATCGTATTTACAGGAAGACTTTAAGGTGTTCTAAAATATAATTTGTAGGAAAGACGCCAAACACAAATTGTATTCTCTAGACCTGCACGCATTTGTGATTCTACATGAGCACGCACACCTATGTTCAATACAGACCCAGCAGGGGTTCTCTACAGTTTTATTGCCATTAGTTAGAAATTACGACATTACTCAACTGCGTCGAATCCAAGTCTTGTCAAAGGCAAGTCTGGCCAAAAAAAGCTACAAAGCCTGATGATTTCCAGTGTTGCACAGCCCTGCTTTGGGGTGCTGGCTCTTCCAGGTACATTCAGAACCTAACTGTGATCTATACTCAGCCTAAAGAAGCCCTTACAGATTGCATCCTCTGTGTGTATCTCCATGGCTTTCTGGGCGAAGTGGAAAGCGCTGTCTTGAGCACAGTAGCAGCTCTCTGTCACTGGAGCCTCATAAACAGCGTGACCCTCGTGGCCACCCTGTTCCACAGCCAGATCCCCCGTCTTGCACTTTGGACATCAGCCTCTGATGCGGACTCTGGTCAAAGTGTTTCCAGAAATAAACTGAGTCCAATACAGTATTTGTACAATCCCCCTTCTGAACTATACAGATCTCCAAAAATCCCAGCTGAACAACAGTGGCTTGTCCATCGCTTTTTACAGAATAGTCTTAACTGCACAGATACCTCATGTGATGCACAGGCGGTCTTCCTGCAAACCAGCGCAGTAACCAACCCCAACACCTTGTCTTGATAATCATGGCTTGAAACTGCGTGTGCATCTGCTGGATGGAGACTGCACTGTGCCTCCAATCTTTCTGCCAATTCTCCTTGGATGAGGAGTTAATGGTTTTGGAAGAGGGCATCAAAATTGCCTGAGCCCCTACGATGACTGGAGTGATTGCTAGCACGCAGGACAGCAATTCTTCATGGCTTGGAGCTTCTTGGGACAGCAATGGGCTCTCATCTGCTTCTTACAAATCACTCCAGAGGGGGTAACATACCCAGGCTCTTGTCAACTCAAAGATAAACACCAGCACTAGTTACGACAGGACAGCAAAGCCTCTGACCTGGGCTATGCTAACAGCCAGATGAGACTATCACAACAATCCTGTCTTTACACATCATGCCAGAAAATCTGTCCAGCCCGCCCTTGCTCTCGCTGCACATGAAACTTCTTTCCAAGTGAAGAATTCATTGTAAGACTTTGAATGTTTTGCTTGGGCAGGGAGGAATCAGTCTCAGCCTGCAAACATTGGCAGAAATATTTATAACAACTGCATCAAAACCTCATTTTTCTGGCCAGGTCCATTTTTTGTTTGGGTTTTTTTTTTTTCTTTTAGTTTTAAATCTGTGGGAGAAGACAGCAATACTCATCGGACTAACACATTATTGATTTCCCATAGAAACAGCAGTTGGTGAGAGCACTCACTTTCAGCTGTGAAGCAGTGTGTTAGGTTTATCCGGCTGTAATATTTTTTTTTCCATTTCATCCTCTTTTTACATACTCATGGAAGTTTCCTATTCACCACTGAAACACCATATGGTGATAATATATGCTAACACAGGCACCACGACACAGTCCGCAAGCCTGCTATTGAGCAAAAGTTGACAACACAAGGCTGAGAAAATTGTCAGTGCTTCCAAGCCACAGTATGTATGTCACCTAATTGCATTTCACTGTGATGCAAAGAAGTCTGAGTCAGGGAAGGAACTTCCTTACAATGAAACTGTAACAGCCTGGAGTGATTTACAGTTATTTGAAGAGCTATAGCAAGGATCTGTCAATTCATAGCTTTCAGATACAGACTGGGTGTGGGTTGGGGTTTGTTTTTTTGGTTTTTTTTTAGCCTAGGCAGCTTTAATATACAGAAAGAGACAATGCATCTCAGCACCACAGTCATCTCTCAAAAGGTTCCAGACAGGAAGGCAAAAGGCAATCAATGAGAGAAAATATAGACACAGCCCCTAAACCGTCCACAGACGCATCTGCCTCTTACTTTAATGGTTAACGGTTTTGAACTAGGAACGTCTTTCAGCAATCCTGAGATAATTCAGGCTATAAAGGTATCATGTTTATTTACGCACTGGCAGCAGGGTCTCATGCAGAAGCTGCACGGTCAGCTCTCACTTTTCTCTAGGGCTCCAGATTCTTCCAGGCAGCCCTACCTGAGGCTGGGAACAGATCTGCCCAGCAAGGGCTCTAGGGAGGGGTCCTCCCTCCCCAGCAGGACAGACCCTTGTGAAAACAGACCATGAAAGACAGGACAGACCGGCAAATGCCAACAGGATCCCAGAATGTCACTGACGTGTGCCCAAAGCCCTGTTTTACAACGAGCTGCGTGGTCTCTCGGTGCATCATCTCTCCACTTGCAGAAGAGAGAAGAACCAAACCTCTTCTTCCTCAAGGCATTACAAGGATAAATCCATGAAAAGCTGCAAGTGCTCACGCAAACAGGCACCCGTAAGTAACCAAGGCACACTTGTGAGGACCATGCTTTAAATGCTAGGGCTCCCTAGCCTTCAGGAACCGCAGCTGCAGAGGTTAGCTGCCCCCCTCTGAAGAGCACAACCCAACAGTAAGTCACACCAGCAGGTTCCACACCTGCCCTTCAATGGTCTCTGGATGGATTGGAGGCAACCTGAAGGCATACCGAGGCCACGCTCTCCTTGCTGCGGGTGCAACGCACAAATCACAAGGTCACCGATCCCACTCAGGTGGAACTGGCGTGGGGAAGATGTCCAGCACAGGACGTGGTGGGAGCAAAGTCCGGAGCACTGCACTGCCCTGCAGGTGTTTCTCCAAGTTGCTGTGCTGTCCCCTTGGCTCCGAGCTACTTCCCGTCCCCGACAGGGAGGGGAACGCAGCTGGTTCCTCGTGTGTGCAGAAGAGAAATAGCCAACACAAAAGGAACACAAACCGTCAGGAGCAGAGCAAAGGAAGCCCAGTTTCCTATGGACTTGTGTCTTGCATCTTGAACAGACTGTGACCCTTCCTGCTCTCCTCTCCTGACCACCCCTCCTGCTTCCCTTCTCCCCCCAGCATTAGCCTTGGCATTTATCTGTGTATGTCAGCCAAACAATCCGTGTTTCAGGTCAGAGATCCTGGTTAAACGCAGTCTGGAAGAGCAAAAGTTCAGGTTGCCTGCAAGACACGCAGCGGGCTGGGAGCTCGCCGTGCACGTGTGCGGACGGGCCAGCCCAGGGGCCACGGCGAGGACAGCCAGCACCACGCTGCAGCTCCCCCAGGGACACGGGGCTGGGTCCCTGCCCCCAGCTGTGCACACATACACCCCTCCTGGAGACCCACTGAAAAGCTGGGTTCCAGTGGGATGCGGGGAGGAGCCGTCTGCCAGACACCGATGGGTGCTGGGGGGAAGAATTAAGCAACTACGCTTTAATTTCAAAGCCTGCCAGCTCTTCCCGTGTGCAGGAGAGTGGCTGCCACGTGCGTGGGGACATCACCAGCTTGTGCCATAGGACGAAGTTCAACTTCATGCACTTTCCTCCAGTCGTACGCAGGTGGGGAGAACAACATCCCACTTCTAAAGTGCTGGTGAGATCAGAGAGTGATGATACAGGTCCAGAACATCACAACTTTTTAGATCTGGGAGCTTGAATATTTCAGGGTTTGTTTGCAAGACAGTCCAACAAGACGTCTCTTACCTATAGATGACAAAACCGCAGCTGAATATCAAGCAACACCCTTCCACAGAAGAAACACAAGGGATTTATTGTCCCTGCCTGGTTCACACGCTCCAGGATGGAGGCAGATGCACCTTCCCGCACCTTGGATCCCTCCAAATCCCCTTGGCAGGGACTGTTTCCATGTATTCTCCGCCTGTCCACTCCCATGTGCTACAAGAGGAGGATAAATTCACGATCAGGTGGCAGGATGCCCATGGTCTGGCTCCAGCTCCTCTGGTGACCCTTGCACAAACCAAGTCATCTAATCGCCCAGTGCCTCGGTTCCTCCCTCGCCCGTGCAACAGCAAGCACACTGTCGCGGTGGGAAATCGAACGCCGCTGAAGCACTCAGATGCATCCACCCGTGCGCGGAAGCAAGCAGAGACTGCATCCCAGCGAAACGCAGGGCTCTGCCCCAGAGGTGGCTGCTCTTTGCTGGCCAGACACACGGACAGCTTGCAAAGCACGTCGGGTCCCTTTGAGATAAGTGCCAAACTACTGCGTGGGCCAAAAACTGAGGATGGGGAAATGATGACAGGCTTCCTGAAGTGATGGTATATACAGCAGCTTGGTCCCATTGCGGGGAAAAAGATAGAAAACAAAATATAACAATAGGTAGAAGGCCTTGAACAGCTTTGGAGAGCAAGAGCCCAGCTCTCAACAGCTCACAGCAAAATAATCACAAACGCAGAAAGAAAAAAAGACTGAATTATGAGGTACTATTTGCTTTTTATCACTGTTCCAAAGTAAATGTTTATCTTTATCCATACACAAATTTGAGATTCTTGCACAGATTTTAAAGTCCAATATATCCAACACTAGTCGTCACCTAAAGCTGTAGCCAAGCATGTAGGCAGGAAACCCAAATGGATGCAAAAAAAGAGAAAGGGGAAAAGTAAACCTTACTGAGATTTCTGTGAACTTGATTATATAACAGCGAAAAGAAACAGCAGGAGTAGCGCAGCTTTATTTTCACTCTGATGATAGCACAAGAGGAAGAAATAATACCCTGCAAAGGTCACTCTTATCCTGTTCATCTGTGATGAGCTGATAATCTGGGATCTCAGGAAACTTTCTTTAAAAATCTTCATGGACGTGCTCTTATCAAAGGGATTAAGGTTTAATACATACCAGCAGATGCAACCGATTCGAGCATCTGCTAATCAGAGCAGTGTCAGCCTGCTGCACGCGCCGGCTGGAGCTGATGAGCGCACGAAGGTTTCCCCTCCTTGTAGAGAAAGGCCAAATCCAAACATACATGAACTCATCTGTTGGCTACACCATTCAACTCGCACACCCGTGCTGAACATCCCTGCCCTGCTCCCCTGCCCGCAGCCATGTTGGAGACAGTGTGAAAGATGTGCCCTGCTCGCAGCCAGCACGCCTGCAGCGATGCTCCTAGAAAGCTTCAGCCTTGGGACCACCTCAACCACCACCCACACGGGGTGGGAATGTCATTCTGCCTTTGGAGGGGAACCACAGGAGGAGACTTTCCTGGACATAGAGGCTTTGCTTCTCAAGCGCTGGGAGGAACCCACTGAAATTGCTCCAGATGGGACACTGCCTTTTCTGCTTTCAGTAATCCACCCGGATTTTCCAAACAGCGCAAAGCGAGTGCGGTGCAGCCAGAGTGGGAGCACAGCTCTCAGGGGTGGCCCCATCTTTAAAACAGCTCGTGCAAGTCCCGATGGCTGTGACTACAGCTGAAGTGTCACAGCCCGCTGAGAACAGCCCTGCGGTGAGCCTGCAGGAGCCCTCAGTGCTGCTGCAAGAGTCGGAGCAAAACAGCCCAACACCAGCTCGGGCACACCCCTATGAGACACTGCTGTCCCTCTGTGTCCACATGAGCCATCCGAGTCAGAGGGGAAACAGCAAAACTTCATGGAAAGTGTTGTGTAGCGCATGTAGCTCTGGAGCAGCTGGATGGTGCTACCAAGAGGTCACCAAGAGGATGGTTGGGGGATACTTTTCAGTTTCAGGAGATTGGCACATTCCCAACGAGCCTTCCTGTGCCACAACCAAAGAGATGACAAAACCCAAAACGCACCATCCTCACGCAAACAGTACAGAGAGCCCCTTGCCCCCGGGAAGGTGCTGCCTGGCCACCACGCTGTGCTGCTGGACTCAGAAACCTCTTTGGCAAAGCTGGGCAGATGCCCACAGGTTAGATGTGCTCAGAAGGCTGAGCAGAAGAAGACAGCAGAGCCAAGCCATTGATTTGAGTCCACTGAGAAAGACTCAGCACCGTTCTGAACGCCTGAAACAGCCGAACCCCACCGAGTCCCGTAACTGAGGAACCACAAACTCTCTGTTAGATAAATGCTGCAGGAAGGGGGAATTAATTCTGAACCCACCTAATCAATCTTCTTAATCTGCTAGTACCACTGAATTTTCTTTCTTAAAAGAAAGAAAAAAATTACTGACAACAACAGGATCAGGCAAATAACAGCAAGAAGGAAAGCAGACTCTTGAGCCTGGGCTAGCAAATGTGCACGGACTGTTTTGAACATCGATTCAGCCATCTGTTTTTCCCAGAGCCCGTATGCCAATCCCACAGCTCAAACCAAGGGCAATCGTAAGGTTCTTTCTCGATGCTGGGGGAACGCGCTGCTCTCTGCCTAGCAGGAGGCTTTGCTCATGGCTGGAGATAGAGCTCCATGCAAACAAAGATAAAACACCTGAACTGTGAGCCATGCATTCCCGGTGCAGCTACAAGTAGGGCACTAAAATTAGAAATGCCCATGGAAGGGTGCTCCTAGGAGTCTTCAGTGCTCAACATTTTCCCTTGTTTCATGGTTTGCCATCCTACAGCTGAAACTTCAATCCTGTCCCATCACTCTGCAAGAAAACATGCCCATTGCCTTTTCACTGCTTTTGTTATCCCCAACGGGCTGTCAAAAGAAGTGATGGAATAACAACCAACGCTGTCAAACATTTAAATGTCTTTTAAATTCCACTCATTAGAAGACATTATTTCCCAGTATGTTTGGAACTTAATGAAAATGTATCACTGATTTTTTTTTTAAATTTAATTTTCTCTACTTTTTTTTTATTGTTCTGCAGCTCACATTGAGAATGAGCTTCTTTTCCTTCAAAATATTACTCACTTAGGCTGACAGTGTTGGATAGTTGTAGACATCTAGTACTGGGGGCAATGATACCGAGGAAACGTCACAGGCATGAATCCTTAGATACCTCGCCTAACTCTGCCCTCATTTTCCCCATTTGTTAAATGAAAATATTTTTTTTCTCTTTTTCATTACTTGTACAACCACATCACTCAAAGGCCTTTAACCCAACCCAAGGTTTCAATCTGCTAGCTGCCATGCACATGGGTAGTAAGAGGCAAAGCGCATTGAAAAGGTTGCCCAGCTACAAGGACAGAAGAGATGTGGAGAGGAAGCAGAGTAGAAAAGCTACGTTCAAGGTCATTTAGCACAGTGGCGGTTAACTGGGAATGAAACAGGTCTCCAGACAGCCAGCCCAGTCCCCTCTGGATCAAGCTGCCTCTGAGAGCTTTACACAAGTAGATTTGATCTTGACCATCAAAGCATGGGGTTATTTTTGCTATTTAAATACTCCATAAAATCTGGCCACCCAGTATTTGCTTTTAAAAAAGGATAATTACCTTTGGACCAGGTACATCTTACTACCTGGTACACCTCCCACAAAGACCTATTATGCCAGACAGACAAAAATTGTTGGAAATTTGGGATAAAACTCAAGAATTTCAGAAGGTAGGTGTCCAATTCCGGACAAAGCAATCACCATTCAATACATAATTCACAGCAGGGACAAAAAATCCTGAGCTTTCATATGCTATTTCCAGTATTTCATTTTCACAGCCTCTGCTGGAATCCCTCTCTCCAGAGTCACAAAGTTTTCTTGTTTTTTTTTAAAAAAATGCAAATATTTATTTTATGGGCTGAAATTTGGCATGTTTTTTTTGCTTAGGGCTTTGCTGCACTCCTCTCTTAAGGATTTAAGTAAAATCTGAAAATACCCTTTCTTAGAGGAGCCAGATGACCACAGCATTCACCAGGACCCCTAGTCGAGGTTCACCTGATTTAGGCAGAGCCCCTGCTCCCATCCATGGAAGTTCTGAACCTAAACACCTTGCCTACACAACCTCCTTTTCCTAATGAAAGGCACAGTGGGTTCCCTGCCTCCGAACTTTCCAATGGGTTCCTGCAATTTAGAAGGTGCGATATGTAAACAGAAACCTCATTGCAGCTACACAAGAGGAGCTCTGTACTTTACTCATCACACCAGCATTGCTAAACCTTACCGAACAGCAGGAAAATATTAATTAGCATTTTTCACAACGCATCTGTGGTTCTTCAAACAATACCTAAGGCAAGCTCATCTATCCACACGTCATTGCAGTCACAGTGGTTCTGAGATCGCGTTGGTCTCCTCCATTTCCATTTGGTGCAGCAGAAAGCTGGAACTGGCCGTGTCGGTGAAGGTCACAAAGAAACCTCTCAAATTCAGGTGATGTTTGGTCCTTTCTGAAACTTCAGCTCCAGCTGAATTATGGAAATACGGTCTCTCCCGCACAACCTCACATGACAGAAAGCATCCTTAGGCGCTGCTGTGTTGCTGCTGAAGATGATGCTTTAGTCTTGTAATTTTCTGCTTTTTTTGATATGTGCAATTTTGAAATAAAAAACCCAAGCACTTTAATCACTTTTGATTGCTTCTCTCACTCAGTCAGAGGGACTTTCACTTGCAAGTCACGGGCTCAGCCCAGGGCTGATGGTGATCGAAAGCTGTACGTCGCCAATGGCCAATATGAAGTAAACTATCAACGCCCAGAAAACCTCTGCTGCAGGGAACTCGCTCAACAGCTGCCTCAGGACACAGAGAAGAACTACCCAGAAATGAAGCCTGAGAGAATCTTTCCCTTTGAGGTTCGGCAACATCGCAGTCGATTCACGCTGGGGTACCAGACTTGGAGAAAGATTTCCTCACACCAAACCTGATGCTATGGGAAGGAAAGATCTTTTCTGCTCCATAAATGATCCATGTTGAGAAAATCCTTTTCAAACCCATCATCAGCAAACCTACCACCTCTGCCCGAGGCATGGGAAGCAACCAGCAGGACCGGAGTGAGTCCTCTACCTTCACCTCCCAGCTCAGCTGTCTTGAGTTAGGCAGGACCACTGGGTACAAGGAGGGTGCTGCTGACCACAGGTGTCAAACCTCTCTCCCTACCCTCTATTCAAAGCTCATGGCAATGTCCTTGTCACCTGCCTGGCACACAAAAAGCTTACCAGATTGATGGCCAGGTAAGCAATGCAGCGACGGTGCAGAGATTCATACCCATCCATGTCCTCAGCAGCAGGTCTGCTGGCCAAAGGGACTTGGCTGGGGCTGACACCCATTCTAAGGAGTATTATGGACTTTCCAAAGCTACTGCAGAGGGTAGAAGCCCTTCTGCTTCAGAGGCACCTCCTGGCACAGCATATCTCACTGCAGTCCTGAATTTGCACCAAAGATCGAAAGAGGATCCCTCTGTGTGAATTTACACCAATGGGTCAGGCACCCAGTTAAATAAACTGCTTCTCATTACCCTGCTATTACTCCTACTCCAGTGAGAGAGGACTATGTTACAGTTCCGTTTATGTCGCTTTAAAACTATCTTGAAGATACAATAAAAAAGAAACCTAACAATAAAATTTCTTTTATTCCAAAATAAGAGTATCCCCAAGGGCAAGCTATACCTATAAAATTATTATAACGCTTTAACCACGTAAGCACAACTGGCGACATCTTCTCTAAAAACAAGCCGTAACTCTATTTTCCTATCTGCAGCCATTATCCTGATAAATTTGGGAAGGTCAGCTAAGGTTTTAATCCAATAAACATGGTGATGTTCTAAGTAAGTACCTCACAATTTGCAGCCTAATCTATTATCCTACCATAAGACCATCAAATGACTCACCAGTTTTAATACTTAGTACAGATCAAAGGGAAATATCAAAGCTTTACATTCTAGTTCCACCTTTCAAGGACTTGTTTGAGTACTCTTTAATTACAGCAGATGATACATTCAGCTCTGGCGTTTTCTTTGCCTAACAGCTACAGCGGGAAGTTGCTGGAGCTGTACTTTTCACAGGACATCATTATGTTAACCAATAAATCCTGAAAAGTCTGATAAACCCAGCAAAGAACGTTGGGATTTGGTCCCAGAGATGAAATTCAGCTTCTTCTGCCCACTGGATGACGCACAGTGATCGGAACGCACCAGGGAGCAGCAGTATCCTGTTGCTCTTGCGTATGGGGGCCAAGTCTCCAGAGCCCCCACCTGAACTGTGGCAAAAAGCCACAAGAACGAGCAGCACACGTCATCTGAGGGGCTGATAAACTTAAAAAAAAGTCAGATCAAGTCCAAAACTTGGGATATGCCTTCCAGTCCTCCAGAAACTCAAATATACTTGCATAACTTCGCATTTGAATGCCATTATTATATATTTTTAATGGTATAGGTACAAAATAAAAGTGAAAAAACAACCTGTTCACGGTCAGCAGGACCACCAGCAAACCGCAAACGCGCAGCAAAGTGCAAATTCCATGTTTCCGTGAAGATGCTAGAGCTGACCTCAGGCATTGCCAAGGACAATGGTGAGTACAAATCTCTTCCAGCATTTGACATTATGAAGCATTTCCCCATAACGGTGTGTTTGGCCCACGCAAATAAAATGAACACGGGTTATTTGACACAGTGCCTGAGCACTATCACTGTTAAAAGTCATCTAATTTATCGCAACAAGAACCCACTGGGAAAAGGACCAGATCCTATCCAGTTTACGTTGTTGCTCTTTTAGAGTGACTGACCCAAATCAGGCTGTTTTTCCAGGATAAGTCTGAAAGTTTATGCAATAACTGTGTACACGCTGCTAGAACAAAAGCAGAGTTTATCAGGAGGTCCCGCAGAAGGGATGGAAACCACACACCATGCCAGAGCTTCTGCATGCAGATGGACACTTTCAAAAGCGCCCAAATCTGGTTTAACTCTGCTTTTGCTGAGTTCACACAGTTAAACAGGAACGAACCCAAACAATCTCTGATCCCTTGGAGTTCTGCTCCAAATTCTCAAATACTTAAAAGAGATGTAACAATGATAAGAACCAAAAAAGCCCCAGACTAAAGAGAAGATCTATATGGATAATGGGTGTGTACCGCATCACTCAGCTTTCCCTTCGGTTCTTTTGCCTTTTGGGGTTTTATTTAGGGCTGACATTGGTAAGACAAACACAATGTATACCTACAGCTGCATACACGCCTACAGACCCATATATATATAAGAAATCAGACCAATCATTACATTAGGAAGCGAAGGCGCTGCACAACCGGGCACATCTGGGATGATTTTTAGACATCTCAAGAATTGCCCTTTTTAAAGTGCCACCGGGGTGTCACCGCCTCCTCTGATAAATAGATGACATCTTACCAGAACTTAAATAGCTCCACTCAAGCACTACCTAGATGAGTGACAAAAATTAGCTGAGCCGCTGTCACCCCTGCAGTCCTCGTCTAGACACAGCAGAGTAAGTGCGAATTCCAGTCTGCCTTGCTGGGCTACAGCCACCCTGACAGCTGAGCTACGATCCAAGCCACTTCGTCACCACCGATTAGACGACAAAAACAAAAGAAAACAACTTGAGACTCAGATATCTGGATCCTTCTGGCAGCCTGACAGATAAAAGTTAACAAAACAGAAAAACAACAAGAAAATAGAAGCGCTGAAGTACTTGTGAATTGAGCAGGTTTTGACTCACAAGCTATTGTTGGTGGAAAAGTCGAGGCAAATAAAATGCCATTTTTTGCAAGCATTTTTCTAACAACCTCCATGGCAATCCCAACAATCGGGATCAGAGGCCCTTCACTCCGAGGTACAGCGGCTTTTGAGCCCGTGCCCCCTCCAGAGTGGCTGCGCCCTTCTCCCCATTGACAGCCACATCTGGATGCTATCAGGAGGAACTGGCATGCCTCCTCGCAACAAATACCAAGCGGTTAGCAAATTGACTCCAGCAGTCAAGGCTGGCCACTCTCCCACCCTCTGTTTATGCAATGTGCCACTAACCTGTTGAGTCCGAGGTTTGTAAGGAGAGCTGCTCTCTAGGTCGGCCAGGATGCTGGTCAGAGAGTCGATTTCTGCATCTAAACTGGACCGCCTCTCCTCAAGCGTCTTGCCACCGGGATTCACCTTAAAGAAGAAAGAAGAAGAGCTCCAGTTATCCAAACCACTTGGCCCGGAACATGGTTTCTTACTGTCCTCATGCCCAGCAATAACTCTCGGGTTGCAGGGACAAACATGCTGAAATGCTCCAGCTCTCTCTCAGAAGGAGCAGCAAGCCTCCAGCTCACAAGGATTTGGGCTAATTTGGGACTTTTTTCTTTATACGTTTCCCACAATGGTCCCATTGCATGAAGGTGACTTGGAGGATTATGCAACCTGGCACGCAACCTGTTGCCAAGGTGGGGAGGCAGGAGAATCCCAGCTCTAGCAGATGGAGAAGATGTATTTTAGCAGGACACCTGGCTGGGCAGCTGTGGCTGGGCTTGGAGCACCCCCACTCTGAGATCTGCAAGCCACGGTGGCCAGCGACCATCCACCTGCACCTATTCTTATTTTAAAACAATCTGTGGCAGCGGTATCTGATTCAACAGTTCTTCACAATTTCCATCTAAAAAATGAGCTTCTTCAAGGAGGTATGAAAAAGTACAATTCATTTCTAGCAGATTCAAGGCAAAGGGCATGATTTGCAATAAGCAGTCACAAAATGACATAAATAAAGTCCTTGTGAAGAGAGCTATTAGGCAGGGAAGCCCGTGCCTGGATCAAATATCAACCTCCAGCCAGGACCCTTTCTCTTTCAATACATCTCGCTTTCTCTCTGCTTTCAAAACAGCCCAACCCAACAGAACCCAGACTGGCACGGATGCTCATTTGGAAGGGAAGAGACATGAATTTTCGTCATCACCACCCACCTCAAAAAGTAAAACCCAGCCCCCAGCACAGCAGGAGAGTATGTGATCCCCAAGCTATTGTTCAAGGGATGCGCTGCAATCCCTGCCGGATGAAGCATTTTCATTCATACCCTTTGTTTTTGAAAAACCAACCTAGCCCAAAACCTCTGGGCAAGACCTGCGTTGTACATCCCAACCCAACAACGGTACCTCCTGGTAGTGCACGAAGGTGGGCACAAGCTAGGAAACATCTTCCTCCTCAACATTTTCAGTGCTTTGGAAATTAGACTCTGTCAGGAAGGAGAAGTTCAAGAAAACCATCTAAGGATCCCCACCGGGTGTGACGCAGGTGCTAGGAGCTTACCCAACTTAGTCAGCCACGCTTAGAGCATGCACAGAAACCAAAGTTCTCAAGTCAAGCGCAATATTGCACACCGAAAGTCTTTTCTCAACCTGACTCACAGCCAATATTTTTCTCCTGTCCTTCCAGGTCTGACTTATCTGCAAATTCTCCAGACGGAGTCTCTCCGTATACGTGCAACTACAGAGCTCAGTGCAGAAGAGCTCACTTGCAGCTTGACTACTACGACAATAAAAATACTAAAGAATTACCTAAACAACTCACCTAATTTCAACTGTAAAGCTGTTCAGACCATACCAGCACTTCCCCACAGACAACCCAGCTCTGTTTGCCTTCACTCTCACCAAGTTACTTGGATTTTCCAAGCCAAAAATTCTCCTTTCTCTTTGGCTCCCTGGCTGCTCCAGATAGTTTTTATTTAAATTTTATTTCGGGAGCACTCAGTCATTACCTGTTTTACAGAACTCCCCAGCCATCAATCCAACACATACATGGCAAGTTGGGCAAAGAGAGACAGACTATGCAAAGCAGGCAGGCTCTGATCCGCCAAGCTTATACGTGCTAAGGCATTCATTAGCTCTTAATGATTATTAAATCTTATTGGATTACAAGAAATTTGGCTTGACTAACAAGAAAATGGAAGCTCCAGTGGGCTTTATGCAAGAACACGTCGTTTAAAAAGCTGAGAGTCAAGTTAGAAACTACGTACAAACTCACTTCTTCTTGCCTGTTGTGTTATAGGGCCAGTCAAAGTTTTTTCCATTCAAACTACTGTTCAAAAAATAAATACTTTTCACAGGAATTACCCCAGATGGTTACTCCTGGCTAGCTGTAGGCACCTGGGTTTTTAAATCTGCAAAAAGTACAATTTCCTTGCTGCTATTAGTGTACTTCATCCTCCAGCTGTTGGCTTATAACTCCAGGGCAGCCACAGGCTTCCCAGACACAAACCTGATTGCTCCACCCTAGAGAATTTTTAAGCCAAGCAGCCAAAAGCAAGCCTGGAAAGGGGGGGAGATGCGAAGGGCACCCAAGGTCCCAGTGCTTGAGGTGATAAATCAAGTCAATGGCAAATCCAGGAATACAACTGGAGCCCAAGCATGGCCTCTTGGTACCCTGACCCTGGAGAGGACGGATGGTAGCAGATAAGTTGATTTCATTTCTGCTTCTTAGCATTTCTGGGCCATATTATTCCCAGGTTCTCATTCCCCAGAACAATTACGCAATAGCTGACTAGCAAATGCTGCAGAACAAGCTGTAAGGTTGTAAAAGTTAAATGTCCTTAGGAAACCTAGAAAAAGAAAATAAAATAGCATGGAAACATCTCTATTGATTCCGGGCTCTGTAAAAGATTTATTTATTCAATTAAAACGTAATCAACACAGATAAAGAGCCCAATTCTACAAATGTTGGAGCACAATGCATCACAACAGTGCCAACAAATAATGCTACCGACGTGTGTAAGGGCCTCTTGGGACAGGACTGGACTTTTAAATACATTTAAGAAACCGTAATCCTCGCAAAGGCAGGTTTCTGCTCGCTCTCTCCTCCTCATCGCCACAAATCTTGCATTTTTCTCCCCACAGCGCTCCAGATTCAACCAAGGGATTTGCTGCACGTGGAAACAGGAGAAGAATTTTCAACGTCAACTTTAGCAAGAGAGGGTTAAGCTATATTTCTTCTCATGCCCTTCATCGTGACGTTGCTATAAAAGTTTTATGATATTGCTCTGGAACAAAACCCAAGCGCCAGGTCCCAAGGCACAACAGGTTCGCAGAGACATGGCTCTGCTCCGAGGAACCCAGACTGGTTAAGCTCACGACCTTGTAGATACAAACACTGAAACCAGAAAGAACTGCTAATTCTATTTCTGTCTGGATTTATGGCATTGTTGCAGACATGTCGCTCGCGCACCCTCCCTTTCAGCCAGCAGAATATGGAAAAACGGGTTTAAAAAGAAAAAGGATGCTATCTTTGGCCCAGGCAACGTGAGTTCGACAAAAAGCAAACATAAGCCAATGCAGTCCAACAAATTACTCACGCCAGAGACTATCCACTCACGTGAACTTCTGCAACGCCTACACTCCTATGCCCTGGCTCAGTCCCTGCTGTGAAGCAAAAGAGAGAAAAACAGCGGAGAGCTTCACCGCTTGGCTTGTTTGTCCGCCCCTGAATTCCTGGTTTGCAGCTCGGAGCAGCTGTGATGGTAACCCACTCCTGAGCCCCACCAACCCACTCCGTTGCAATGAAAACTGCCTCTAATTTTGCTAATCCTGCCACCCAACACCAGTCAGTACCACGCCTGCACCACCCCAAGGGACGTTCATTACAGAGCACGCAGTGTAGAGGGCAACACAGGGCGTCCGTAAGACTATTCACTGAGCTAGAAGACATGAAAATCACAATGATTTCAGAAGATGCCACCTTTTACTACAATCTAGATCACCCGCTCTTATCCCATTTTACAGGTTACAGCAGATAAACAAGAACGGCTCTCATCTGCCCAAGGAAGCTCCTTGCAGTGGGCTCGAAGAGAAGAATCTGGCTCCCAGATGTTGTTCTTAGCTCCCGCTCCAAATTCCTTTCCTTACCCAGACCCAGCCGCCTGTCTTTTATTCTGTTTTCCCCTCTCTCCATGCGCTGTTTGCTGCCATGCAGCGCTGCAGCTCGGGACAGTCAGTAGCCCCTGGGACGAAAGAGGCCCTGGGGGCTGCCAGGCTGGCCTCCGAGGCTCTACGGGAAATCACGCTGGTGCCCAGTGGTGTTACTGGGTGAGGGGAGGATGGAGGGTGGCTTTTCATTAACGACCTGCTGACTTACATGGACAGCAGGTTAGAAGCAACTCCAGCATCCCAGTGGGTATTTTCTACCAACACAAGGCAACAACCAAACTCCTGAACGCTTTCAGATCTTCAGGACTTTGCTCATTGCAACTCAATTTTCCAGCATCGAGATCCACCTTCTCTCTCATCCTTTGAGCTTGCCCCAAGAACGTGAGCTGTCATCACTGGGAAATGCAATGCTGTTGTCTATGTACAGACACATCCAAGTCAGCAGAGCTACAGCGAGACACACAACCTTCCTCATAGCACCAGCTTGCTCCGCGCACCGTGCTATCACAAGTCACTGATAACCTCGTGACTCACAAGTGGAAGAATGGAGATGAACGCCTTGAAATAAACAGGCTGGGCACTCCCAGTGCCCTCTGCTCCTGGTATGCTGGTTTTACTGGGAGCCTGAGATGCTCGGGGAGCTCTCTTTGGGCTGCGACAGGCCAACACTTTGCATTTACACATCCAAGAGCAGGGAAACGCAGGGAATGGAAAAGCCCTTGTCAGCAAACATAGTCATGAAAAAGAAGGACTAAAGCAACAAGAGAGGAATTTAGGCAAATCGGAGGTGATACACAGGAAGATTTTCATGGAAAGAGTGATCAGGCATTGGAAGAGGCTGCCCAGGGAAGTGGTGGAGTCACCATCCCTGGAGGGGGTCAAGAAACGTGTAGATGTGGTGCTGAGGGACATGGGTTAGTGGGTTGGATGGTGTTGGGTTGACAGTTGGCCTTGATGATCCTTGAGGTCTTTTCCAACCCTAATGATTCTGTGATTCTATGATAGTAAATAATGATATTTGCATTGAAAGACTTAATTGTCTTTTCTTCCAGTAAATGCCGCTGAGCCACAGATGAGGGGGCAGAGCTGATAAATTCAGCAACCGCTGCCTGCTTCCACCAGGCTGCCCCCCTAGCAGCCGCCCGCCATGCTCTGCAGGCTGTTGAATTCCTTGGGCAGGCGCCGAGGTGGCAGGAAGAGCAAACGAAACAGCTCTCCAGACAAGTGCTTTGCACCTCTTCCTACTCCAGGGCCCCAGGGCTTAGACAGAGCCACAGACAGAAAGAAGGACGGGGCTCCTATTTCCTATTTTAGCTGGGGACACATGGGGGAGAGGAGGGAAAGATGTCTGATTTTGATGGCATCCCCTCTACATTTAAGAAGGGACTGTGAAAAAATTGAACCAGGAAGAAGAAAAGAAGTGATTCAGTCTTGATATACTTCAGACTGGGGTTTGTGTTTAATTTTTCCTTCCCCCCCGTCTTTCTTTGCACTTTCTCCGACAATACCACTACCAGAGGCAAGATCCTTCTCAGATAGACACCCTTGATACCCCATCTCTCTCGCCGTCCAATTTCCCAGTTTTCTTTCCAAGGTCACCAAAACCATCCAAAGCACAAGAAGACACCGCAGCAACAAAAAGATGCACCCTCAGGGGGCATATATCAGGTAAACGAGGCACCTTGTAGATGAGCTGCTGTGTCTGTTCTCCCCTGAGCCTCAAGACAAGTGCAAACATTTTGTTTCAAACTCCCTCATGCAAATTAAAACAGTCCCGAGAGGCAGCCCCACCAAGCACACGCATGGAGACGCGAGACGATGGCAGCATTGAGGGCGAGGGGGTCTGAGATGCTCGACTGATGCCTAATCACCGCTCCAGGCACTAAGGAAGGGCTGGAAAAGTAGTCATGCCCTTTAAAAACAGAAAGATTGAGTCTTTTGAAACAAATCCGAAACGATGGAAGATTTCAGCAGATGTGACCGCAGTGATTTCACCAGACGTGATTGTATCAAGGATCTAATAGAGAAGAACTTCCCTGCTGTTCCATCAGGCTGAAGCCAGGCCTGAAATATTCTTTTTAGTCTTTTGATGACATCAAGGATAAAAGCCAAAGGGAAGCTAGGTTTTGATTTATTTTTTTCCCCTGCTCTTTTTATTTTTTTTTTCGGGTAGGGAATAGTTTTACCTGGTTTGTGTTGCTGGATATGAGCCGGACCAAGGGAAAACACTTCAGAAGTTTGAAGTGGGCTGTTCAAAGGCGTCATACAGCGTCTCTTGGACACTTCTGTCATCTAACTGAGCAACATTTCTACAACTCCAACCACTTTTGAAGATCTCCCCATAAGGAGGCAGGTGGGCGTACCTGGAATGGGGGTTAAATGGGGTGGGGGGCGATCAGCCACTAAACACCAGCCTACCTTACTGCCCCAAAAAGGGTCCATAAATGCACCCAATGTCTTCCAGACCTACAGCATGGGGCTGGGGTAGCCACAGTCCCACACCCAATTTTCCCACCAATGTAAAATGCAAATAGCACTGGGTATCCTGAGGATTAACCGATCTTCTCTCCGAAGCAGCAAGAACTGCACGGGCTTACAGCTGGGGCAAACGAACAAGCAGAGGAAAGAAAGTTATTTGCTGAGCATTGCTAGGAGACATCTTGCAAAACCTTAACAACCAATTTATAAACTCCCTGTGATGTAGGAGGCTTATAAAAAGGACAAATAATAAAATAAAAAAAAAAACACAGAGAAAGTGGATAACAGAGGAAGCATGAAATGAGAAAACACCAGTCTCAAAAGACAGCAAAGGGGGTAGAGGTGTTTCATCACACAACATCCTGCTGAGCTGCAGGAAGCAGAAAGATGCTGCGGTTGCTACAAGTTAACAGGGACTTCAAAACATAGGAGGAGAAACACATGGAAGAAAACTTCACCAAGATACTTTAAAAATAAATTAAAAATTTTTCACACTCTGGACACTCACTACTGACCATTGCTGATCTGACTTGGTTCTCTAGAGACATTTACATGAAGCCTCCATGTGTGCTTTGTATCCACTAGCTGACACCAGCCAGGAGCCACTTCTGCTGGTGGGTACATGTCAGTTTCTGTGGCTGACCATAATGTTAGTGCCAGAGCTTGGATCAACACCTGGAAACCCAGTTCTTCCCTTCTCGTAGCTGGGACAATAGAAATCACAGTCAACTGCACTCAGCCTCCTGGGACACGTACACAAAAGCCAGCAAAGACTTTGTTGCAGTTATGAAGCTGTATGACAATAAAGATTTCTATTTCCCTAGAGATCAGTGTGACTGGCACTGCACACATTCAACAGCGAGGAAACATCCTCATCCCAAGGAGCTTTTTGTCAGCTGGGTACCAGCCCAGGAAGGGAAAGCAGGTAGAGGGGTGGGATAGAGGTGCTGCAACTCAGAGACACAACCAAGCTCCTCCTGGCCACCAGATGAAGACACTAATCCACCAGACCAACCCAACTCCTTCATGGGCATTGTATTCTCTGTCCTTGCTGTCCCAGCCCTGACAAAACATGCCAGAAGACCACAAACCACCACCCAAGCCACCCAAGCTCCAGCTGCAACGTCACTGCAGGATGGCCCTGATTTCACACGATCACAGGGCTGGATCTGAGCGCTGGCTTGTGGTCCAGAGGCCCTTCTTCCATCGCTGCTGAATAAGCCATTGCCCTCTGCACATCCTGAGAGGGGCTCCAATCCCAACACCAGCACCCTGGCTGGGCTCAGGGGCAGGATGCCACCGATGCAGACAGGCAGAGGTAATGCCAGGGCAGAGCCCAGGACTTCACTCCCTTCCAAACACCTCCTACCTCTAACACTGGTGAGAAGCTTTTGCCACAAACACCCACGGTTTGTCCAGACTCCTCAAGACCACAGAAGACGATTTGGCCCTTGATACTGGATGAGTGAGGAGAAACCAAAAAAGGACGAAGCTGCACCACAGAGGTTTAACCAACAGGTTCCATGGCCTGGGACACGCTCTGCTGAAGCACTGGGTCCCAGGCCAGGTGACCCTGGTGGCTGTGATGGGACATAGTTAATAGCCCACAATGTGCAACACTCCCTGTCTCATTGCCACCCTTGAGGACAAGAGAAGGCAATTATGCCACAGGATGCAGCAAATAGGTCTAAGCCCTCAACGAGATCCACCCTGCAGCCTACGTGTGCCCTTGGAGGTGCCCCAAAGCTGGAGATGCCGACACAGAGGTCCTGCGCTGTCTGGTCCCTTCAGCGCCCACCTGCTCTGCCCCAGGATGGTGTTACCCAGACTGACACCTCGACCTCAGGCTTTCAAACCTGCACCTGGCTTTTTCAGGTTTCTGACCGCTGTGTTCTGCTCATGGAAGGAAGTTTTGGAGATCTCAAGGTTGGCTAAACAGAGCTTTCAAAACTGCCATGCTACTGAAAACCAGTGAAACCGTGAATGTCATTCCTTCGACCAGAGGATCTTCATACTACGGGCCAGCTGGTACACGGGGAAGAGGCACTGTGATCCTCAAGTACACGAAACAGGATGGATTTGATAAGGAACAGTTGAGGGATAAAGAGAGAGGAGGAGTCCCATGAGTCGACATCTGCCAGAGCAGCAGACCCAAGTCCTGATAGTTTACTTAACATGTCTGATCAAAAGCTTTGGGAGTCTCTGCTAAGTGCTACCAGATGCAAAATCAGCAGCAAGATGAGAAGTGTATTAATAAACTAAGGAGGCACATAAAGTTATTGGAAAACTGGATGGGGAGGATGGGGAGAGAACGGGGAGAATAAAACCAGTTTATTTTTCCATTAAGGCAATTTAATATTCTCCACGTGGAGTTACAATCAGTCGTCCTTGGGAATTAAACTGAATTAGTGAAACGTTCCTGTTCATACCCAGAATATACAATATGAAGTGTAATATATATTTTTTTTCTTTATGCCTTCTGCAGGACAGCACTACCTCCCTGTTCACGGGGCAAGAAAAGCTGGCCACGAAATCCTTTTGACCCAGCATGACTTTCACTGGCTGTAACTAACTTTACAGCAGTAGGGAATATATCCTTTTTCTTTCAATTAATGCAATTACATTAGGACTCGTTATTGATAATTATGGTGACTGTTAAAAGTTTCCCCTTTCTTTGCCCACTCCCCCACCAACCTAAAATCTGCTCCAATATCATCACAAATTAATGTTTAATTAGCCATCAAGCAGTGCTGCTGTTCCCCGCAGAGTATTGCTGCTTGCCGAAAAACTGAGAACTTAGAGGAGATGTCGGATATTTCGCCATCTGCCTCCAAGGGGAACCATAACCAAAGAGTAACCAATTACCCCAACACAGCTGCAAAATTTAACCAATATAGAAACCAAACAGCTCATTAAGTGTCACTGCAACAAAGGAAAGCCTCCCCACTGACTCTACGATGTGAAGGTTACATCTATGAAAGATCCCATGGCAACACCCAAGGGCGAAGATGCCCTTCACCTCCACGACCTGGCCAATTCCCCATCTCCCTCTTTCCTTTTCTGCTGTAAGAGGAGAGGGAAGAGGTGGATGCCTCCAGCGGCACAGGACAAGCCATGAATTACACCTGCCTACACACAGGGTAAGCCGTCCCACCCAACCCCTCGAAAACCACCCCAAACACCAGCTCCCGCCAGGTGCCGCGCCATCCTGGAGCAAGGAGAGCGCAGAGCTGAAGGTGATCTTACTCCTGTCAACACTTGCGGTGAGGCTGGCACTGCAATACCACCTCCAGTTTAGAAGACAGAATTTTAAAACTTCAGAGACACCCCAGAAAAGCAGAACCAGCTGACAAGGAGACACGTAGAGAGCTGACTTGGGTCTCACTGATGAAGGAGATTGAGTAGCTCAACAGCAACATGTAAACAGCTTCACAGCATGAAAATGTCAGATACCACTACACTGTCCAATCTAGCAAACAGAGAAACACGCCGCAGCTGGGAAGCTGAACCCAGGGAAATTCTATTTAGAAAAATAAGAGATACATTCACTTATGTGTAGTACCACAGGTAATTAAATGCTAGAACAAATTTCCAAGATTTCTCCATCTCTTGATGCCTACAGGTCAAGGCTGGATGCCTTTGGTCTCCCTGAGTGACGAGGCGAAGCTTTACGATGCACAGAAGGGCAGAGCTGACGATACAACGGCTCTGCCTGGCCCCCACATCACCAGGGGTGAGAAGGCGACAGTCCTGCCGCCTTCATAAAGATCTACCGAAATAATTTTGTGTTTGTACCACTTTAACTGGAAACTCAATTTACATGAACAAGCTCTATCCCACACAAGACTGTATATTGTGACAGTTAAATGAAGAGCTTTTTAAAAGGGACACATCTCAGGCAATTTTAATCAAAAAAGATAGGTTTTGTTAAAGCTACCAATTTCAGAAAATTAAGGTTGACTAAAACTGTTTTTAAAAACTACTTTTGGAATTTAATGACATGTTGGAAACCTATATGCAGCTGCTCGTGTCACCTGCAGAAAGGCTGTATAAAACATAAGCATACGCTTAATTTTACACGTGTGCCTAAGTCCTATCAACTTTAATGAAGTTTAAGCACACAGCCAAGCTTCTCTGAATTTGAAAAAGTATTCCCGAACATGGGCTGTGAAGCTATTAGGAAATCACCACCACCAAAAAAAAAAAAATTAAAATTAAAATTGGCTAGTCAATTTTCACAGCCTGAATAAGCTCCAAGCCCAGAAGTTAAACATATAACATACTTCTGAATTTGTTTGCTTGTTTTGCTGTAATAGGAAGGGGTGCGTGCCAAAACGTTTGCAAGGATTCAAGAATCTCCCAGTGATCCTGGCAAAATGTCAGCAAAATGGATGTATAAAAACGACATGAAAGTCAATGGCTTGGGCTTGGCTTCTGCAGAAATGACTCACGTTAAAAATCTACTATATGTTTCTCAAAGCGGAGAAGAGGAAAATCTGGGCTCTGCCCCAGCCCGCACGCTGCTGGGGCGGCGGATGGCTGCAGTCCATGGGGCGGGCAAGCCTCAGGCAGGCAGCCCCCGCTGCTCGATGCGCGGAGGAAGGTCCTTGCCTTCAAGAACTTTGCAACCTCATTTTCCAAACCATTAAGCCCACTTTTCCCTTCCCTCCAAGGCTGCCAGATGTGTATGATTTGGTGGGATGACGGTGGGGTTTTTTTCCTTTTTTAACAACCACCTCCCCATTCGGACACCTTGCCTTCTACACATTTCCCAAGGGAAAACCTCAGCTGGAGAAAAAGGACACGAATTACACAGAAAGCTCAACAATGAATAACTTGTGCTGCCCAGAGACCACCGCAAAACCCTGCAGAGAGAATCCCCAGTGTGCAGATCCATAAATGCCAGTTGGGTTTATTTTCCCAATAACAATTAACCAGAAGACATGGTGTCCCTAGTACGCACCAGACCTCAGGAAAATATCTTTAAACTGTATTTCTGCTTGGGGTCAACACAGCCCAGAAGTTAAAAAGGATTTACTTCTGCACAGAAAGTATATTCCCAACTTCAATGTCTTTGGGAGGCTTTTGGGAGGCTCACCCGACCCGGCGCTGCTCCGGGAGGGCAGCCCTGCCACCACCCGTGGGAAGCGCCAATGCCCAAATGTCTGCACGGACCTCGGCAGTGGCATCTCCTGGGAACACACCGAGGGGTGCTGCAGGGCAGAACCTGGGGGGTTGGCAGAGCCAGAGCCGGGGAGGAAGGGGAGAGTGACTCGGGAGGGAGTGGAGCAACAGAGCGGAGGAGGAAGGCTGGACCTGGGATGTAACAAGACAGGAGGCTGTTTCCATGGCAAAAGAGAGCCACGGAAATGAGATGGAGAGGGAAGCAGCTCTAGCTCAGGACTGTTGAATGAGAGGAGTTTGTACAGCACCTCTGGCAGAGCCGTCACTTGCTGGAGTTGCAGCAGCTTTCCCCAACGTTTCTACGTTACCTCTCACACCACTAAAACCAAAACGTTAAAAACGTCATGGGATGTTTTCCAGATGCTCTTCCATACCTGCTCTTTGCACGTTAAAGCTAATCAACACCTTGGATTTTAATCAGCAAATCAAAACTGAAAAATATAATTGTGGGGAACAGTCCTGCAAAGATGGAGCTTAATGGCAGCAAACACCAGACATCATGCCTGGCCTTCTGTCCTGGAACAAATCCCTCTAGCTCTGGCAACAACAACATTTCTCATTGGTACTTCCACCACCTTTCAGCTTGCTTAGTCACTGTGCCGCACACTCTTTGCAGAGGTAACGTTTTCTGACAACAAAACCACTCATCGTGGCAGCTGAAGCTGTTTTGCACCAGCGATGGAAACTAAAAAAACAGAGACAGGAACCTGCATTTAAGCCACTTCCATTCTTGGAAATGAGATGCTCTCACAACTTCTCCATATCCACGTCTCATTGCTGCCAAGCAATACTTGCATCAAAAATAGGATGATGTTTGCCCTACTCTTTGGATGACTCCAGGACTGTAGTACTGAATTTAGACAGACAACTGGACTCTCCCATCAGTACAGCTGTATTTCTTTTAATCTTGTTTGACCCAAGCTTATTTCTTCACCACACAGCATCGTAGTACATAAAGCACCAAAACCAAGGTGGGAATCTGACTCCGTCTGCTCAAGCACATCCCAGCCTACTGCCATGCCCAAGAGGCACGGAAAGGCTTTGACTTTCTAAACCACATCTTCCAATCCCAGCCAGCTTCATCGAAAAGGCGTAATAATTTGTCTGCTGCAATTTTTACAATTCCTTCTTGCTACTGACAGTCTGTTTGTCTCAGTCTCGCCGCTGCATTACCATGCCCTTAATGCAACACAGGCTGCTCAGGATTTGACACAGGCTCAACTACTCTTGCAAGAGATCTTTCCTAGGACCTGCTAATCCAACAGAAAATTTGAAGAGCACTCAGAAATGAGAAGAATGGAAATTTCTCAGTTCTGATCATGTTATCTCACTCTCTCCCATCTCTCAGCTCATCTGCTTTGATGGGAAAATTCTCACATCTTCATTATCTTTTTATTTTCCCTCTGCTTAAATAATTGTACCTTGGATACAATGATATTTTTGCTTCCTTCTTGTCTGTCACAGGCTAGTACGAGCTCCGATAGAATAACATTGTCTGCTTTTTCTGCACGCCCTCCCCTCTTACTTCCCACATTCACGTCTCCATGACCCACGGATGGATAATCCAGGCTACACATTAACCTCTCTGACGGTGCCAGCAGTGAACCCCACTCCAGTGCCACCAGTGTGACACTGTCCCACGAAGATGCACCCACACAACCCAGGAGGTGCCCACCAGGGTTTGTAACTTGGGCACAGCACCAGGGAACCACAGCCACGCTGTTTGGACCCGAGCTGGCACACGTACGTAACACTGCCCTGTGTCTTAACCTGGGACGGTTTGAGCTTAACAACCTCTGAACACTACCATCAGCAACATCTCTGGTCTTCTGTTTCCTATCACAACTTTTTAGATGGTCCCATACCCTTATTTACAGATGATCCGTGTTAGCCTTTCGCTTTCTTCTGCTCCCTCAGCTCATGGCAGATGGCCAGAAGCCACTCTGTTCCACCTCCAAAAGCATCTCCCAGCCTCAGCCACAGCCCTCCTCCCAGAGAAGCCACAAGTGTGCCTCAGTGCAGCTCCTGGTGCATCCTGCGTGCTGTGTTATGTACTAAACAATAATATAACAAATACATTAAATGATGATGAAAATAATGAGCACAGTTAACTGTTTGGATCCTCGCTTCCTTTGCAGTCCCTGCCGAGAGGTTCAGCTATCAAAGGCTGCATCACATTCTACCATTGCCAAGATATTAATAGCAGAGAGATGAATGGCAGGCTTACGCCATACAATTAAAACTTTTCCAGTTTACTCTTTCAGTAAAATTTGTGGTTTATAATAAGCATCTTTGTCTATTCTGAAGAGAGCAAGGATTGGAAAGTTACATAGATGGGAACAGAGGTTCATTAAAGATTTAAAATAGAATGTGGTTTGGCATTGTAAAACAAACATGTGTATAAGATGGGTTGCATCAAGGGCTGACTGAAAGAAATGCTCAAGTGTTCCTTTCCTCTTCTGATCCTGGATCTACTGGTCATGCTACCCGCAGAAAGGGATCAAAAAGCATCAGGGATAAAATGAGCGCTCTTGGCCGCCAATAACACGGAGGTCTGCTCAATTTGCCCACTCATTATGCATTTCTCATACGTATATAAGGTGTATATATATGCACACATGCATTTTATATATCATGCATCCAGATATTCTTCAACGTTACAGACTTTGTATTACTGATTTTGCTCACCTTAGCACCTAGAAACCCCTATTATAGAGCAAACATTGACTTGCAGAGAGCCAGCGAGCATTTAAACACTCAGAGAGCATCAATGTTATTTGTTTAAGTCTAATTCAGAGCACAGCACATTCCTGTTTCTCAAACACAGGAAAAAGGCAGAAGAAGGGAGACGGATCAAAAGCATTCCTGCAAAGCCAAGGTTTGAGTAAGAGGGTTAGCATTACCAGGTACTTTATTGATACTGTTGGACACGGCTTCAATTTAGATAAAAGGCGCTTGCTTATCACATGGATTCTAATAAATCAGGTTAGGAGGCCCAGAAATCTGCAAAAGCTGGATCTCAAATAGCAAGTGATACACACAGCCTATGGATTTATTTACAGAGTCCCCGCGAGCTCCAGCCCAGAGCCAGGCAGCCAGAGCGGCACCGCTACCCGTGTTCTCCGCCAGCGAGCACCTACGCCCAGGCCAATAATCCCAATGATTAACAAAATCTAGCACTAGAGGGAGGCTGAACACATGTTCTGCTCTCTTTGGCCTTTTCGGCTTCTCCAAACACTAAAAGGCAGGCGAGTTAAAGGCAGCCCAGCACCCAAGCAGGAGATGTGCTATTTACCCCCCGTAGGCAAAAATCCTGCTCCTCCCTCCCCAACTACTTGTCAATACATGCACCCAAAATTTAAAAAAAAAAAAATCAAAAAAAAGATTAAAAAAAATTCCTTCATTCCAGCTGTTTCCTTAGCCGGTGAGTCACAGCCCACAAAGAGGCACCATCGCCGCCGCTCGCTGGGAGGGAGGCAGACGGCAGAATGCCTGGCAGCCTCCTCCGTACAAGGATGAGTCTCTCGCTGCCTGCATCTATCAACACGTTCCAACCTTCTCCCAGGCACGAGCGCGCTCGGGAGGAGCCAGACGGGTCTCCTCCAAACAGCCTCACAGACAAAGGCATGTACACCTTCAGACCGCGTTTCAGCATTTCTCCTCCCAAAATTCCTTTGCAATAGGAGTTTGAGCCCCTGATTTCCTGCATATCGAAAGAAGACGATATAATCTGGACCATGAGTCCAGTAGGTCTGAATGTGAGAATAGCTCCTGCCCACGTGCAGCACTGCAGCCCCTCCATGCACAAGGGGTTATAGCAAGAATTGGTCTATTAAATGATTTTTTGTTTGGGTTGGAAGGGACCTTAAAGACCATCTAGTTCCAACCCCCCTGCCACGAGCAGGGACACTTCCCACCAGCCCAGGTTGCCCAAAGCCTCATCCAGCCTGGCCTTGAACGCCTCCAGGGATGGGGCAGCCACAGCTTCTCTGGGCAACCTGGGCCACTGCCTCACCCCCCGCACAGGGAAACATTTCCTCCCAATATCTAATCTAAATCTATCCCTCATGCAACTGTTCAAAGTCTGGCTGCTTCTTCACTCTAAACCCCATCCTAAACCACTTGTGCACATCCTTTCTGGTATATCCCAGATTGTCTCTGGTCTCAGCCACTGACAGTACTTGCTCACTAATTCACAGTTTTTACAGTAATGAGGCAGTGCAATGCAGCAGACAAATTGCTCTGGGACCCAAAGATCTGGGTCCTATTTTTAGCCTGCCACTGGTCAGCCGGGTGACCCAGGCAAAGCACTTTCCCTTCTTCAGCTTCCTTATCAGGGAGAGCCTGGTGTTTCTTTTGTAAAGTGTTTTGTGGTCTGTCAAGGAAAAACACACTGATAACAGCCAGGGGTTGTTGGGCAAGAGCCCATCTCCCGGCTGACCGCAGTCCTGTCCTTTCCATGTTGTGGTTGCATCTATAGGGTCCCAAATGAAAACCAGACCCATGCTGCAGACGCAGCACCCGCAGGTAATTAACGGCGATGGGTAAATGCACGTTTTCCCACCACGGCCCTTGACAGGTCTGCAGCTGAGGGTCACATGTGCTCTGAGCCACCCAGGTCCTGCCCCGACACAAAAACTGGGCTCTGAACCTCTCCTTGACATTTCAAAGCCAATAGAGATCTGAGACCCCCAGGACAGGGTTTATCGAGATGCACCCCTAGCACACATGGCTCCAGTGCCAGCCCTCCCAGGGATGGGACACGGGACAGGGACCGGCTTGTCACAGTCCTCATCTCTGAGCAGCCCTGCCTGGCGAGGACGGAGGAAATCACCAGCACCACGAGCGAGGGTCCCCCTCTGTGAGCAAACAGGGCACTCGAGAGGTTGCTTACGAGAGTTTTTCGCTTTTGCTTTGCCTGGCCTGAGCAGAATGTCTGTTTTGAAACTAGAAGGCAAAAAAAAAAGAAAAAAAAATTGCCTGCCTCCCTCCCAGATCTATCTATTTCCCTTTGACAAACAGTGATTTCATTTTTCTTCCCGTCCAGGATTTTTTTTTTCCCTCTTTCAAACTGAGCCCAAGCCAACGTGGCAAAAGGCTCTTCGCTCATGTCCTTATTTGTCAAACACGCCATCGCCGCGCCCTCGCCACCATTCTGGGAACAAGCCTTCGTCTTCGCCGGCTGACTTCAGCCGAAGGGGAACTTCCCAACACAACTCTCCCCCAGCCCCAACACACTCTTTTTTTAAAAAATAAACATTCCCTTTCATTTTTTTTTTCTTAAAGCATCACAGTTAACAAGAAAAGAGTTTAAATTTCCTTCCCCTTTCCTCCCCTGCCCTGCTGTGAATCGGAACATGATGGATCTAGATGGGAAAACAGAAATGACAAGAAAATGCCAGATCTACTGCAAAGGTATTTCACGACCCAGTCCTCCTCTGATTTCCAAGGGAAGTGAGATACTAAAGTACCTTTTCTGGATCTGATCCTACTGTCCAAAGAGAGATCCAGAGATAAACAGGCTTGGGAGAACTGGGCATTATTATTTTCACTGCTGCTCCATAAGCTACAACTTCAACTGTAATAATCTCTGCAGCTTTTAGCTATGTGCTAACAGCAACGCACAAAATTATAATAAACTAAACTTACATATTCTGCTCCTCACCAACTCATCAACGTAACACCTAGTATAAAAAGCTTCACCTGGAGCCAGAGCGCACAGATTTCAGAAGCTGTCATCAGCACTCTGCTGAAATTTCTCTTGCAAAGGGGCTGATTCGCTGGAGCACGTAAATTTCAAGCTCTGGAGCAAATCTGGAGGGCTCACGCCAAGCCCACCGGGAACAAACCACCCCCACAGCATCCTCAGATCTGGTCAGAACGGGGTCATCTGCTCCAGCACTTGTGCTTAGCAAAGGGGGAACTGAGGCATTGAAATGAAGTGGCCTGGTGGCAGAGAGCAGAATCTAGGCTTGGCTTCAGTTTGTTGAAGCCCTGTCCAACACTCGGCCATGCCTTCACCCTGCCGTGCCCTGAGGGGCTCTGCAAGCACCTTCAGGATCCACAGCAGAAGGACCACAGCCATCATCCATCCTGCTCCTTCAGCACAGGAACCTCTGTCTGGAGCCGTGACAACGATTGTGTTCGATGCACAAAGGCATCCAGCAGCTCTCTCCACTGCGACCTGCCCTGTTCCCTCATCTCTCAGGCTTCTGCTGCTCCCGCAAGATAAGGAGCTGATCTTGCACCACAAGACTCGTGACTTAGCCCTGGCTTTTGTCTGCTCCAGATCTCCTTCAGGGGATAGAAGGGAAAAGAAAGCGGAAAAAGGTGACACGAGAGCCCAGATTAAAGGCAGGGACATCTGGGGGTGGTGACAGGCAGGAGTGCCGGGGACCACTGGTAGCTCGCCCTCCTGCGAACGGGCTGCCATGCCAAGGAGTCTCGCTCTAACCCAGCTCCTGCCAAAACTCAACACTGAGAACACGGCTCCAGCCCCAGCTTCCCAAAGCCAGAGAGAAAGGGTGTGACAAGATTTCATGAGCTCAGCAGGGAAGAGCTGTCCCATCGGGTGGTTCTACCAAGGGGCACGTCCCAGTGACAGCCCCAAGTGGCTCAGGCACATCTTTGGACCCATTCCAGGAGGGAGGCACAAGGAGCGGAAGACACGAGCCCCTTCCAATAAACACGGCGAGGTCCCCTCCTTGGGTGACCCAGCAAGGGGGAAGCCTGACCCCGGAGAACCACACGAGGCACTGGCCCCTTCCCACTGCCCGGGCTCCCAGGCAGGCAGCCGGGCAGGCGGTGCCGTGTCCTCACCAGGAGCCTGCTGCTCCGCTGCTTCCCAGCCTGGTCCCGCGGGGTCTGCTCTTCTCGGAGAGATAAGAGACAGAACAACACTTGCTGGGGAATTACTTCATTCCCCCAAGGCTGGGAAAAGCCATGCTCTGCACTTGGCTAATGTCCCTGAGCTGCAGCCTTTCCTGGCAATGGAGATCGCAACCCCCGTTAACCCCTTCCCTCTCGCAGGCTGCTTATAATGCTGAACCCTTGGCAGGAACCAGCTGAGACACTGTGATAACATCTGAACATCTCGCCACAGGCAAGAGATCACAGGAAGCCCACGAGGGAGGGAAAGGTTTTCTTTTTACAGAGGCGCAAAGCAGATGAGTTGATTCTGGAGTTTGTGGCAGTGTCAGGAACTAAGTCAGGTCTCTTATATCCTGTTTAATTTCTGCCTATTCTCAGGTTCACCTCCATCAAGGGGCACAGGACGGCCACAACCTTCCAGGGTACCAAGGACAGCCCCGTGGCTGCGGATACATGGTTATACGGCCCTAACCAGCCTCAAACCAAGATCACGCTTGCCTTGCTCTTACTACTCCTCCAGACCTTTGCAGCCCTCGTGCTCAGAAACTCTCTAAACACCAGCATGAAGGTCCTTCTGGCAAGCTCAGCTCCTCCTGCTCCTGCACCAACACTCACCCAGAGCTGAAACAGTTCTTCCCTGGTGCTTAGTCACCAAATGTATTTCAAATGCGCAACCATACCTCCTCCTCAGCCTTTCTTTTGCTCAGCTAACCAGCCAAACTCTTCTGGTCTCCACGGCCAAGATCAGCTCCTCACTCCTTGGTCACCGTGATAGCCCAAGCCAGTAAAAAGTGGGTGAAAAGGGTCTCAGTGACATCACTGGAGCCTGGGCCAGAGCTTATTTGCTTCACTTAATTTTCGGCATCTAAACAAAGCACTTTTAGGATCAGATTACTGCCCTGAAGTCTCTCCACAGTCCACAGAAGGAGATGGCCCTTCCAGAAAACAATTCATTCTGGGAAGGTTTCACTCCCATCTGCCATCGCAAGGACATAAAGCAATTAGTCTTCTAATTCAAGCCGGATGGGAAAAAATCCTTTAATAGCCCAGTAAGTTTTGAATGGAAATATTCCCTGCTTGGGAAACACAGCTCGCTAAAGCTGACTTGGTTGCTCCTGACACATGATTTCTAACCACAGGACTTTGCTGCCTCGTTTTATCATCATCCATTAATTTCCTCAGTTTTTCGATCAGTTCTACACTAATGATAGATAAAAGTCTTGGCTTCTTACCTGCACGTTGAAAGCAACGTCATCCAGAGGGGGTGGAGGGGGAAAGGCACCTTGTGAGGATGTGATGTTCCCGAGGTCATCCATAGGAGGTGGGGGTGGAGGAAGGAAGTCCCCTAGGAGAGAGAATGGGAGAACTGAGACTCACCAGCATTGCCCCACATCATCACATGGATGTCTACAAGTAAGGATTGGACACTTGGAGGGCTGGACCTGGAGCCCAAAATCTAGACCAGCCCATCTCCTGCATCCCTGCTGCTGGCAGCCAGCCATGCCCTTTGCATTTCCCCTTCCTACCGGAATCTCAGAGCTTCCCACCAAGAACTGCTGGGTCTTCTCAGTGACAACCACCAAGTAAGCGATGGGCCACCTGCAAGCTCGGAAGCATGCACTTCTCAACTTTGAGGAGCCCTTTTACAGGGGGCCAATGTATCTACACCTTCATTTGCTTCATCTTAAACTTCTAAAAGTGAAGACAAAGCAGCATCCTGGCTGTGAAGCCATCCAGCTTAGCATAGAGATGGGAGATGACTTCTCGAGAACCTCATGGGAGGTGGGACCATGAAGGAGAAAACAAGGGCAGAGCAGCACCGGCCACGGGCAGCAGGACAGCAGGCTCTGAAAGCACCTCCTAAGGATAGATAACAGGGCATCAGCACGGGATGTGGCTCCTGACGAGGCAGCTGCCTCTAACTGGGACCACTTTGGTGTATTTTTATTTCCTCTCATAAAGCTGCAAGTAGAGCTGTTTGCTGTTGGCTCTCCTGTGTGCATCTGGGATTGAAGTTTAAGATAAATGAATAAAAGGGGGATATTTCACGCATATAGGGCCTGCTGATTTTGGAGGGTTTTAACCCCTTCTGGGAGGAAACATGGGCTCCCTCCTTGACCCTCCATGTCTCCATACAGTGTCACACCTCCTTCCAGCTACGGCTCCTCAGTGTCACCCCGTAATACCTCCAAACCCCTCAGAGAGCTGTTGAGCCAAACCCCACTGCCCCACAGTCCTCTGGACCACCCGAGCCCAGGTTCAAAGCCCCGGGGTTCAGCCCAGCATGGGCACCAGCTGGGCAGCACCACCAGCATGGCACCTTCGTGTTATTTGCCATGGAAAGCAGATGGGTCTGCAGCCCTGGAAAGTTTCTGTTTGATCTCAAATCACTCCCTGAAAGGCAGAAACTCCCCCTAGGACTTGTAAGGATCTTATTTCCCAGGAAAGTAATTTCTTCCCATTTTCCCCAAAGTGAACATGGACAGGACTCAGAAAATACCCTCTGCATTCCTAAGAAAGTATCATCCTAAATACAGATGCACGAAGTTTGAAAACAACACACTGAAAACTAATTTAAGACAACTGTGTTGCTCCAATACATAAAATCCCATGAAACCTACTGGCTCATGATATTATAGAGTCCAAGATTGATATTTTTTAAAAATTACGTCCAATAACATCTGCAGTATCCTCTTTGACCTATAATTAATCCAATCTTTTATTTCAAATCATATGAAACACAATATAGTGTAAAAAGTAAAGAAGAAGTATTTTGAAATCAATATCTTGCTGTTTAGTCCTAAAAAATGCTAGGATGTTTGAGTGCTAAGTGAACTTTTCTCCTTTGCTCTGAAAATGACCCTCCAACCCACCAACGTGACTTTGCAAACAAATTCAACCCCAGCGGATACATACTTCCCAAAGAATAGACTTCAGATGATGTTTCTCTAGTTAGTCCCCGCTCCGATGCCAAAGACTCATCTCCCTGCACAGCACATCAGTCAGGCACTCTTGCTTTATTACAACCCTTCGAAATACCTCAGCAAAATTGAGGCAGAGATTGTGTTGAAGGGGATGAGGCAGGGCAAGGGACAGGGTTTGTGCATGAACAGAAGGGAAAAATAACAACTGCTAGAACAAACACAAAACAAATACGATTTTGCCCCTTTGGAAGATCCGTTCTTTCCAAAAGAAAAAAAAAAACTTTAGCAAGATTTTTCAGCAAAAGAGAAGAAGCCAGAAACAGAGAAGAGCCCTTTTCTGGAGTTTGGAAGCAAACAGTTTTCTTTGCAGGAGGAGACAGCTGGCTTCACCACATCCCAGCCCAGCTCTGCTGACTCCATCCTCTGTGTCAGATAAGCTGCTGGCTCCGCTCTCCCCACAAATGGGAAGGTTTTTCGACTGGGAAGCAGAGACCAGATGCCTGATGAACTGGGAGGACCTTGCAGATGTTTGGCCTTTTCCTGGTCCTCTGTGAACAGATGGACTTTTCTCCTTCACAGCTTTCGTTATTTATTCTGCCACTGCACTTTCCTCTTTCCCACACACAGCCATCGGACCCAGTGCCGTTCCCACTGCACTCGCGGGAGAGTATTCCCTGGGACGCAGGAGGGAAAGCTGTTACTGGATTATTATTATTGGCATTGCTGGAAGTCTCCCTCCGGCAGAGGGAAGCATGCAAAGACCATAAAATCTGTGTCCTGAGCAGCGTACGGTTTTGGATGATGTGTGGAAGAAACTGGTCTAATTTGAGAGAGGAAAGGAGAGAAAAAAAGCTGAAATTTAATGAAAAGTGAAACTGCACTCCATTTGAGCAGCATCTCCCTACAGACTGCTCCAACGCACCTCAGGGACCTTCCCTCACCCCAGAAGCTTTGCAAGACGGACACATTTCCCTTGCTTAGAGCTGGGCAAGCTATGGGAGGAAGCAGGAAAGTCCACGGGCAGGCAGAGCACAGCCAGATGCACCAGGAACCACCCAGGCAAGGGACAGTCCCCTGGTCTGCAAGGATGCACCAGCAGCTGCAAGGGACGTGAGGCTCTGGGGTCACCAGAGTTAACCATGGGCTGGTGGAGGGCACCCCACCCTCAGAGCTTACCCCCTCCTGACTGATTTAACCCTGCTTCCCCTCTGTAAATAAGGGAAGAAATTTTTCACTGTGCATGTGATGAGGCAGTGGCCCAGGCTGCCCAGAGAAGCTGTGGATGCCCCATCCCTGGCGGGGTTCAAGGCCAGGCTGGATGAGGCTTTGCGCAACCTGGGCTGGTGGGAGGTGTCCACAGCCTGCCTTCAGCTCTCGCAATGAGAAGTCTCTACCCACTAGGGTAAGTTTAGAGGAGAAAATAAACACTCCTCGTTGCGCCAGCTACTCGTTTCTTCTTCTTACAGCTGTCAAAAACCATGAGTCAACCTAGGAAGGGGCTGCACGGTGCAGCACATGCGCCAGCTCGGTGATTTCAGACACGACGGCGCAACGTGCCCTGAAACCGCAGGTCTGAGCTCTGCCCTCGGCACCCGTGGCCGCTCCTGCACCGGAGCATCACTCAGCGCAACCACGAGCGATGATACTGTCAGCCCCAGGAATGCTCTCCCCCATATTTTACCATCAAGTAATCAAAGAAATTCAGGCAGCCCATTACAGCAATGCTGGGAAACGGTATCAGAGCCGTCAATAGAGGTGATGCCACCCAAGCCCCGGCTTGGCTTCTGCCTCCCATCAAACCTGTGCCATGCAGATGAATTTGCAAGTTTTTACCCCTCTCCTCCCCAAAACTTCCCCTCTTGCACTTTCCAAGGAGATTCAGGCATTTCGCTATTACACTTTTCAAATGTACAAACAAAAAATTGTTCAAACCCTTAACAGACGTCGACATCAGCACGAGCCTGTCAGGCTGAATAGAAACTTTCAAGATTTTTACCACGGGCTGCCTGATGCCTTCCAAGTACAAGCACAAGCTGAGAAAAACATCATGTCTCATGCACCAAGCACTTTTCCCACTTACAGTCTAACCTTTAAATGTTTTAAGTGCACTTCAGTTTTTTGCAGGATCAGGCCTGTGTCTGAAGCCTTTGTTTTCAGGGAGAGATTGTTTGGGGGAAAAACCCTCGGAAACACAAAAAAGCAGAACATCATATTTTTTCCCTTCAATAATAACTTAATGAAATCTATCAACCAATAAAACAGGGCTCACACTGGTCTTCCCAGATCTCTGGCTGACATCTGAAGACTATATGCCCAGACGGTTTTCATTTTTCTCCTTCCAAACAAAAATAACCCTTTCTCACTGTCATCTCGATCATTTCTGACTCTGAAGCTGGTAGAGAATCGGTTTGAATCACCTGAGAAACACAGCTCTCGCCTGACTCGGAGACCAGAACAAGCACAGCGATGGAGCAAACCCCCACCGAGGTGTTTCCATTCTCATCCAAACAGACCCCAATTGGGAAAGCACGGAGCAAGCCCCGGCATTTCCCACCGCCCTGTCAAGTATTTAACCTCTACTGCAAAAAGCCAAAGTTGGCAATGTGATGGTGATCTACATTGCAACAATTAAGATTTACACTTAAATTCGTTCAGCACTGGGCTGAAATCCTTAATTGATCGAGGTTACCATGAACCCATAATAACCACGGCAAAAACCTGCAGAATCTTGCAGCATTACAAAGCGGTCTGGGAAACTTCATGCTACAGAAGCGATGCCGCAGGATTTTTATAGAAAACTGCAGCTAGATCCGACCTGGTGACTCTTAGGTGTGAACAGTCATCTAAGTTTCCCAAAATGGGCATTTTCCTGTAACGTCTGTATTTAACACATATCACCAGGCAAGGAAAGCATACGAGCAAAATCATGTCCTGCGTCAGCGCATCCTTGGTCAAAACCACGTCGCGAGGGGTCACCGACGTCAGTGCAGGGGAAACTGCTGCATGATTACACACCAGCTCCGTGATCTACCTAACTATACCCCACCAACCTCTAATTCCTAAAATAAAGCAGCTCCACCAACCCCAAGCGCTGTTTAAATTACCACCCTCTTACCAATCACTAATCCTACCATTCGAACTACTTTTGCTAATCAGCTACTGTATTAATAAGCAAGAGGAAAGAAAAATAATAATAAAAAAAAAACCCAAACTGGCTAATTTCATCCTCAGCATTTAAAAAACGAATATTGAACCTGTCAGGCAGTTGCACTGAAAATTTACTTCACCACCTGCTAGCTGAAATATTGCTTTTATGGATTTATATTGTATTAAAAGGTCACTGGCTGTTTAAGTCTTAAACAGTTTTAATCATTCTAAAAGTCTCTTAACAGTAAGAAAAGGAAGCTCAGAACAAACAGCAGCAGGGATTCTAATTAAAAGGACCAATTCATCTAATTTTATTTGGGGTTAATTATTCAGGATTCACTCTCTGATGTGTAAGGAATAGCAATTAGTAATTTTAGTGATTTGAGGAACATTGGAGGTGTAATCAGTTAACATGAGTGAGTGTTTACAACACAAGATGCTGAATTAGTTTCTCCCAGCTGGAGAACAGGAACATTAGTCCCCTACAGTTCAGGACCATGAATCGCAGTCCTGCTTAAAATATTCTCTTCAAAGGAAAAAAAAAAAGAAAAAACAAAACCCCACATGCCAACGATAATCTGGTAATTTTATTTACTAGGTGGGAAGTCAACAGGCGACGGGTACCATGGCAGCTTGCGCATCCTCACCTCCACCTTCATCCCCTCGTCCAACCACCCAAACCCCTGGGATTCACTGGAAACAATTCCCAGCATTATTCCTCTCTGCACAACTTCAGCTGGACTACCACCTTCCTGCCACGCTGCCTGTTACCACAGCTCGCTGCGATAATGAAAGAAGCAGCCCGTGAAACTTTCAAATGTTAATTAACTTCAGTGGTTAAATATACAGAGGAAAAATGACCGTGCGATTAACTTAAAACCTCTAGGTACAATTCCTCCTGCAAATGCAAATCCAAAATAGCTCTGCTGGAATTGCCCTGGATTTCTTCCAGCTCTACTAGAGCCAGAAAAAGGTACTAAAGCTTTCAGGAGTAGCAGATGAGACTCTGATGGGGACAGAGGAGCCGTGTGGGAGTGCCACCGGGGAGATCCAGCACTGGCTGCTTTGACATTTGGGTCTGAGCTGAGGCAGCAGCTCAAAAGCCATTTTTTTCCCACGTCTCAAGAGGTAACTGGGTGTTTCCCACCATTTAGGCATCACCAGGTACTTCAGTGGGACTGGAGCTAGACCTCATGCATTGCCGACAAGTTGTGCTAAAAGCAGCGGCGGTGGCACACGGTGCCAAGCTCCGTTCAGACGATAGAACAGTTATTGAGCAACTTGCTTTAGCACAAACAGATGCTATCTTTAGCGTTCTGTACACGGATCTTTCTCTCCAGCTCTGGTCACCACTGGGGAAAATCCCACTGAACTCTGGTTCACGTCAGAACTCGCTGACCTCCCTCTCAAAACACCCCAAAGGCAGTAATTAGCACGAGGGTAGGAAACAAGGGTTCAGTTCCCCAAATTATGCAAAATCTCCGCCGCTCCACCACAGTGGATGTCCCTCATTGTGAAAACAACACTTCTTTTTGATGAGACGGCGTTTTTATTCAGCTTAAGTCTGCAGACACCTACCCGTGCCACCCTTCCAAGTGAAACACAACCGATGCTCCTGCAGCCCCAGTGGTCACGGGTGGGGGGGGCAGGTATAACCACACGTTGGGTTGTTCTCCCCCGTGCACATCAGCCGAACATCCTACACCCCGTACGCTTACGATAAACGCCCCTAAGTACAAAAGCATCGATACAAGGCTGCATTTTAATACTTTGACTTATTTCTCCATATGACTGCAAGGCGAAGCATTCCAGCTTATGGCCAACCTCTCTGCAGTAGAGATGACTTCTTCTGCTCACCTCAACAGCCTGCTTTTGTCAACACGATGGGAACGAGCCGGTTCTGCTCCTGCTCAGATCGTGTTACACCTAACTCTTATCTCGTAACACTGATATCTGCTTAGAGGAGAGGTCTGCTAATATCAGAACTCAGCTCAACAGAAGATAAACCAGTCCTGCACTAAAGCCAGGTGAAGGACTAAAGCTGAGCCAATGCAAGAAACAGCCCACGGCACTGTAAAACTTTAATTAAAATCTGTGCTAAAACAGGAGGAGGACAAAGAGCCGTAAGATTAACAGAAAAGCCCTAAGTACCATTTGTCATAGAATTCTTTTAGGACTTTGGGGATGTCACCTAGCCCCATTATGCTTCAGTCCACGAGCATGCAAAGCCTTCCTTTACCTTCCCTCTGGTATTCATTTGTAGACATAAGGACAGAGTCTGTTTTACTCGGTCTGTGCAGAAATTAGTAGAATGAGATCCCGCTTTCAGTTGCAGCTGTTCAGGTCCAATAACAGGGACAAAAGTAGTTCCAAATAATAATAATAATACTAAAAAAAACCAAAAAAAGACAGAAAACAGCCTGCTGAGATGGAAAGATTTCAACACAAACAGCTGGAAATACGCTGGAAATCAGGGCATCTCAGTCAGAAGGGCAAACCCTATCCTTGGAGGGGAAACACGGGCTGCATTCCCGCACACCATCCCTCTCCTCTGCAGGGAGAAAGGTCCATGAAACAACGAGGGAAACGCCACCTCGCTCAGAACAAAACCGAAACGGGTTATCTATTTGTTTATTAGATTATGGGGTTCAACTCACTGCTAAGAGCTCCTGACAAGAGCTGACATATGCATTAATTTACTAAAGAGGGCTGTTGCGAAGGAGTTGAAAAAAGTGAGCTATGCCGCTGGATTAAGACCTCGTTCTCCCTGGCTGCGGCTGCACGGCATGATGAAAACAAATCTGTTTTTTCGGTCAGCTTTCTCCCCTGAGGAGGCAGTCAGGGAAGAAGGATGCGTCCTTCAGATACATACTTTCTTATCACCAACCAAACCCTCTCTGTGCCTAGTGATGAAATACAAAACACTGCACAGATCGCAAAACAACCATCTCCCAGAGCTCTTTACTGCTAAGGGACTTCCTCCAGTTTTGGGAGCTGCAGCCAACAGTTTTCAAGCAATCTCAGACTTATCTATTCGTATAAGTGTTTTTGTGTTGTTTTCCCACTCTGGATGTGAATTGCAATCCGAGCGGTCAGAGGAACCCTGATGTGCTGCAGCCTTGGCTTGAGCCTTGGAGCCAGCAGTGGCCCATGCTAGAGAACATCCGGATCCATTCTGCTTGCAAAGGAGAGGGACAACAAAACCCACTGCTGTAACTAAACCACTCCCCTGGGTGATGGGGCCAACCATCCTGCAAGGTGTCCTCAAAGACTTCCGCTGGCTTGAGGGACTGGAGCAAAAACACAAAGTGGGAAATGCATGTAGGGCTCTAACAGATTAACTGATCAAAAAAACCTCCATAAACTGATTTTCAATCTGGCTCATTTAGTTCCTCCCATCCTCTTCCCCACCCCTCCCTATGTAACTCTTATTAACATCCAAACTTTGAAAGATTAAAGCAAAACATATGTCTTTATCAGATGTGTCTTAGTTCAGTGTTTCCACCGATCCGAACAGCGCTGGCTTTCTTCCTTCTATTGCAATCAGTCAGAGCTACTGGGGAGCAGAAAAAGTAGCTAGGTTTTCTTCATGCTACAAAATTAATCACTTTCTTATTCATCAGTGTAACAGTTGAATAATAAATAACATCCTTAATCCCTGAAGATAATTTAAGATAAAATTAAATGTTGGCTAAATAGAATTCACTTCTATCTTCTTCTTTTTTCAAAGTAAACAACTAATGCTCCATATCTCTGTTTACTTATATTTATACTTATATATTATTTATATTTATATTATTTATATTTATATTATTTATATTTATATTTATATGAGGTGGTGGTGTTAGTTCATGGAGGGAGTTTGGTTCCTTTCACTGGTACCTACTAGAAATGTCACACATGATCTGGCTAGACCATGGAAGAGAAATTGGATTATAAACAGAAGAAAAAAAAAAAAAAGAGGGTGTGGGGTACCTTTCCCTGGGTAGATTCCACCTGGAGGTGCTCTACATCCACTCTACTGTACTTTGTATAACAGAGAAGGTAGAGGAGAGAAAAAAAATGATGCAGGCTGTACCAAGGATCGCTGCCCAACAGCCCAAAGCTACTATTACACACTTCCACGTGGAGTTATTGCTGTATTTTGAGCAGAAATACTTTACAGTTTTCATACAATTCAACAAAGCAACTGGTTAGGAACCAATGTGCTAAGCCAATTTTTAGATGTTCCTATGGGTCCACGGCTCTTCCTCTCCTGTGCGATAGATGTAGATGGTTCTCGAGGTTGGTTTACTTGTGGAACTACTCCATCATCCCATACCTTCTGGAGGCAGTTAGAGAAGGGCTACGGGTGAGCAGGCAAAAGGGAAAAATTATCTTGAATGGTATCTATTCAAAAGGCAACACAACACTGGACAAAACTTAATAACGGCAGCGTTTTCTGTAGATACAACTCTGCACACTGAATACCTGCACGTCTGTGAAAATGTACCCTAAATTGTCATTAATTTCAAGTAGAATTATTCCCTTCAAACAATTTTGAAATATCAAGTGGAAGCGCTAGAAGTCCAGATAAGAGGTTTTTTAAAAGGTATTTAGGTGTTTTCCATGGGGGGAGTTAGACACCCAAGGACTTTTCAATAATCTGTTCCAGAGGCACATGATAAAGTTGTACTGTGCATCTGAAAATGTCTTTGTGGTCATTATTCCTTGATTAAAGTCATTAATTTCCATTAGCTTCTAGCTCACTTGATGGGTCTAGACTACACCCTAGCTAGCTTGTCGGTTCTAGATCAGGTTCTAGATCACGTTCCACCTCACTTTTCTGGATCAGTTCTCAAAGTCATTCTAGATAGCTTTATGGTTCTAGATGTGATGCCAGAGCAAATCCAAGATCACTGCACAGTTCTAGAGCTGATTCCAGAGCTCGTTACAGATCGCTTTATAGTTCTAGAGCTCATCCTGGATCACAAATGTCATTCTAGAGCTAATTCTAGATCGCAACATGGTTCTAGAGCTGATTCTGGATGACTTCAAAGTCATAGATATGATTCTAGAACTCCTTCTGGATTACTTCATGGTTCTGGATCTCATTCTAGACAGCTTCATGGGTCTACAGATCATTCTAGAGCACATCATGGATCTAGAGCTCCTCCTAGAGCTGATTTTAAAGTTCCTTCTAGCTTACTTTATGGTTCTAGATTGGTTTCCATGCTGACTGAGGGCTCCATTGGGTTCCGAGGAGGGAGGACGTAGTTCAGGAAGCTGTTTTGTCATCTCACAAGGATTTGGAATACTTGCTGATGATGAGAGCAGTCTCACTGGGGTTTTTCCCAACAAAATTCACTCCCTAAACTGACCCAGGTGGACTCCCTTTTCTCAGAACAGAGGCAGGGAGAAGTGGTGGCAGCATGGCACCTCTGCTGGTTTTGGGAGACACGTGGCTTTCATCTGGTGTTCCCAACAGGAATGACTGTGAGATTGCAGTTATCCAAGCCCATGTTTCAAGCTTCTGATGATTCCGAGAAAACCGTCAATCAAACCAGCAGTTTTGCTGTAACTTTGCTCGGCCTACGATGCCTTCCTTCCCGAGAAAAAGTCTGGCACCATCCCAGGACAGCTGAGAGGGTGCCCTTGCAGTAAAACATACCACACCAAAAGCTGGGTCAGTTATTTGCTGTAGAGAAACCTGGGTGAGATTGTTTTCAGATTGAATCCAAACTTTTCTCTTTAACCAATAGAAAATGAATTACTGAAGTATTTGTGGATATTGTTAAAAGGAAAAATGTGGAAGAAAATTAAAATCTTCTGCAAAGATTGTGGTTTTGTTTGAAAAGCCAGAGATTTTATTCTTGAAATAAAATGTTGTGGAAAAAATAGATAACAAATTGTAGTAACATATTGCTACAGTTCATAGGCTGGACTTTTGGTTTGGCTTTCCCTGCTACTTGGACAATTTCAGGCAAAAAAAAAATTAAATTACGTTAGGTGGGGAGTCTCTCTTGCTTTTCTTTCGTCCTGACTCCTCTTCCAGTCCTGCTGCAGGAAAGTAAAAATCCATTCTGTTCAGAGTAATGATTGATCTTCATTCTAAATCCCCACTGCAATATTAATAACCTCTCAGAAAACAATTAAAAGGGATATACGGTTTGAGCGTGTGCTCAGGGAGCAGGAGAAGAGGATAAATCTTCTATGAGAACGTATGCGTACGGTCTATGCGTACATTTTCACTGTGCCCTACGCATCTCCCCACGCTACCAGAGGCACATTCCTGGAGCAGGGAATGGGAAGGAGAGAGTGCTTAGCAGCACAGGGGAAGGGTGGATGGTCCATCTTACCTTCTAAAAAAAAAAATCCCTCCATCAACACACTTGAATGAACACACCTTCTCTTCCATCAGGAAGAAGATGCCGTGGGAAGGAAAACAACTTCCAATCTGACATCACTGGCAAGTGTAAAGAGCCAGAGAGAGCCCAAGCAGGTGGTTTTCTGAGAAATTATTTTAATGCACAGAGATGCCTGATATGCTGTATGATGACTCACGGAGCCTACATCAATCAGAGCTGGTTATTAGCCCAGTTTCCCTGAGCTTTGAGAATTTCAGAGCCAATGACTCCACTTTCTTCACGAATCACAACAAGAAGAGAAGCATCTTCTGGGCCAACCGCTCTGGACTGGCTTGTCTCCCACTGCTCAAGGTCAGACTGGTTCCATCAACGCTATCCAGCCCCTGGTGAGATGGCCAAAGTGGTGCCCTGGAGAACCATCACTACTCTCTTGCCTTTTTCCAGTCCCAAGTGAAATAATGGGAAGGTTGCGTTGCTGCTTGCCACCACGGTGTTTTTGCAGCGTAACAATGAGAAAGCACACTCTGCCCTGGTGGGAGTGCCTGTGGAGATGTTAAAGGGTGAAGAATCTTCTTAGAGGATCATCTCTGGCACAGGAAAGCAAACATGAGAGTCACGGCCCTAGTGTCTGCCTAGAGAAGAAGAGAAACATCCTCCTTTGGAGAGCACTCACCAGTCATCCAAGGTGACCTCCTTCATGCAAAAGCAAAACTCATTCCTAGATGATTTCAACAATCACAATCAGATTTCCTTAATGAAAGACACCCAAGAGAATAACCACCTTATTTAAAGAGAAAACTTGGGCATGTTTGGGTAGCTGAGCTGTCAAGAAAACAAGAAGTAATCAAGACCACACCTGAGAATGATCTGAAATTAGCCAGTGTTTATCTCTGTACACAAAGGAAGAATTTTAAATTTAAAAATACAGGCATAACCTAGCTTTAAAACCTAGTACCACATCTAGGCAAAACCTACGTGTGGATGTTGAAGATCATTTAAGGAACAGCATCCTCTGCTTTCAAGAGATTTACTCTATATCCTTATCAGACCATACATAACACATCACGTCAAGCATCTTGCTTGATTAAAATCTTTAATTCCACTGGATTTAAAAGACTAATTTGTGAGCCACTCAGACAAGAGCCCAAGGCTAGAGCTGATCGCAAGCACAGAATGGCACGCTGGGACTGCCACACCGAAATCGGCTCTCCTGGTTCTTCAAAATGTTGCAGCTAAACTCACCCAGACAAGATGGGGAAACAAAGGTGTGTGTCCTGTCAGGCAGCAAAATCTTTCAAGGCGGTGGCTCCACACTCATCATGAGAAAGAAGATAAAACCTACTTTGGCTCTCCTTTACTATATATTTAACATTTCCAAGAGAAAAATCAGATGACTGCTTGAAGCTTGGGACGATGCACACCATCTTCAAACCATTCTTGAGCGAAATGTTTAATGTTTCATGTGGTTTGGAAATGGTTTAAATTCCCTGTTGAATTTTTCATGCCTGCACACAATTTAGCCTTTATAAAAAAAAATAAAATCCCCTTTGATTATGTGTTCTGCAGAAAATGTAGAAATTCTTCAGAAGGGATCCTAGCCACTTCCCCCCTCCCTCCTTTTTTTTTTTTTGTTTCTTGTTTTTCAGCTTGCTAGGGTCTGCATATAATATCCTTACTTGGATATGCCCACCAAAGTTATTTCACCACTTGTGCTACTCATAGAAAATCAACTCTACTTTCTTTCCCTCTCTCTCTCTCTCTCTCCATGCCTTTACTTCAACTGAGAGGAATGGGAAGAGTACTGAGGAGAGGCTAAAAGGTTTTAAGACTTTTGGACAGACCTTACCTTTTTTTTTTTTTTTTTTTAATAGAAATTGTAAATGTGCAGCAGGGGAGCATCCAGGGAACCAACCCTGCAGGCAGGCAGCCTGGGAGCAATACAGGCTGCAGAAGGCACGCTGCTCCCAGTGCAGGAGATGCAGCAGGAAAACAGGCGTAATTAGAGCACTGCAATGTGCCAGCTATTCTTGGAGGCAGAACAGCCCCTCGGGAGCTACTGTAGGAGAGCAAAGTGAGGACAGCCCTCAGACCACCCTCACCCACGTCACAGGCATCCCCAGGAACATGAAGCCGCCCTCCCACGTTCTGTCCTGCTGAGCCGCTCAGCCTACAGACACTATCCCTCTGCTGCTTTCGTTCTCTGAACACCTTCATTTTACTGAGCATACACCCCCTAAGATTCCAGGAATATGAACATAAGCCACACACAAATATTATTTTAAAGAAGTGATTCCCATTGTTCTCCTACTTTTGGAGACGCATCTTAAAAAAGCTTCCCTAATACACCGGAACAGGACCCATATTATCTCTTCATAAAAGAAATCAAACTTGTAGGCTTCTAAATTCATTGGTAAGCAGTTCAGACTTCCTTTTATACTGTAAGATTTCCTTCCCATAAGATGCAAGATATACAGCCTTAAGGGAAAAACAGCTTTATGAAGAGGAAGCGACATGTGCCAGAATTGTTCTCTTCCATTATTCGCAACATCCTTTCTCCCTCCCATTGTTCTAATAGATCTGGTCACCAGAAGATACCATCAACAAAGCATCTACCTGCCAAGAGCCCCAGACAACATCTGCTCTTCTGGAGAACCTTCCTGATGTCCAGAAATCATGTTTTCTGTGCATGACCCCTATGCAGTTCTGATAGAAACAAGACTTTACTGCTGGTCCTACCAGAACAACGCTGGAGGAATGGATGGCTTACCAGTCATCAAATACCCGTATATATTTTGGCAGAACTTTGTTGAACAGAAGGATGAAGAAGGAAAAAAGAGAGAGAGAAAACATATTCAAGTAGCAACCAGTGTTACAAGAAAGAAAAATAAAATAAAATAAATCTGATGTCTGTTCCTACACGTGATCCAGAGAAACGTTCCCCGTCGATGCATGTGCCCGCATGTAGCACGGACTCAGTTACATGCTTAAGTTCAAGCGCATGCTTAAATGTGACGTCCCACGGGGCTGTGGAAAGCATTGGTTGAAATGCTTTGCTCAGCAAAAGGATCAGTTTACGTACTTTCCCCAAAGATTCTGATGAAATGAGGCTGAATGGTTGCAGGGGTCCATCTCAGGAGATCCCCAATTCTTCCCCGAAGAAGAATTTCATTTGCTAGGATTTCCCACTTGCACATTCAGCTTTGGGGAATCAGGATGGGAAGCCAGGAGCAGAGAATTTGCAGCATGAGGAATGACAGCATTACCAGGGGTAGCTGATGTAACCACGGATCCCTCTCACGGATCCAGACCACACACCCCACCAGGACCAGTGACATCCCTTCAGTCCCTTTTAAAATCTCCTCTCAGGGGTACCATCTCCCCAGATTCAAGCAGAGGGAAATCCAGGGTTCCTCCGAATCAGACACTGCTCGATTTGGGACAAAAGGAATCTGCTGCCAGGAGGACTGAATGGAGTTGCTAAAAATAAGCAAATATTCCCAGTGTTTCTGCACTCCTCTCCCTGAAGCGAAATGATCAAGAGGATTAATTTTAGAATATGCAGAGTTTTAATGTGAAAAAACAACCAAACCAAGCTGCATCTTAGCTTTTAAGCAAAGACCAGATGGAAAGTCTATCATTAGAAATGCCAAAGGGAAAATACTCTCAAAGTTCGCTCCAGGATGGAAAGGTCATTTCTAGTCATCCTTGGTTTAAATGTTCTCAGAAGCACTCAAGCTTTTCGTAAGAAGATGGTTTTCTTTCAGTTTATCAAGTCGGTTTCCTCCAAAATAAAATAATGAAAAAAACCTCCAAAACAAAACAAAAATCACCAAACAATACAAGACAGAAACTTTAAAGGCAGGCGCCAGTTCTCTTTTATTCCTCTCCAGAGAAAGAGAATCATTAAATTTTTAATGAATTATTGTTTAGATAACAAGAAATGCCACAAAGATGATCTGTTGATTCCACCCAGGGGTGTTTACTTAGAGCTTCACGGGGAGATTTATGAGACGACAGACAACGTGTCAATGAAGTCTGAGGAGCAGCGCTCATCAGGTACCAATGCCAATGAAGAATACATCAAACTGATGAGAAACAAATCAGGTCTCACCCACTACGTTCAAATCAACCTCCAGTGCAGACCATACGCCAGCTGACCGACACAAATCCACCAACCCATCGGCACTGTAACCACCACCTTACTGGTCGTAAGATCTAAGGAGCTCAGCAAGGACCTCCTTAGGGCTACGGATGTCTTCCTAGCTCTAGTAGCTCACTATGGTGACTAGGAAGAGGCAAAATTGTGATCGGTGACTTTCACCGGAGCTATAAGGGTGACCTGAAGACAACACAGTACTTACAGCTTCACTCCACTTGCCAACTCGCACGAGAGCTGCAAACACTCAGCTTGAACGGAGATTTCACCAGTCCCCAGTCTCCACGTGCCAGCTAACTGTGCAACAAACTCCCTCCCCATCACGATAAGCCCACAGCTGAAGGACAGTATGTGAATAAGCCTGTCGGGACACAGTTTCCAAACCCCAACAGGAAAACATTAATCAAAGACAGAATACTCCATTCTCTTATTTTCCAACAAATATAAAAAAAGTACATCGATACGATGATATAAAATTGGCATTTTCACAGTAAACACATCTGCATCCCGGTGCAGATGATTCCCAATAAGAACTGGAGCTACTGGCTAAAGCTGGAAGTGTTTTTTCTTTGCAGGCTATGCCTTTTCTCAGCTCAACTGGGCCAGCCCTGATAAGAAGGATCTGGCTTCAGGTCTTCCTTGTGTGCAAATAACAAATGCATTGGCAAGGTCCAGAGAGCTGTATTTATGTAAATCCCCCCAGAGGAGCCACCGCTGACCTAGCTTAGCAGCAACTGGGCTGCGCCAAGTGTCAGAGGGAAATGTGACCTGCGGTACCGATGAAGGAGGGACAACCAGACAAAACCCAGATTTCATTCGCCAACAGCACGCTGAAATATTGGGATCAGCAAACACACGCTTTGTTGTTTCTTGGCCACTCACAAATAGTGATTATCCCATCTGAAATAACGAACAAACAGGGACAGAGTCCTCCAAGCTCTCTTCTTTTCAAAACACACCCTCATTTTAATCATTTACTGTTTCAAATGGAGGAGAAGGAAAAACAAGAAGGTAAGAAATCAGAGGCGATCAAACCTCCCCTAGTCCCCACACACTGACATTTGCTGCCTTCCAATAGCCTTGACTAATCATTTTTCTAAGTAGCCAAAAGATTTTGCAATTAAATGCTTATAAAAATAAGATGCATCTTTCTGCTTCTTCTGATGCCTGATGAGTTTTCTGGCTCCTCTCATAAAGAGCTTTCATTACTCTGGGCATGACAGAGCCAGAACTGCTACAAGAGAAAGCTCCGATTTCAGCTCCATCCCTGTCACCAACCGAATGCCCAAAACCTTCATCACCACTCTTGGATCACGGGGAAAAAAAAATAAACAAGAAAAAGGGAGTTTAAATCCTCAAATCAGAACCACATTTGCTGGACAGGTTTGTTAGAAAAAACAATCTCTGGCTTGGTGTAAACGAAGCATACTTGGTGAGGCAGGAGGAGATCAAACAGCCAGGGAGCTTCACAATTCCCTTCCTGCAGCCTCACGTTTCTGGTGACAACTGCACTTTCCACCAATGAAATGTGACCTTTAGGCCCTGACATTTAGGCCCAGATTTTACAACTTGTGTTACCTCCGCCTCCAGTTTCACAGGTGGAATTCATAACACTTTAACGTTTAAATAGTTGGCGGTGTCCATCAAACGTGTGTCTTACCCAACAGATTCTTAAAATGGAATATTCCCGCTCCAGAGACCCATGCCATACTGGATGGTCAACTTACACAAGGTATTGAATGTGCCGTATCTCTTGGGAAAATCAACGTGCCAAGTGAAACCTCATCTCTCGAAATAGTTACCCTACTACCATATTTCTCTTTATTTGTTTCCCTACCACAGTTACACAACACATTCTCGCTGGGGCAAAAGGGATCACTAGCAAGGGCGCTTTTGGAGACATACAAACAGGCAGCTCTAAATGTGCACCAGAAACAGGAAGATTGATGGTCTTCCCCCATGAGAAGGCATACCAAGGCAAACGGATCCTCCCTCAGCTTGTCTCAGAAATATCCCAGGAAGCACCGTATACTTCTAGTGGAAAACTGGTGGTTCAGCAACAACTTGTTTAAAAAGTCCAACTGGGATCGTAGGGAAAGAGCTCGGCTGTGATCACGCATCACATCTCTTCTCTTGGATTAGCTGTTAAGGTTCAATTATTTTCTGTCTGGCCAACAAGAGCGATTTACTACCGTGGTTTCAAATACCAAGAGTTTTCAGGCTCAGACAAAGCAATCGTTCCCGCAGCTCCCAAAAAGACTCTTGTCCCTAATGAGGGAAGTGAACAACGGAAGGAAACCTGGAGATCTGGAAGGTGGAGATCCAGCAGCCTGACCCCCTCCTGCTGCCTCAAGGTCATTTCTCCCTCTCAAGGGCACAAGCTGAGCACCTGATGTGCCAACAGAAGTCGTCCAAGTATTCTCACGTTACAAACCCGACTGCTTTTTCTGCTGTAGAGAGGGATTACGGGCTCCATCTCTGCAGGACCACTGTCGGCAGGGACAGGTTAACAAGGAAAATGGAATTACGAATTTAATCCAAACCTAAGGCACTGAATGGACTAAGCAAAAGATGAGGAACATACTGCAACACCCCATACGTTTCCCGTGATGACTGTGTGGCCTCATGTCCACGCTGATACTGGAGGAGATGCACGCCAGCGGTGATTTTACCCAGCTTGCACTTCTTTCATGTGTTGCCTCTTGTCTTTATAAATTCATTTTTACATAAAACAGCTGTGTCAGACCTGAGCTCCCAGTGCAATTTTCCATCGATACTTGCAGAATGAATTCAGTCAGCCAGCTCCTATTTCTCCTTGGGTACCAGACAAAGAATTACAAATGGCTCTATTTGTGCCCAGTCGGTACAAAAAGCCATGTCAAAAATTTAATGGGAAGGAGGAAAGAACCCAATTACAAAAGCAAGATCTGTGAGATAATCTTGGTCTCAGGAGAGTGAGGGGTGGCAATTAGGAACATCTCGTCTATCTGTCAGCTGGGGTCATCTAATGAGCACATTACTGGGAGGAAAGGTGGCACCTTGAAATGCCAATTACAACTTTCCAGACCCAAACTGTGCTTCAGCCTCCTCTGCCCCCTGTGCCTTCATCTCTAACATGACAGGAAGGTAAGCTTGAGCAACAGGAATTCAGTTTTCAAGAAGGAGCCTAATTGCACTGCAGTTTAACAACCAATTAATGGTTTTGCAGAAGTTGTGCGCTCCGCCCGGGGAGCTGCCTGGCTGCGTTGAGGAAGTGCATGGTGTTGACTTCCCAAACTGAGTCACCGTTGTAAGCCCTGGGGTGGTATTTATAGGGTTGGGGGAAAATTTCCAGGAAACATCACTTACTGGCACTTACAAAAATAGCAAGGAAACTCTTCAATTACTAAAACTTTTAAGGAAGAAAGTCTTTCTTCTTTATGACAAGACAGCAAAGCAGCAGCCTCTATGATTTGCTTGGAAGCAGTTACAATTAATATTGTTCCTTATCTCACTTTTGCCTGACAGTAGTAGATGTTGCTCCTAAGCTATTAATTCTGTACGGCTGCAAGGTTGTTTTTCTTCTCTCTTCTACTGATTATTTCCAGGATAAGATGCTGAAGTCAGCCTTGTCTCTGAAAACTTTAGCAACTCTCTCCTGGAACATTTCTGCAACACCATCCATAGGTTGAACCCAAGCCCATGAACACAGAGACTCGAGCGAACACAGGTACCAACAACAGCTCAACAGAGGCCAGCCTGAACCCTTTACCCAACTGCCCAGGATCCCAGTCTGGGGGAATTGTCACAGCCTTCATCAAACCACATGAATCTGCAGGTGAACCTGTCAGTGGATCAACTTATCCCTCTGCAAACCTCGACATGCCCTGGGACCACAGAGCAGACGAAAGCAGAGGAAGGACAAGGATCAGCAGGTGGATCAGTCACCTAGAAGTGGCTGTTCCCCTCCACAGATGCAACGGTTTCCTTATGTCTCCTCAGAGCCAGGCACTAAGCCAGGCTTTCAGAAACATTTTGTTCCCGCAATAGATTTAAGGATGCAACTGCAAAACTGAGGGAGGCTCGACCATCTTCGAGCATGCACCTTTCCATTAAACACATGGGTTTATGCTCTTGCTTAGCAGAGGCAGGCAAACTATCCCAGACTTGCTCCCCTTCCCCTACGCAGCCAGCACACCCCATAGGGAAGGATGCAAGACTAGTTGACCACAGAAATGCAACTTTCTGAATTTAAAAAAAAATAACCTTTTAGAAATATGAGATAGGAGCACACGAGCTTGTCTCCATGCCATGCCACGCACAAAATGCAAATGCCAAATTTTATTACGATGACTTCCAGACTGTCCCCACCATTGCCCTCCCCTCTGAGCCCTCGGGCCAACGTTGGCCAAACTGTCTTTGAGAAGATGTTCCCCTGAATGTCTTACACAAACCAGTAGCTTGGAAGAAGACAGAAAAGCAGAGTAACAGGGGAAAGGCTGCTGGCATGAACTCGACCCGTACCTTCCCCGTTTGACCTCTCAGCTGGGCTGTCCCGGCACGGCTGCTGGGGGGCACGTCGGGTCCAGCTCTCTGCCAAGCTGTCAATCAGCATGGCACATGGTCCATGACACCCATGGGACGTGACACCCCGTGCAATGCAACGGAGACCCAACAAGTTTGTTTTGTACATGCCACAGCGGCGTCGGCAGATACAGCAACGTGCTTTGGCCGGTGCTGACACGGGAAGCATGCGAAGCACTCGTGCGGAGATAAGAGGCTCCCCCCATCTCCCGCCTGAGACATGCTGACCTCCCCTCTCTCCCTTCTCCCTGGCATTGTTAAAGATAATACAAAAATCTGACGCTTATTTTTTAAAATGTCTCTGTTTCAGAGGGGTTTTTTTTCCCCCTTCTGTTTTTCCGAGGCCAATTAAAAATAAAAAGTTTACCAGGAAGACTACAAGAAAAAAAAAAACCCCAAAAAGTGTCTGATCTCCTTGGATCCAGCCTATAAGGATCTCACACATAAAAGAATTATGTCCCTGAGCACTTTCCAACAGACTTTCAGAAAATTTCATCTTTCTACTTCCCTGGCTGGATAGTCTGTTTGAGTAATTTTCTCTTTCTCCCGGGGCTGGTTGCTAAGAGACACGCTATTACTTCTCCCTCTCTTATGACCCGATTACTGTGATCAGCAAAGACAGCGTGCAGACAACAGCCTGACACGGCTCGTACAAGAACATCGGGCTCGTTACAAAATGATGGACTGTATTAACATTCTGCAGCCCCTTCGCTCGCCGTGGCCTTTGCAGAGTCTCCTGGCACAACCGGGGGCTTTTACTTCCCCAGCTTCTGAAGTGCGCCTTCAAACATTTTAAATCGCGGGACTGGGAAGGGAGAAGAATGGACTTTTACCTCCCGCGTTTCCCTGCCTGTCAGCCGGAGCGGTGTTAATGGATCCTCACCGAGAAACCCGCCTTCCCTTACCCTTCCCAAGGAGCAGCCCAGGATCTATGATTATCCCTTTCTGCTCTCATGCAAAAAAACTCGGGTTAGCGCATTCCCTTGGAGAGCTCAACAGCACATTGTAAAGCTGATCTCGACAGGTGACCTGGTCCTGCAAAGAGCTGAGCTGGACTGCTCTGGATAAGGAAAGCAGCTGGAAACGCACCAAACTGTACCTGCCCGGTGGTCCCACAGCAGCCACCAGGATGGATGCCCAACGTGCTTCATGGACGTGGCAGAACAGCCACAGCCTGGCCCTGAGACTTTGCAGAAGACCCCTAGGTGTTGGGGTCGGCGGGGGAGATGGGAAACTTGGAGCTTGCACCGAGGAGCACATGGGGCAAAACATGAAGGAAAGTTGACTTTGTTGATGCCATTACCAAAGAACAGGTCTGCTGCCAGCTGGTATGGCTCAGGATGGGGTCACCAACCTCAGAGACCATCAGTCTCCACTTCGAATTTAACCCTCATCACATCCACTTTTTATAACGAAAATTTCAAACTTCTATAATTTCTTATATTAAACCTATTTTCAAAAGGCTGTGTTTACCAGTACTGTTCTCGTGCCATTTTCCTACACCTGAGGGCCCCCTCTTCTCCCACCAGCATGTCAGGGGCTGCTTCCATGCCTTGGCGAAACAAATGCCAGTTCTCATGTGAGTGTGATTCCTACCAACCAGTCCTTCACGCCAGGTTTCACATCATGGTTTGGTCATGTCTAGACCAAACCAAAACCCTTCCTTAGTCATTGTCATCACAGGACTAAAGAGCTGGAAAAGACCTGCGAGTCTTTTGCACTTCACAGCTCCTCAAATAGTTTGTGTAAATCCCCAATCCTGCTCCTCCAGCATGCTTGCACGTTCCTCTATGGCTCCGACTTTCCAGCGTGCGTGCTACTTAAAGAAGAAGACAGAAGGGGAACTTTCAGATTGTGATGTCTCTTTACTAGGAACTCAACCAGATCCCTACTCATCCTCTTCTGCATAACCACCCTCCCCGGTGCTCACCGACCCTCGGCTCTCGTGTCCAATCCATCTCAACACACTTTGCTCAGCAACAACCATTTCGGGTCTTGTATATTCAGTCCAACTCGTAATTGTGTAGTGTTTGCTGCCAGAAAAACCTGCTCTTTGGCCACAAGTACAGCCTCTGTGGCTTCAAGAGTTGCTCATTCATTCTTCTAACCTTTTATTAGACCAACCTGTAACATAACCCAATAGACATTTATTGGTTGCTCTGCCTTAGCAGTACTCTGTCTGGCAGAGAAAAGGAAAAAAATATACGTATAATCCTTTATTATAACAGCTAGTTTTCAGGGCATGGAAGAGCTGCCTTGGGTGAACATGGGCAAAAAAAATAAAAAATATTACTCGACTGTTAACTGTCGTACAACAATTGTTATTATTTAACAGACCAGCATCTGGAGAATGTTAAAATTTCAGATTAAAATAAAAGGGACAAGTGCTGCCTGCTTGAATTCAAGCTATTTCTGCATTTACATTGCTCTCTTGCTTTGATTGGGCACCACAGCCCTTTAAAACTATATACAGGACAAACATTATCTTTCTAAAAGGAGGTTTGATATAGTTGATGACAGATGTTTGCAATTCGAGTTATAAAAAGATGGCTTCTTTCCATTCCAGCGTATGTCAGAACTGTCTTTTTTTTTTTTCTCTCTTTTTCCCTTCCCTTTTTCGCCCTTTTTCTTTATTCTGCTCAAACTATTGTGGTTCACAGAACAGGACACTGCAAAGATGAATCACTATTCAATGTCTGAAATAATGAAGTGGAAAAATTAAATATAGTATCTTGGTAGAACAGACAGACAGGAGGAAAAGAAAACAAGGAAAAAAAATAGGCATGGCAGAAAAAAAATTAAAAATCTACCTGCTGGGGAGTGTAACGTTTGCTTTATGATACCAAATAACAGAGAAAATACGAGCTCACTCACCAGAATGAAAAACAAGGCTAGGCACTACTTCAAGTACTTCCCAAATAAGAGGCAATGTGTTCCAGAGCCTGTGGAAGTTTAATATTTGTAATTCTAACAAAATACAGTCAGAATTGTTAATAAAACCTGGTGGCTTGACTTGACATTTTGCAAACTACGGGTAAGTGTACTGCTTCCATAAGAGTTTTTATGCACCTGGTTTATGTTGCATTTTCCCCGGTGCCATTATCTGAGGTGGTATTTCAAAAAAGAAAAATGTTCATCCTGCGAGCAAAGCCAAGAGCACAGATGTATGTATTTGTCTCTAACAAAAAAAAAAAAAAAGCCAGATGCTGATGCTATTATCCAGCCCAAGCAGCAACAACTTTTTGGGATGACTGCAATCAAAACAGTTGGACCCACCCATGGCCAGTTTATTCACACTGGTGAGAGCCACAAGTCCTGACACCAGTCCCCATGCTGAGCAAAACTCCACGTCTCCGTAACTCATAAGCTATAGAGTAGAGGGATGCTGCCCGGGCACAGAAAACACCAGCTTGGTCTCACGCCTCTTCAACACAGCTCAGCTTGCTTGGGGCAGTTCAAATCCGTTATTACACAAATGAGAACCACCACTGGTTTCCAACTGGTTTCACTTGGTTCTTAACCAACGGGGAAGAGGATGTCATTAGAGAGAAATCAATGGAGGCTTCCGAAAGGCTGCTCCGAACTGGTTTGCAGCTACCCCTTAATGAGGGACCCCCGCCTTCTCGCTAGTTCTGCGGGGTCCGGGGGCTTTGTTTGTGCTTTAAATGCCCTCCCGTAGAAGGTAGTGAAGCCACCACAAAGAGGCCTGGAGCTGCAAGTTCATTTTCACTAGCTGTTGTTTTATAAGAGCCTGTGGATGATGCAGTCCTGACACTAATGAATAAAGTATTGCTTCATCTGCTCCATTTCATTCAGCAGAAGAAACACATGGAAGAATGAGAGCAAGGATTAAGAAGGACGTTAAAAGTTTATAACATGCGCTTTAAAAAAAGCTTTCTCTAAAAACCAAGCACTAACACGGGGGCACAGTCAGGATAATCTGCAGCAGTAAGGTTACCTCTTTATTCCCCGCTATCTTTTTCATCTCTGCGAGCTCAGTCCTGAGAGAGATGGGACCACAGCATCCATTGCAACCATGGGACCAGAAAAGGGTCTGTACACTCCTCAGCCTATTTTTTTTTTTCTCCCATCAGTGAGCCACTGCCTCCCCCCTGGAGCATCAATGATTTTTTTAGCTGGTGGCAGAGCTGAGGAGCAAGGCGGGGACCAGCAAGTCCCACTGGAAAGACTCTGGTACTCGCAGGACTCAATCCAGCATCAAAGCAACCGAGGAATAACGTATTCCCACGCCTCATCTGGGCTGCAGCAACGGTCCACGTGCATAAGTCACAACACGTGCAAGACAGAGAGCCTCCGCTCCCACCGCGATGAAAGCCTAAATCGCATTATCTCGTGTTAGCATCAGACGAGGCGCACGCAAACCAGCATCGGAGCACAGCTGAGACACGGGTCGTTGCTCCTGCGCTCCAGCCTCCTTCCAACAGCAGGCACAGCACCGCAGAAGCTCTCAAGAAGCACCACAGAGCACTCATGCTGCCTCTCTGCCTCCCAACCAGCACAGCCCTCCCTCCAGCAATGATTCCTCTCGCTATGGTGCAGACCCAGCACAGACAACCAGAAAAAAAAATAAAACACCCAAAACCTGCAGAATTTCCCAAGTCAGCCTGAATTTGTTCTTTCAGGGCTCTCACCGAAGTAATGAATGGGCTCTGGACCCGCTCAGCTTCTCTGAAGTGTCAGAGATTGCAGAGCAGGGAACAACACAGCTAAAACACAGCATGTCTAGTCTGATAAATCCATACCCAAGCTTCAAAAAAAATAAATCAGAGCTACTGATAGCAGCTGCTGTAAACAAAACCCACTAGGTATATCTGCCTATAAAAAAAACCTCAAAAAACCCAACCCAACAAACACCCTGATAGTTCCTGCTCCCCCCCCTACAGATATAGCAGGAATATAATCCACCAGTGCTCAAGAGCCTCCACATGCATGAAGAGCCCTGGGAAAGCCCTGAGAAACCTGGATCAGCCAGGTTCAAGCATACACATAGTCATCAACCCTGGAGCTGGCACTGTTCTGGTGCCTCATCTCATGAGCCACTGCCGTCATCCAACCAAGTAAATGGAAGGAGATGGTCTTAAAAAAAAAAAAAAAAGGCAATTAAAAAAATCAAAAGACCTTCACATGAGTTTTGTTGTTCCCCATATCTGAAAGCCACCCAAGGAAAGGAAGAAGAGCTTGTTTTGATTCTCATCCCTTCATTTAGTTTCCAGCCCTGTAAACCAAGTGACTGTCCTGGGAGGGATGCTGTCTGCACATCCCTTTCTGGCCAGGGCTGGCACTGCAGGATCTTGGTCTGTCTCAGCTTGAGAAACACACCTGATCAGAGTCGTATGAATGAAAGACATCACAAGAATATGAGGAACGTGGTTTCTTGGGAGTGGAGACAGGCATCCTTTGCAGGAGCAGGAGACCTCCTAGGTGCCATGCAATGATCTGTCACTTCCCAGTAAGAGACGATGGACATCTTCCCTTCCCTGCCACCATCAAATCACCTTTCAAGCGACCGCACTTCCAATGATGCGGTATCTAAAGCTTTTAAAGGAAATAAAATTAATACTGTTTCCTTGGAANACTGCAAACACATCCAGCTCCATCGACGGCCCACCCTTGGCCCCAGTGCCACTCTTTCAGAGCCTCTGCTCAGATGTCTGGACACACTTTGATTTCCAGCCTAACTCATTAATTAATTACATGTCCTCCCCACGCACACTTGTTCATCTTGTAGAAAATCATCCTCCCCAAGCTCGAACAGCTCTCCTCCCTCTGTGGGGTAGTAAGATGTCAGGCACCTGCAGGTCCCAGGATCAGTCAGCATTAATCCCCGTGAACGGTCACAGCAGGGAACACTAGCACTAACCCCTCCAGAAACCCAGCCCAGACCACAGCACGGGGAAGTCTGCTCCGGTGTTTGTAGGACCTATAAAAACACAGCNTTTTTTTTTTTTTTGCTCAGTGAGTAAAGAGGATGAGAGCCACTATGCATGCTGCTGGCCAGGGTCTGCTGAGGACCAGAGAGAAGAGGCAGATAGCACCAAAGACAAGTGAGCACAGAGAAAGGAGCCAAATACAAGAGGTGGACTGTCAGGACCCATGGCTGGATGATGTCCCATCCATCTCGGGACCCAACTTCTCCCAACATGCAGAATCATAGAATGGTTTGGGCTGGAAAGGACCTTAGAGATCATCTAGTTCCAGCCCCCTGCCATGGGCAGGGACACCTCCCACTAGCCCAGGTTGCCCAGTTGCTTTCCAACTGCAAACACATCCAGCTCCATCGACGGCCCACCCTTGGCCCCAGTGCCACTCTTTCAGAGCCTCTGCTCAGATGTCTGGACACACTTTGATTTCCAGCCTAACTCATTAATTAATTACATGTCCTCCCCACGCACACTTGTTCATCTTGTAGAAAATCATCCTCCCCAAGCTCGAACAGCAATCCTCCCTCTGTGGGGTAGTAAGATGTCAGGCACCTGCAGGTCCCAGGATCAGTCAGCATTAATCCCCGTGAACGGTCACAGCAGGGAACACTAGCACTAACCCCTCCAGAAACCCAGCCCAGACCACAGGACAGGGAAGTCTGCTCCAGTGTTTGTAGGACCTATAAAAACACAGCTGTTCTCACCTCTGCAGCCAGCTGCACGGCAGAGACCCACGCAGGACCCAGTTAATCAGAGCTGTGCCCTTATTGATTAAGGTTGTTATTATTATTATTATGGCTATTATTATGATTATTTCCTACTACCGCAGTCATACCCAGGGTCCCCAAACAGATCCCTGTGACGGCAAGACATGGCTCATGGTGCCCCTCTACTGAGGGAACCAGTGGGGCACGGAGCGGTCTCCCAGGCTGAATTATTGCTGTAAAAACAAGGGAGGTCATTGAAGAAACAATTAGGGAGCCTGGGGGAGAGAAGGGAGCCATAGAAAGTGAATGAAGCGTGTTGGGCTAAATGTTTTCTCGCTGTCCCCCCCTTGCCTGCCAGATCCCAGCAGCCTCATGTTCTCAGGGTTATATACGGCTGGGTTAATGGCTTTGCACCGGCTGCTGACACCGACCAGCAGCGTGTCACCTTCTGAAAGTGGATTAACTTAAAGCTGCAGGGACACTGTCACATCACAAAGCCAGTCCCTGACCAGGTCTTGGCCAACCCATAGCTCTTCCAGGTCTGTCAGATGAGGATGAGATCTCCAAAAGCCCAGAACCAGGCAATGGAGGGGATTGGGACTAAAAAAATTCCCAACACCTCCCAGTTTCTACCAGACCTGGCGATGTTCAGCTACTTGCGGAACCAGGCAGTCAGGGTTGCGTGAGAAATGTCTGCGTGTCTCACGTCCCCTTCTCAGCCTGCAGCACCTGCTCTGCTCTTATGGAAAGACTCCGTCCCCAAACGCCAAGAAACAAGGAATTTTTTAGAAGGTGATAATGTTCCTGCATCACATATAATCAGATATCCAATCACTAAAGCACTGACAATTAAAAGCATACTGGCGTTTTTCACCAAAAAAAAATAGTGGCTGACCAACAGCAGTTTTCCTAGAAAAAAATGTCACTTTCCATTATTATTTTAAATTTTAGGAGAATTAGAAAAATAAGAATTTCCTATTGATTTGAAGGTGACATTTACAGTGCACTTCAGAAATGGATTATTTTTCCTTTTTTTAATTCCAAATGTCTTTCTCTTCCTCTTACTCTTTAACGTTTTGTTCCTGAAGGCAACAGAACAGGTGCATATGACTTTGCTTTCCCCCTCCAACACATTTTCTTTTTTCGTTCTGAATTCTCCGAAGTTAGAGAGGCAGAGGAAAAGAAACCAAAATACTCGTCAGATTTTTCCAACTTTCCTACAAAATGTTCTTAACTTCAGAAAATTGCTCTCCAGTGCAAGATTTAATATGCTGCTTTGTTTTTCTTTCTCTTTCCTATTATTCTGTAGTCTTCCTGAAAATGCATACGCTTTCAAAAAACAGAGTAGAAAAAGGAAAAAAAAAATACATTACACTTACTGCACTCTACACAAAAGAGGGAAAACTGGTGACGGAACAAAGCAGAGCATCCAAAACCAAAAATCAAAAGCAGGTTTGGCCGTTTGCTTGAATATAACTGAATTTTTCTTTGGGGAGAGGATGGAGAAGAGGAGGGAGAAGACTTTTCTACCCATTTCTAACCATAGTAAATCACTGGGAATAAAAAAATCACCATTTGCCATGACAGCTACCGCTCCTAAAATCCTCATCTTCCACTTTCTGCTGCAGTGAGGTTCCATTACACTCTCCACTGGAGCATCCTGGGTGTTCCACTGGCAGGTTTCCAGCTGCAAACCCCAGAGATGCTCCCCGCCGTGTGCTCCCACTGCTGGGATCTCCCTCCCTCCATGTGTCCACAAGCCAGGAACCCAACTCCCACACTCGCTGCTTGACCACGTGAAGACTTTCATAGCAGGAGGCAGAGGAAGGCCAGCACACCGTGATGGGCAGGCGTTTGTTTTACTGACATAACAGCTCCAGAGGCTATTGCAATGGTCGTGTAAATATCCTGAGTTATACCATTCAACTATTTCATGTTGAAGAGTGTTCCATATTAGAGGGAAAAGAATAAAAGTAAAACTGAATGAAACGAGCACGCTGGAGAGGAAGGACTCAGGTGGGTCGGGTGGTGTTAGGTTGACGGTTGGACTTGACGATCCTTGAGGTCTTTGCCAACCTTCATGATTCTACGATTCTATGACTCCTAGACCCATTCTGCCAACCTGATGCCCTGCCACCTCGATTATACCCATCCTCCCACAGCTCCGTCCCACATTTGCAAAGTATCCCCATTGCATGGGGATGAGAGAACCAACACTCAAAGGGGTTGTTCAAGCCCCAGCTCATTGGATCAACACGTACCAGCAGAGACCAAACAAGCAAAACCCTTTGAAAAGTACCAGTCTTGGACACAGGACATCTGCTTCTAATTACAAACAAGAAAGATCTGTCCCCGTGTCCTCCCCCAGCCCTGCTCCTCTCAGGAGGGTACCTAGGCAGCACAAGGGTAAGAGATACCTTCACATTCTTCTTGATTTAAATGATCTGAAACAGGGAGGCTTCCACAAACTCATCGACAAAGAGCAAGAAAAGAACAGCCCATATTAGCAGTCTGAATTAGACAGTTGGGGTTCCTTCCTGAAAAAATGAATACTTACCATCACCTCCTGGTTGCTTGTACGGGTTGTACTTTGGCTTGGGGGCAACAACAGGCGCAAACTTCTTTGGTGTCTGCTGGGTGGACACCGAGATGCTGGGAGTCCCAAAGGTGTGTGTGGTCTCCATCCTTGCAGTAACGTGTCCAACAGGCTCGTTGGTACTCTTGGGTGGCAGCCAGGATGGGTGGGACATGGTTTGGATCTGAGAGGCAAAGAAAATCACACGTGCATTAGGAATTTAGGCTGGGGAAGTAGCAGTTGCAAACCTATTGCTTTGCTGGTTTATAAAATCAAACCCACAACACTCTTTAACATGTTTAATTTGGGCATGCTTATCTTTAAACATATTGGTCTTAATGTATAGGACTTATGACACAAACTGGTCTTTCTTTCCCCAGTAGGTCAGAATTACTGATCAGCTCGTTGGTGGTATCTGCAAAAAACATTGGATATTTTGCTCTTCAAACCAAAGCGGAGGCAGGTCGATGCCCATCAATCCCACCATCCATTCAGCTAGTAGTGATGTCTTTGCCTTTCCCTGTTGGGCTTTTTTGAGTACGTTAATGTACAACAGTGCAGGTGCTCTGGGGACAAGTGTAGACACAGACAGGCAGACACACTTCCAAAATACACCTTTAGCACATTTTCACATAGCAGTTAGGACCTCACGTCCCAGCAACTCTCATTCAAACTTTTAAGAAACGGGATTTCAGAAGCAGTTAATCATTCTTGATGCCTCCATCTCTGAAAGCCCAGCTTAAGATATTTTAGAAGCATGTCAGTTTTGAAAAAATGCCAGAATTCCACAACCGCTGACAACCAGGCTCCTTTTAGACAACTCGACTTGTGTAACAGAACACAAATCATTACTTATTTATGAAAATCTTGGCTTTGGCCTCTTAAAAGCCTACATCACTTTTGAGAACTGGACTCAGATGCTGCTGAAAATGTTGCCCATAAAAAACCTGTTCGTCGCGATGAAGAAGTGCTTTCCACCGCGCACAAGCCACACTCACTGGGTAGCAGTGATGGTCCTACAGCACCTTCAGATGGACCTACAGAGCTGGATGTGAAATGTGATGAGGAAATGAAGACCCCACACAGACAAAAGCCAATGCTAATTTTGGAGCCTTTGAGCACCCTGTCGCTTCTGCTCATACTCTGCTTTGGTGTCAGGACTCCTCAAGGCAGCTGCGACCCGATCAGGGAAGATTTGTTTTGATCATGGAAAAGGATCAGTGCAGGAGATAGCACCAGGCTGCGGGAGACATGAGCAGATCACCATTGCAGAGAAGCATTTCCATCTGGGAACTGCTGGGACCGAGGAGGAGCAGAGCTATTCTGCCAGCTCATCCTGGGTGGCAAAGCATCTGCATCCTACAAGCTTCATGGTGGATTTCATTCACTTGAGTCCTTTATCAAAGAAGTAAATGAAGACTCTTGGGTATAAACTTGAGAAAGTAGTCCTGCGGGTTCCTGCACAGATAGACTTGTCCTAGCAATGTGCTGTTGGCAATGCTGAGTCGGTGTGAGGGAAAGGAGCAAGGTCTGCACATGGTAGTGTGGTGACAGCACTTCCAGCTAACAGCAATGGCTGTTACTATTGATGTATGTGTGTGTGTGCATATACATATATGTATATATATATACACACACATGTGCTTATTCCAGCCCAGTAAGTTTACTCCAGGTAACAAGGTTCCTCCTTGAGGAATCGCTTCTACTTCAAGTCCCAATGTCTGTCCCAGCACTAGGACAGACACAATTTGTGGTCATCTTCCACCTCCATCACTTCTTGTGTGGGAGAGGAACCGGCAAGTGCCAAACACCAGCCCCAAGACTTGTGGCTCTTCCTCACCGTGCCACTGACTGCTCGGCGTGCACGCACTGGTTTCACCATCCCCGCCACTGGAAGATGAGCCTGTTGTGCCAAGCACTCGATACCAGTGAGAGGAAGCCACCAGGACTGGTTAGAGCATGGCAGGAGCACCCTGGAGATGGACAAGTATCCAAGGCTGAGCTGCAAGGACATGACTTTCTTCCCCCACATGCCTGCCGTCCGACCTTACGTTAACAGTGCGGAGCATCATTCTGAAAGCAAGAAGTGAAAGGCAGGTCCTCCCCACAGGGCTGGAGAGGAAACCAGCCACAACAGGCGGGGGTGGAGGGCACGCGAACCACCTCCCACCTCCCGGTACTTCCCGCTACCAACACCGACCCTGGTGGACCTAGAAAACGACAGCCACTAGAGCAGGAAGATTGAGCTATGCTGCTGCCTCCTCCTCCCACATCCCGCAAAAATATAAAACACAGCAATAAAATTCTGGCAACTCTCTGGGTTTGAAGAGCAGAAAGCAATGAGGGCACTCAGCCGTAAGAGCTAAAGAGGAGAACTCTGCAGAGTTATTACCTTCAAAGACAGCTATACCTTACCCATTGCTAAAAGCATCCCAGAGTTTTATTCTCACAGGTTTTCAGCCCCTGGCTTGACATTTCACACGAAACATCATCCCACTCCATGAAGCACCCTTAGACCCTGGACATACTGATTCAATCAAAAAAAAACCAAAACCAAACCAGCTGCTTCTTAACCACCTCCCAGGCAACACACCTTGGTCCCACGGAGCTCCCACTGCCAGGCTGATGGCAGGGGGATGGGCTAAGTGATGTACAAACCAAGAACATCTGCATCAGTAGCCAGGTGGCACAATGCCGGGGATGGCTGAAGACAATGCGAGTCTTAACAAATGAGCTTAAAAAGCAGACTGCTCTTATGGACAGTTTGGTAGCATGAAGCCCACACTTGAAGCTGGCACACAGCTCCATCTCGGCTACCCTCTAACACATTCATTTTGGCGGTGGTGGTATTTTCTAATTGTTTGCTCACTTGACTTTTTCTCATTCTCTACTTTTCTGTTACGCGTTTGCTGCCACGCATTTTTGCTCTCTGTGCCTCGACAATGTTCCCAGTAAGTTCCCTTTTCCACATCTGTTCCAGCCTCAGCTCCCTAGCCTCAATTAAATGCAGCCTAACTACTTTGCGAGATCATAAAAAAAGAAAATGAATGAATCACTTTTTAACAGCTGAACCTGAACTTCTGGGTTTGCTGTTATTTTCCCCTCATTTTCCCATCTGGCAAAAGGCCAAGATACAAGGGACAGTGGCTCTGCACATTTCTCCACAGTGGAGCACCCTGGCTAATTCAGACAAAGCCACCAGTGCTCCCTCACCGTTCCCCGTTCTATCTTGGGAGCAAAACAGATGAAGGTTTTGTGACGTGGACAAGCAATCAAAACAGCACAGGTGTTTGAGGTGTTTCCTTCCAAAAAAGTTATTTCTGCCAGTTCTATAGTAATCAGGTTTGTTTTCAGAAGTTTCTAAGCCAACGTGTGATGCAGGGCACTGCAGAAGTCACTGGTTGCAACAAGGCTAAAGCTGCTGAGAAACTCAGAGAATAAAAAGAACAAATTATATTTGATATTGCAGGCTTCAGAGAAGGAAGAAACAGGTAAAACATAACGTAGGGAGCATCAAGATGGATGGGCTGGGGGAACCCAAGAAGCAGGACCGGAAAAAACATCCTGGGAGCATGCCCACTGGCAGGTGACAACGATAATCTTCAAAAACAATCCATCCCTTGGGAGAACAGTGAGTCTCACCAGCTTTTTGCTGCACAAGCCACCTACTGCTGCTCCTTGGATGTCAAATGCAAAGGGTCTGACCCCTGTTAAATCTCCAGTTGTCCCCACGTTTCTGCTCCAAGCGGATAATTCATCAGGCATGCTATGCATTCAAGGAGCCCCTTCCTAAAAACCTGAATCAATCTGGCCACCCAACGATTAACACAGCTAGGTTGGAACAGCATTTGTCATCGGAGCCCATGTCCCTGGGAACCCTCCCAGAGCGACAGCAACCTCTCGCTTCCCCACCAGTGCCACATCTCCCTCTGTCCTGGCTGAAGCTTTCTGCATTTCTGCCTGCTGCTCTCACACACCCATCCTCCCTGGGCACCAGAACTCAACATCTCTGGTCCTGGTCTAGCTGCTACAAGTTTTTCCCATGACTTCTAACTCACTGACCACTCTGGCAATACTCTTTCCCCAAATTCCCAGCCCCACAACAGGCAAATCTCCTAAATCTTCCTCACATCATCTCTTTGAAAGTCCTGTTGACCACGGAACTCTACCCAACTATTTCTCCATGAAGCCTTTGTTGAACTGAAGAATATTTGCTAGAAACTACACGTCACCTCGGCCTGAAAGAATGCGAGTATTGAAGAATCCACCATGGCATTAGGTAAATTATTTGGGCAAGCAATTAAGCAACATAATTACAGCTTTTCCTTTATGTCTGGCTCTGCTTCCAACCACTGGATTGAGTTATGTTCCTGCCATCTACATTACAGACCTGCCTCTCTTCCTTACGCAGATCCTTTCAGAACGCAGCCAGGTCATTGGTTAAATCAAATCTTAACATTTAAATTAAGCATCAATTAAACTCACTGTAAAGAGCAGAATTCTCTTGATTCATTCACGTATCTTTACTCTGAACTCTCTTCAATTTTTCAGCAACTTTTTATGAAATGGTGGATGCCAGCCTAAGACCATTTTTTCAAGAATGGTAACTTAAAATAGAAGGGGTAAAATGATGAATAATATCAAAGACAAAAACCAAACTGAAATCAGTTGTGGCTGCCCACGGCTCTGTTATCCTTCCTTCCTTGTAAGCATTAGTCATCACCTACTTTTGGAGGCAGAGGATAAGACCAGACTAACCATGATAAATAACATTAAGAGCAAAGAGAGAAATCATGCTGCATAAATAAGGAAAACAGTGTGCTCTGGTTCTATCATTACAATGATCTTAATGCCCTAAGTTCAGAAAATTCTAACCATGAAAGAACACACCACAGCAGAGGAACCGGAATCCACAAATCCCGAGATGAGACTGTATTATCTAAAAATGTCAAGACCAGGAATATCAATAGAAGATAATACCATGCAGTAATAAATGATAAAAGCCTGACAAGGTTTTTTGTTCCTTTTTTTTTTATGTATGAGCATCAGTACTTATTTTTTTCCTTTAATTACAGGATGTCATTCACCTTTGAGAAGTAAAGGTAAAACAAAGAGGGTTCCAACTCAATTTAGCCTCACATCAGATAAGCAACGGAAGGGTAGAGTACCAATTTGTCTACTCTTGAAATTGTTAGTACATTCATCGCTGAGACAGGCTGGCTTTTCTGTGATTAGACTATACCCAAACAAAACCTTCATTTCATTTTCATATTTATAATGTGGACCAAATACTCCTTGAATGTTGATGGACTTTGCCAAGACAGAAGATTTTGTCCCCGAGTTAATTAAGCTAATGCTTCATAGTGGGTAGCAACAGTGTTTAACAAAAAATGAGCAACAGCGGTCTGTGCTTCCAGACAGTCTGTCTTCCCTCCAAAATCCACTGGCTTGATGGAGGTCCACAATGTTCTGCCTTAGTATCACCCATGCTCAGTTAACCATCACTCCAAAGGCCAAGGAACTGACCAGACACAGGGAGCCAAGACCTTGTTTGCTGACGGCAGACGAAACTGGAAGCCCTATTGTGGTTTCTCTCTTACACTATTCAGAAGCACGATCAAGACATCCCCGTCCTTGGATAACCCAAGCTTGTCTCTAAGGTCTGACAAGAGCCACGTGCAGAAAGGCAGACTGCATTCTTCCCACCCTTCCTTCTCTTCCATGCATGTAAAAGAACTCTAAGAGAAAACTTCTGACTTTATTTCACTATCTGCATTTTAAAGATCAGTTCTAGCACTGAACCAAGGGGATACCCTTCGTGATGCATAATCATGCCACACATTGCCCATTTCAGTTAGAGGTGAAACCCACAAGACTGAATGTTTCTACTCTAAGCTTATTTGTGTTCATTTTTTTGGCCGAAATTCCCAAAAGCACAAACCCAAATGCCCTGCTAAAATACAATTCTTTGTTTTGTCCTCATCACCTCCACTCCACTAATTAGCCTAAAGCAGTAAATGAGGCTGACCAGAGAGATTTGCTCTTTACAAACTCCGAAAGCTGCTTGTTTCTCTTGGCACTGTTCCCCTTTGAATGTTAAATTAATTTATTTCTCCATTTATGGCTGAAGATTTCTAGCCATGAAGCTTTCCTGCTTCTTGTGGCCTCCAAGAGAGGATATAATGTCAAAACTCTGGTCTCATTAGAGGTCTTTACCCAAATATAGGAAGTGCCCTAGGTACTTACAAACTTACATCCCAAGCTCTCCTGGGATGTCTTTCCCATATGGTGCTACTTATCCTCATCAATTTTACATCATATGGGAAATTAGGTGATTTGGGGCAATTGTGGTTCCTTTTAAACTCCCTTTAACCATTGCTGATCTGCACAACATCTCATCGGATTTAAGTCTTGTAATATTAACCAGTCCGAAGAAACTCCTCCCTCAGACCCTCCCTTGACTCTGGCCCTTTGTGCTCCTCAAACACCACGTCAGCAACCAACAGAACTGCAAAGCCCCAAGAACAACCCTGAGCACTGGGGATCCTGTGTGTGGAGCTGACATGACCCTGATCATCTATTAGCAGCGGAGAGCCAACAGGAGTCAACTGAGCCACCAAGCAACCCAGAGACATGAGGAAGAAGAATGGAACATGCTGCCACCCTCCAGCGACTGCCTCCTTGACCACAGGCAAACTTGATGCACGTGGATTCCAACTGCTCATGGCACATCTCTCCCTGAGATCAGGTTTCTTTACTTGCACCCACTTTACACTGTTTCTGGGCATTTCTTGAAGCTTAGTTTTAGTCTTTCACAGCAGGCATCAGCTGGAGCAAGTTTAAATCTCCCTCTGCCCCCAGACCCAGAGTTTCCTAGATAAGGGAGGTCACCTCAGCTCAATCCCCTCAAAATAAATAAATTAATTTAAAAAAAAAAATCAAAGTCACTTCTTCAGTTAAACAGGACTGAAAGCACACACCAATTTCCTGCTGTGGGACATCACTAATGTAATCACAGGAATTAAAGGAGAAAGAAATCTAGTAGGAGCACTGCCTGTGCTGAATTATTCCTTGAAGCATATAATCTAGTATCATCTCACTCTGGTTTTAACAGCGTCAATGAAATTTCCATGGGATCCTCCAGAAGACCTGATTTAAATTCAAAGCTCACCCTGCTTTGAGCAAGGGCTTTGCCCAGATGACCTCCAGAGATCCCTTCCAAAATCAATTATTCTATGATTCTAAAACCCCCGGACTTCCAGCTGTGGCTTTATCTGCATTCAAAAGAATTTGCAGCAATAAAGCTGTATCCCACTTTAGATATGCCAGCAATATCACCTACTGGCAATGCAACATTATCTTCCTTATTCTCTAGTTGCAATGGTTCACAAATGAACACAGCATGTGCCCATTCGTGGACGAAATAACCAATACTCAGAAAAAAAATTATTTTTTCCCCCTAGTCACACTTTGCTTTTTGCCAGCAGATCCACACCAGTTTGGGATGTGACTTTTGTTTTATACACTAAGTCTTCTGACATAACAGGAAGACAGCAAGGCCATCGTGGAGATGGTAAAGATGTGACCGCAAAGAACATTCTACGTGCTACAAAGATGCTTGCTGCAGGTTAACATCACCATGAATATAGTTCATCAGCTAGGAACCCAATACCACATTCATTCTTACACCAAAATCCTGCTGCTGGAACAATTTTGGTATCAACCCAAAACTTACCTTTCCATAAATTTCTTTCTTAGCTCACTTCTCTCATATCAGCTTCAATAGTGGAAAAGCTAGAAGGGCAAACTAAACATAAACCTCCTTTTCTTTCCCAATTCCATTAGCAGTTTTGGGATTAGATGCAGGCTATTTGAATTTGACTGCTGCTGCAAAACACGTACATAAAAGCTGATGAACGAGATCCTCCTTTTACAGCCATGTCATACCCTGGTGCTGGATGACAAACTAGGCTTTAAAAATCCCAATAAATTGAACTTGACCAGCCCATGTGCGCTGAAACGAAGAGAGAGCATTGGTTCCCCGGAGACAGATAGATCTCTCTTATCTGATACAACTCTTAACGACCGCATCACGATTTCACCAGAGAGCAGGCTGATTCTTGACTTCTGTGGTATGAGACAATCCTCAGCAACTCCAAGCATAATCATATTGGATAAAATGTTAATCCAAGGCCTCAGCCACTTGTGGTCACAACAAACCCCAGGGCAATTGCAATGGCCGAGGTAGACCTGGTGGCCTGCCCAAAATCCCTACTCAAACACAGCAAAGTTTGCGGTTGAACCTTAAGAGCTGAGCCAGGAGGTAGCTCTGAGCCAGATAAATTTCTTCCAATTCTTAAAGCTTCTCTTCCTGATAACTTGACCTACAAGTTCATGAGGGTGTTGCTGCACCACGAAGAAAAGATGAGTGGCTGTTTCAGAATTTTGTGTATGAGAAAATATACTAATAGGGACAATAAAAGAACAGGCAGAATAATGCAAAAAAAAAGTTATTTTGGGAGCCTCAGACCATGAGGTCCCTTACACAAATACTGTTTTTCCTGCATATGATTTATTTTCAAGATTCCTCTGCCAAAAAAAGAGCTGCCTTTATTCCTTCTGTGCCCATATTCATTGTCTTGCCTATAGCACAGCTCAGTACTTGGCTTCCTACCTCAGCAAGGCACTGCCAAGCAGCACAGAGCTTATCCATCAAATAAAACAGTGAAGGGACTGGACTTCTCAAACAGCGGAGACATCCTGGAATCAGGCCTATCAAGACGGTCACATAGAAAAGAAATCAGAATAACAAGAGATGGCAAAGTTAAAACTGTTAGAGCAAGCCCAGGCTGTCTGGATGCTGATGCTGGCTGTAAACAAGAAAGAACCGTGCAGAACTAACCCCCAGCTCAGCAGTGAGATATTAACAAAGACCCCAGTGGGACCATGGCAGCATATTGACACATGGATAATTGTATTAGCTTTGCAGAGTGCTGTGTGTATCTGCCTCAGCCTGGGGAGATACAGCAGGAATCTGAGCTCAGTAGAGAGGGGGAAGCTGATACAGAGTGAAGAAGGAAGCAGAGCGGAGTTTGAGGTCCTATCCAGCAAGGCTAGCGTGGGCGTAGGTGGGTGGTTTTTTTTTTAATTTACAGTAGGTTCCTTCCACTCCACTTCTGTTCTAAAATAGCTGTGGTTTCAGAAAGACTCAGCTGCCACCATCCTTGGAAGAAAACAGATCCGCAACTGGCAGCCTGAACCCCAAGCCACTGAGATGATTTCTGCAAAGGGAAAAGGAGCTGCAGCCCAGAAGACGGGCACAGCACTGGCCACACTCAAGGAGGGCACAAGCACTATAAACCTTCTTGTGACACCTCCAGGACCTGCCAGTATGAACCAACTTTCAAACGGTAATGCCTAAAAAGTAACCAATTAGTGCAATTAATGGGCAGGAACCATGTCACGGATGGAAATCTTTAATCCTTGATTCTTTTCCTCCCACCTTATCCACTTAACTTTTCCTCCCCCAGATGCCAAGCCATCCTGGAAGTCAGAGCCTCGAGTATGACAAACCCCTGGATGATTTGTCCCTGCCCATGGCAGGGGGTTGGAACAAGATGATCTTTAAGGGTCCTTCCAACACAAACCATTCTATGATGTCTCCTCTTTCCTGGGCACTGTCTGGGCTTCTCCCGAAGCAAACCCACATGCAGTTTGCTTTACTGGCAATGACAGCACACACTGGACTCGTATTTGACCTAGTGACCAGCGCCTACTCCATGTCCTTTCATCAAGGAATAGAGAAGAATAAAAGGCATATTTTGAGATGGTGCCTAAGCTGGAGGAGCTCCAGAATGTCCATGTTCACATGGATAGGAAGGTCATATGGTGATGCTACCCCAATGCCATTTACAATAAATACACCACAGAGCTCATCGAGAACACGGCTGTTCAAAGAGGGGTGTGCTAGAAGCACGGGGAAACGGGTGAAGAGCAATACTAAGAGCAAAGGCACGCATGCCATGGCACTCTGGTGCATATCAAGGTAGAGCTCTCTTTTAGCAACCATTCTGCTCTGAATAAACCTCGTGACTGAAGGCAAGTGCTTGAGATTTTATTTTCAATTCTTCTTTGAAACTCATAAAACCACCGAACACCAGCCGAGGAAGCTGTTGCTCTTCCCTTTTAGCTCAGTGTCCGTTCATTCAAGAACAGCGATACTCAAAGCTCTGCGAGGTAATTCCTCAGGTGGGACAAACCACAGTGCCAGCACTGAATTTAACCCAGCCAGGCATCCACGCTGGCCTTGCCATTGTGCTAAACAAGCTCATTGTACTAAAAAAATACTAATTTCTCCACCACTATCACACTGGCGTCCTCTGTTCTGACCACCCAAATTAATTGTTTGTTCCCCTTCCCAGGAATCAGAATGAAGTTTTGTTGTGACAAAAGAGTTTCTGTACCAGACTGGCCACATCAGTTCCCAAAAAAAAGTGAAACGGCTCAAATCTGACATTCTCCAGGAAAACATTACAGCGCCCATCCATCTCCACCGCACCTTCGAAGAAGAGAGTGTAGGGGAGTGGTGGAAGAGAGGAAATGAATCATGAGCAGGGGGAACTTTTGGAGGGAAGGAAGAACCAAACTTTTATTGTATCTGGAGACAGTGATACACTGCTGTGTTATAGCCACTGCTGGCAACCACTTGTGTTCTGCTTCTGAACTGCGCTAGGGCAGCTGGTGAGTGCACACGCAGCTCCGTTAATCAAACACCCTCCGATAGCTGCTACTGCTGTCTCCAAGGTCGAAGGCAAAGCATGTTCCCGCACACAACCAAGGGTCTGCAAGGCATTTCAGCATGCCTTTGCTGTGTAATGCACATATTTCTCTTTTAAAGTAACACAGCTGCCAACACCGTAATCATTCCATGGCGACCTTCAACCCCGCAGCCCCTTAAGTGTTTGATTACCTCCAGCAGAGCCCGTGTCCCAGGTGAGCTGTACCACCACAGCTCTCTGCCAGCTGAAGCAAGCACACTGCACCGCAGGAAATCACAATCTGGGCAAATCCCGTCTAACATCTACCATCACTCTTTGCTCCTGCAAGTTTGGCCTCGTTTACTGCAAAATATCTAGGACAAAAGGCAAGACAGCAACAAGAAACCACCTTTGAGACTGGAATTATTGCATGTTTCTTTTCATGAGATCCTGGGGGAGAGAAGATGCTTGTTCCTCTGCATGGACTCTCTAAGGGGCTACGGAGGCCAGCCAAATAATGTAACTGAGGCACCTGAGTTGCATGTACATACCCAAAGCTTTCTTGTTTTTAAGTTAGAAACCGCTGCCTCAAGTCATAAAAATACTGTGTTTTGAAATTGTATTGATATGTTCTTGGCACAGAAAAAAATAAACTGCAAATGCAACCAATACGGAAACTTGAGCTGCCTTTTGTTCTGCAGGACTTAAAACACTAAGGGGAAAACCTAAGCAAGAAATTAAATTGATCCATGGAAAGCTGACGTCTGTTAGGACTGCTGCACAGATCCCTATTCTGAAACCAGCTTGAGTGCATGAAGGCATAACCTGCCCTTTTAGGTTGCTCCCATCAGGTTCCTTGAGATGACACTGCCGGAGACGTCATCCTGAGGAATCACTTCCAAGGCAAGTCCCTTTTTAAAGCAATCTACCCCAGTTTTTGTGAACCAATACCACCAAGGAACAGCTTCACCTGCTCTCCCCATGCCAGCTCTGCCCTCCCTCCTCTGCAGCCCCTCTACAATCCACTGCCCTTCCAACTGAAGTTATGATCTCATAGCTCTCGTTGATACAGGAAGGTTATTTAACCATGCAAGGAATACGAATGCATGCACATATGTACGCATACACATGTGCACATGCCTGGTTTTTTGACTCTACATCATTTGCTCAGGAAATGGGTAGAGGGAAAGAATAAGGAGAGAAACCAACAGTTGCTCACATGGATCAACACTTCCAGGCTCTCTCTCTCTTTTGCAGCTCATCTCACTCATACTTGTGGTTTCAACATGTGATTCACATTAGGCCCCTCTGCTCACCATTTGATGGGTCTGTTAAACAGATGTGAATTTATTTAGTCACAGAGCCCGCTCTTTACACTGCCTCTTTGTAGAGCAGATGGGTTGGTTTTTTTCCCCCCCCTGTTCAACAATATCCAGATAACGCTCACACCCAGCGCACAGGTTTGCTCGATGATTTAGTACGAAAAGGAACATGAAGACAGGCATGATCTCACAGCTTCAGCAGCTGGGACACACCATGAGAGGCAACGGTACCGATGGGGAATGCCAAACTGCAACACCAGCAACGTCTAGAGAAACCTAAGATCTCAGGGATCCCTGAGGCCAGCCCCATAACTTCAGGCAAACGAGGGATGCACGCTGCACCCAGCAGGGACCAAAAGACATCACGCCACCAACCACCCATCGCCAAGCATGTCTCTCCACCCGAAAGCCCTGGCGGAAGAGCGAGCTGAAGGGTAAGCTCCTGCAACATTCATGGGGACATGAAACCATGTGCATCTCCTGGGAGTCCTCAGCGTGGTGAAATAGCCTGGAAAAGCTCTTCGCTCCCTGTGTGGGCATTCCTCCTTCTGCACTGAGAGTGCCTTTGGCAATGGATGAAGCAGAACTGCACAAAGGCCCTCTCAGAGCAGAATCAGATTGCCCACATGAGAAGTACGCTCGGAACAGCTATTGCACTTTAAATTCACACCCTGGCTTTGTTTCGCAACGCTCTCTCTCCCTGTGCAGAAGGGCCCTAGGCTTCAGATTCAATTTCTACCCATATTATCAATAGCTGAGCACTGCTCCCATCCGACGGCAGGACACGGCCCGTGCAAGGGGCCAAAATCCAACCTGGGAGGGGAAGGATGAGCTTCACCCTTACTTTCCGCTACCCTGCACATGGATGCGCCTCTATATTGCTTTCAATGACCTCACCCTAGCAAACAGCCCTGCTATGTGGGTAAATTGTCTCTGCTTTACCCCAGAAACCAGCCACAGGATGTGTGCACATGGCAAATGCCAATGTCACACCCACACCTGCGCAAGGATCTAACTCCCTTCACAAAAGCTGCAGCCCCATCTTTCAGTCCCAGCTTCGCTCTCCATGCATTGCCCACCTGTTACAAAGATGACCTCAGTTTTTAGGAGAAATTTCTTAGAACTTCCATTAACTCGCCAGAAAAAAAAAATAAAATAAAAATGTATATACACACACACTTTAGATGTGTTTATATTAAAACTTGGGTTATCTGGAGAATGAGACTCCCAGTTTCAGAAGGGAAGCAAAAGTGGAATTCTGCTTAAAAGGCACCCGGGACACGGCCATTAACACCCCTCCTTGGGGGCCCCAAAGCTGAACACTTACAAGAGCAGAAAAATATGCGTGGCTTTCTTTTGTGGGGGTGTGCATATAATTAAGCAGTATTAAAAAGCTAGTAGGTATTAAGCAGTAAAATATTTTGAATAAGAGAAGACTGGAACTGAAAAGGACAGCTGAGTCCTTGCAGGGAGACAGCTCTAAAGCACCTCGTGTCTTCTGAGAGCTTTTTTTTTCTTTTTTCTTGGCAAGTTCTGAGCCACCACGGTGTAATTTTCATTCCTATTAATGACCACGCTATCCAAATATGCTCTGTATGGTCCACACACCAGCACTTCACTCTTTTGTACATCTTCAGAAGCAGCAACAAAGCAAAACACTGCGAAAAAAAGACTTTCATAAGCATCAAGCAAATTTATGTGCCCAATTCCCAGCGGCTGGTTGCCTAACCTTCAGTATGAGCCTTCAATAACTTTCTCGGAGCAGTCGAACAATGTGCTTTATTTCCTCAGTGTAAGTACAATGAAATTTCCTCCCGCTTTGCCCCACCTGCTCCACAGCCACGATGGGGCTGGTGCTGCGGCAGGACCGATGACAAGGGGGACACGGCATCGGGGAACGGGGGTCCCCTCCCGTGCCTTCAGGCTGGGTAGGAAACCTTTCAGGGCATCCCTCTCCATCTGCATCCTCCCTTCCTTGTCACCTCCATCTGGACACTGGGGACAACATTTAGCTCCTTCTTTACACTTGGGAGCTCAGAGACAAGAAGTGCTCGTTATCCCACCGCAAAGTGCGCAGAGCTGAAAGGCATCCGAAATGCAAAGTACGGCCACGCAGACCTCGGTGAAGGGTTAAAACCAAGGGGGAGTGGAGCTCTCGCAGCTGGCAAAGGCTCACGATGGATAGCAGCGAGCGGTTCAGAAGAAAATTAAGAAAACATTTTGAATGCCCCCCTAAAAAGGAACAAATAGGTCCAACGCTCCAACAGAAGGGGATTTTTTTTGCATCTCTGAATGATAGCGCTTCGCTTTTATGGCCTGCGGCTGCTTGGGAAATTCAAAGCTATTTCTCTGAAGAATTCACTTGGACAAGCTTTATGGCTTTGATCAGTTAACTATTTTTTAATGCTAATCCACCCCAGTGATATTTGTCCTCCTTTTCCCCATGTGCACAGAAGCACAGACACAGACAAATACGACACAAAAGCAAACATTAGCCAGATGAACAGCCAAGAACAATGACATCCAGAGCCCATAACCAAACACCAACTTCATTCTGTTTTATTCTTTTCTCTCCCAGTGGCTCAAGGTCCTTTGGCCCAGTAGGACCTGCTAATGGAAATTGAGGAACCAAATTTCGGTGCCCAGCAGGTATAATGCTCTTGCAGTGATTTGGCCACAACTATTCTCACTCAAGTAAGAATTTTAAATCATTTCCCCTAAAAGTTGCAATAAAACGTGGCTCAAAGGCCTTATTTAAAACTTAACACAAACTCCCGCAAGCAGCCCAAGTGCTGCCCCATCCTCAAGATGAACAAATAAAGGTGCAGAAATAGCACCTTGCTTATAATTATAGAGCAAAGATAAAAATCATTCAAGAACAGGGCTGCAGTTATTGGACACCCATCATCCCACTGGAAATGCTCTAACCTCCCCCTTGCAGCCTGAGCGTGACACTAAGCAAAACCCCATTTACAACCTCAGCATATGAACTGGTCTAGGGCACCGAGGTCTAACTGTGTACCAGGAACCTGCCGAGGACGTAAGCCCATACTCAATTATCTGTCCTATTAGCTGCACCACTGTGACATCCTATGACATTTATAGCACCACTACACCAAAAAAAACCCCAATAAGGGCCAGCCTCTGCTCTGCAGCACCTTTGGCATTCAGGCTGCTATCTAAACTCCTCTTGCTGTCTTTGGGTAACAGATTCCGGCAGTATTTCCTGTGGCAGAGAATTACCCAGGCTGATTACCCTCTGTGGCAAAGTGAAGAAATCCTGGAAGCAATTTTCTGTCTCAATTGTTCCCAGAGTGCAGGAACAATCTTTTAGCCCTCTTCCTATTTTCTGCTCGATGCCATCCAGGCTCAGAAGGCAGAATCCATCACGATGATGCCTCAGGTCTGCCTGGGTCCTGCAAACGCTCGCCCAGGTAAAACTTTACACGTGAGCAGCCCTACAGAATCTTAACCTTGCACCAGCCTTGAACTTGGCCACAAAGTTTTTAGAGGAGAAAAAAAATGGAACAAGATAGCTGAGAAACAAAGTACCTGGGAAACGTTCAGCCCTAGGTAGGACCCAGCTTATCTCAACACTGTGATGCACATTTCTTAACCTAGCCCTTTCAAAATTCACTCCCAGATTTTTAAAGGAAATCAGGAAAAAGCAGCTGTAGCTGAGAGCTGTACATCACAGGTAGAGCTCATAGGACAATAAATCATTTTTTCAAACTAAAAACTTCATTACCATGGATTTTTTTCTTTTTAGAAAAAAAAAAAAGGCATTTTCTATGGGGTAAAAAAGCGCCACACCACTTTTAAGAGAAAAATCTAAATGCTGATGCCTTTCTACCAGAGCCTGAAAGCACTCCTGTGCAAAACTACCATCCCAGCGCTGACTGCACTCGCAGGTGTGGAAGGCTGGTTTCCAGTTTCTGAAGTGCCTGTGGAGCCAACGCACTCCATGAGGCACCATCGTCCTGGGGCACTGGGAATCCCAGGCTGCAGGGCCAGGGGAGCTGTGCTTTGGCGACAAGCCTGACCCACACAGAGGGGGAAAGGACCGGGTGCTGCGTACCAACCTGCACCCCGCCAGGTATGCTGCAGCAGTGACTCCAAAAATGTATTTTTTCAACATTTTGACAACAAATGCTTCTTACCCATGTACACACCCACGCTTGGAATTATTCAATCAGAACCTCATTTTCCACCCAAAAGAGTGTTGATAGAAAATGTTCAGCTTGCCCTAATCAACGGGGTTTTAGCATAAATCAAAATATTTTCCAGAATTGACACTGTCGGTGCTCAGAGAACGAGCTCTTTAGATAATCTGCCTCCAAAGGCAGGTACTGACCTTTCAGTTGTGCTATTACTTTTTTTTAATAAAGGTAAAATTTAAAATATTGTTACTGTTCAGCCAACGCTGCTGGGAGAGAGGGAGGGAAGGGGGCTGTGTGCCTGCCGCAGAATCTCATGGCCAATCTCAGTATCGCTCCATTTTCCAAGGAGGAATTTGGTAGCGAACAACCTTTTCCTTGTACACAAACATTTTTAATTTCATGCCCTGCTAATCATACATCTGTTAGAGCTCCTTTTTTCCATCCATTGTGATAACGATAATAGAAGAAAAATCATCGCGCTAACAACGTGGTTTGTCTAAAATGAAAATTGAATAATAATCAACCTTCCTCCGTGGGATGAGGGAATGCAGCAACAAGCAGCAGCACTTGAAGACTGTCTGATTTGATCTAAGGAAGACATTTTTTACGATGAAACTGGTGAGACGCTGGCCCAGGTTGCCCAGAGAAGCTGTGGATGCCCCATCCCTGGAGGGGTTCAAGGCCAGGCTGGATGAGGCTTTGGGCAACCTGGGCTAGTGGGAGGTGTCCCTGCCCATGGCAGGGGGTTGGACTAGATTAGATGATCTTTAAAATTCCCTTCTAACTCAAACCTTTCTATGATTTTTTTGATTCAGAGACTTGCTGTCTTGTACTGCCCACGCTCCTCTTTTCTGGACTGCTCAGACACAGCTTTTGCCTTTCTAGACTCCTCCTATTCCCATAGCCATGCTGGGCCAACTCCAGATCAGAAATATTGCACTTGTAAGACCTACACAACAATAACTCTGCAAGTTTTAATAACCAATGACAACACATCTGAAGCCCCAGGTAATGTGGCACAAAGACATTATGGGCAGAGGTACACGGCTCCGCTACATCCAAGACTCCTCCCTGGCCTCTGGTCTCCACACCAGCATCCCAAACGCCTCTCCCTCCAGAGGCTGCTTTGGAAAGCACAGTAGGTCCCCTCATCCTCATCAAGAAGCACAATTGTTTGAGTAATCGGCTTTAAGGAGCCTTGTGCATTAACTACTATCTATTAATTACTCCCATTCTGCAGATAAGCAAACAGAAGAACAAAAGAGGGGCAGTACCCTAGTGTAAATTCACAAAGGGGGGGTTCAGGGCTCCCTGACCTCAGTCCAGAGTAACCAAAGCCACTGGGGAGTGGACTCGGACATCCCCAGCCCCCTGCCTCCTCCAGGAGCAACACCAACCCTGCTCCGCACAACCACCCCTTCAGCTCACGTGAGGATGCACATGCAGCCTTGAGATCCTTATTTTATTTGTCCCTCCGTGCCAAAGCTGTAGGGTTTAGAAACATTCCTGTGTAAGCCAGCTGTTTTACTCACCAGGCAGTTTTACCCCTGGAAGCATCAGTGCTGCTGCCTGAGCCCCAGCATGCAGCAGGCTTGGGGCAAACACTGGGGACACAAGGTGAAGGTGACCCAAACCAGGCTGTACCTAAGACTAGGTGACCATGACCAGCATGCACACAGGCATTGACACCTCCCATCTGTCAATACGCAAAAGCATTCAGCTCTGGACTTTTCCCACCTCTAATCAAAGTGCATCCAGTCAAACAACTCTACCAGAATTAACATTCAAAAGGGAGGGGGAAGGAAGGAAGGAAAAAAAAAAAAGACTTTGTTGAGCAAAAGTACTCTGAGACACATTTGATGTAATAGTCATATGATTAACAAACTGTCATATCAAAGTTTTCTGCAAAGTAGGAACACTCTGACAGTTCATATTTTAAAAACTGACATTTTGATTCATTACTGTAAATAGCACTCTGCATTAAATATTGTGACAAGGCATACAGCGTATTTTTTGAGCTCTATAACATTTAGGAAGTACTCTTTTTTTTTTTTTAAAGCATGTATAATATCAAAAGCAGTTAAAGCAGAACTCCATGAAAGCTTCTAGAGGAGAGAATCATCATTTCTGAAATAGCCTACTTCTCCTCCATCATCTTGAGCACTGCCAGGAACTTTGGCCCACAAGGATCTTAATGTAATGTTTGCATAATAAAATAGGGAATTGTCTCGTGGAACAAAAGAGCTATAAGGAAAGTGACTACATTAAATAATGTAAAATTACTCAGTAGGAAATCATCCCAAAGTTGGCGTAAGGGGAAGAATACTAAAAGGTGCTGAATTACTCCGTGTCTCTGAGAGCACAGGTTCACAAGACAAACAACACGACATCCCAATGACTGTCCACACGTGCACCTTGATCATCCTCACAGCCTCTAGCCACGTGTTTTGCCCCCTCCTCTGTCTCACCACTCATACCTGGAAAGGATAAAAGTGACTGTATGGGCAGAAATGAGGGTGGGGGACACACACAGCAGGGCCACCTCGTCTACCAACAGTGCAAACTCAAGACTGGTTGAACCTGCTCATGAAACCACCTCCTGAGCTCAGTTATTGCCCATCTCCCAACACCCAGAGCCCACATTCTTCCCAGAGGCTCTGCTCTGTCTGTTTAGACCATGAGCTCTCAGGGACAGGAGATGTCTCTCTGCCTGCACAAGGAGAGCTCCCACTCAGCCGGTCCCCAAGGACCTGCTGAAACCCATCCGTGCGCAGAGAGCGGCTCCCACCCCTGCAACCCACCGCAGGCAGAGGCAGGGCCAGCAACACACTCACACTGGTAGGGCAAAAGGGGAGAGCTGCCCAGATGGAGCTATGGGGGTCTTCTGCTCACATGGAGGTCCACAGCTGTACGGATGCTGTGAGCCACCAGAACTGACCCACCAGCCAAGACCATTTAATCCCCTCATCACTCCCTGCCAACTTCCTCCCTGTTCATAGATCCCTTTCCCTGGACCACCAGTATCAAGGCAAACAGGACTGGGCTCAGAAGCAATAATGCAAATATTTTGCATTTCCTCAAAAGCAGCCTGCATGACAGAAAAAATTTTTTTAAAAAAATAGCTCCAGCTAAAACAGAAATACCTGATAGGGCAGCAGAGGAAAGCCAGAGGCTGCCTAGCCTGTCTGTAAGATGCTCAGGTGTTATTAGGACTGCAGTCAAAATAAAAAAGAAAGAAAAATGATTACCATCACCAGTACTTGCAGCCAGCTGCAAGTGGAGCTCTGGGCTCAGCCTACTGAGAGAATGGATAAGCTGCCATGAACATGAGCCTGGAGCCTCGCCTGGGACATGGAGTCACCCGCACTGAGGATGGATCACAATGCTGTTTTAACAGGGGACTGATCCAGCTTCCCCAGGAGCTGCTACACACCGCTCGCATGCTGGAAATCTCGCGGATGGGTTTGCGTGCCAGCAAGTGTGGTAGTAGCAGTGGTCTAGCCAGACACCCAAAACATATTGGCACCACTATAATTTGTCCATTCACCAATATGTTTTCCTAAAAACACCCATATGCTTTTGCTGCAGATTCCCATATGCTTTTGCAAAGAGAAACAAAAACATTTTGTTAGTTGCAAGCGATTGATCACTGCGTATTTCACAGAAGTCAAGCAGAAAAACAACAACAAAAAAAAGCAGTCGGCTGCTTCCCCCTCCCTTTCCTCTCTGTTCATGGAGGGAACTGTGAAGAGCAGGGAAAAAAATCCAGCCCACAGCAAAATACACATACAGCTCTATTTTTTTTTTTTTTGCACTGCAAGATATTCTAGGAATTACAGGAGGAATCTTCATTAAAAACAAGCTATCAAAGATCTGGCAGCCAGCGGCATACCAGACAGTAATTCCGCGTTGGGTGTTCGGCTCCACGCTCAGCTCGGGTCCTCGCCACCGAACACAGCCCGCAGGAATCCCGGCTCCTGGAGGAGCACATTAAACGAGCCGGGAAGGGGACAGGATGATAAAGAGGTTACAGCTTTTTAGATTCACAAGACAGCTCACTGGATCCCAAATCTCTACCTGCAGGTATAAAGCCCCCTCCTGCATGTAGGGCTTCCCAGGAAGGTGCTGCCTGGCTAATGCAAATCCCAAAGCAGCGACCACGCGAGGGATGCGGGCAGGCTGCTCGGTCCGACGGGGAGCAGGCATGTGGGTGTACAAGTATGTGTGTGGCAGGGCTGGAGCGTGTGGGAACCGCAGCTGGTTAGCTGGAGACTCGTTAAGAAATGTGGCAAACCCACGGCCAGCATTCAAAGAGAAGCGCAAAATATTTCTCTGGAGAAAGATTAGTGCGTGTTCTTCTTTATACAAATAAAATTAAGGAGAGAATCATAATATGGACAAATCAATTAACTCCTCAAAAGGCAAGGGCACAGCATGCAAGAGCAGAGGAGAGAAGAGCAGCTTTGTCACAGAGACACTGAAGCCATGCGCAGCCTTTCTTCCCTGGAAAAAGAAATTCAGCCGTTGCCGTGGGAAGTTCTGATGTTAGCCTTGTCTTCATCACGCTGTTAGGGGAATACAGCTGCCTCCTCCCCGAAGCGGCTGTGCACATCCCTGGACAGTGCTGCAGCCCCGTGCATAAAGAGCTTGGGATCATCTTTGTGGAGACTATGAAAATATACGAGGGCAGGTGCCAAAGGGCTGGGGCAGTGCTTGACTTGGTACTTTCAGCCTTAGGGGAGGTGTTTGAGGCTGATTTTCTATGTGGAACCCCCAGAACAGCGTGCACCCTTCTATCGGAATGAAGGCTTTCTGTGCTGCAGTCCCACGTTCTACCGTTCTCCAGCAAATTTAACCGGGAAGGTTCTCTGTGAAGTTAGTGTTTTCTTACAGCGATCTAACCTCACACAAAGCCTAACGAGAGGCCAGATACAATAGGTCAAGAGCCCAATTTTCCACAAAAACAAAGCTGAGAAAATAGCGCAGGGGAAGAGAAATCAATCTCTTGCACAGGGCACAGAGTAAAAAACAATTTGTCGGAGACAGCTTGCTTGGCAAGAGGCATTTTATGAAATGTTTTTGTCCTGAGAGAAGATGTAAGCACCTGAACATCTGACTTCACCGTTCACAGATATAGAGATGCTGTTGCTTAAGCTTCGAATGGAAAGCAAAATGAACACTGTCGCAGTTAGTTAACAGTCTATAAGGATGGGCTTCTTCCTAGATTTCATATTTTACAGCAACCCTCTGGGACAGTTTATTAGCCTGAGCCAGGAAAGCTGCCACAGAAAGAGCGGGACTAACAGGAGAGCTGACATTAATCTTCCATAACCCAGCAACTGGGAAGACCAGGCTTTGAACCAAATTCTGCTCTCTTGCTATTCATCTCCTGTCCTCTACTTATTAATCCCTTGTCTGTCTTTGTCTTTCAACGTTTATTAATGGCCCCGACTGTTTGCAGTAAACAGGATGCTGAAATCTCATCTCCAGCTAGCCATAACTTATAAGACAAAAAAAACCCAAAAACACACCAAAAAAAATCAACCCAAGAAGAGGGCAAAGGAAGAAAGGAGGGATGCGCATTGCGTATCGAAAAGGCAGAAGGAAAGTGCCTTTATATTCAGTGACACAAGGAGCACTCCCCATTTCCACATGCTGTACAGGCATCTTAGGATTCTCAAGCCAGGTAACGCCAGGGCAAGTGAAGTAACTCCACTAGTCAAAACCCTCAGGGCAGTGGAAGAACAAAACCCAGCACACACCTTCCCACACAGCAACGGGTCGTTTTGGACCAATGCTGGCTGGCAAGGCAGTCCATGCACCATGTGTGGCCTCCTGGGGCTGCCACCAGGCTCAGGGAAACACCAAGGACCGCCCGGAGCCACTGAGCCCGCCTGAGGCACCTCTCCTCCTGGAGAGTTATAGACCAGCAGTGACAGACCAGCCACCAGCTATCCCTCTTCATCAGTTCTCTGCTTCTCAGCAGGGCTGCTCCCTGATGTCTTCCTGGAAGACCTACTTCCTTGACGTGGCTCCTTTTTTGCAACCTTACCTGAAGGCTCACCCCCACTGCAATTCGTCATATTGCAGGATGGGCACAAAGCGCAATTCATGTCCTACACATAAGATGGCAAGGAACTCCTACAAGAGTTCGGGGTGGTTTATCAGGCTGATCCTTAATCCACAGCTAAGTATCTCCAAGGAATTTAATGGGACAGGTAATGCTGAAGAATGAATTGACACTGGATATAAGGAGGACATTTTTTACGATAAGGGTGGAGAGACAATGGCCCAGGTTGCCCAGAGAAGCTGTGGATGCCCCATCCCTGGAGGGGTTCAAGGCCAGGCTGGATGAGGCTTTGAGCAATAGTAAAACCACCTCCTGGGATACCCCGACTTCCACCTCCCCGGGTTTTGGAGAAATGCTCATCGCTTGCTGAATGACCAAATGTGGTCCCAGGGTCTTCCCACTTCCTCCAAATGCAGCAGTTGGCAGAAGCCCCAGGATCTGACCCACTCCTCACCTGGAAGCAAGGCAGTCCCGTCAGGCACCCAGACAGACGGACGGACAGGCTCTTCCAAGGGACCTCTGTGGGAGCAAACAGAAAGGTCAGAATCAACACTTTGCTCGTTGTAAAAGCAGAAAGTAAATCCAGCTGGCTGTGACACCTCAGCAAGAAAACAGCCTCAGAAGGGCCCATAATGCCAGCTGCCCTCCTGTACAGAGCAGACCATGGCTTTTTTCTCCCCCCTCTGATACAATTCATGTGTCAGTCTGTCCCTGTTCTGACCCGTGTAAGGGTTTCTCCCCCCTTGGCAGGACAGACTACATCCGAGCAAGTGTCGGAGTCACTGAGGTTTATTTGAGAGAGGAGCTACTTGTTTTAAATCACTGCAGAGCTGGTGAAAGGCACTGACGTAAAGGCTCCAGGTAACAAAGTCTCTTTCAAAGCCTGACCAGACACCCTTCTGCCTCTCATGCTCCAAGGACCTCTTCTTCCCCAGCCTCCTCTGCTGCTCCAGCCACCAGTGAGTCACTCCCGCGACTCTGGCTTTGCCATGAGAGCATCAAAAAGAACCAAAGCTGAGATGGGATGCATAAAACACACACCAATTGTGGAAAAAAAACAAGCGGTAGGGTGGGACAGCCCAAACCCCACCTCCACACCTCCAGCTCTGGTTTCCTTCTGAGTGCCTCCAAAAACACCCAGCGAAAAAGAAAACACAGGTTTGCTACGTTACCACAAGCTGCTTACAACCAGCAGCCTTTCATGCTTCCAGCTTATTGATATTTGAGCTTACTCTGGTGTTTTCTATTTCCTTTCATCTCCGTCCTGGAGAAGAAACAAGTTTAAAATACTCTAGTGATGATTGGTGCAAGGTCCAGTCCACCCCTGCCTGCCCCAGCTCTCCCAGTCTGCCACGCTCCCGGCACCCCCCAGCTCCTCCAAACTGCATCCTCACCCCTATTCTCCTAAAGCCGAATTAACTCTTAACAAATTCAAAAATCATTAAAGAGAGGGAGGAGAGACATATCTAACCAGGTTTTTTTTCCTTTTTTTTTTTTTCCAGGAAACCAGGCTGAAACCCATCAGCCCAACCATCTTTGCTCAGGAGAACCAGGTCTGGGTGGAGAAAGAGGAGCAGAGGGGAGGAGATCTGCCCCAGTTGTTTCCCATCCACACTGAAGCGCCAAGAAGCACAGAGAAATTTGCTGAGGACCTGCCCACGCAGACACTGGCTATTCCTTTCATATTTGCCATGACACAGAAATCACGTTAACATTTTTTGCAAGCACTGTCAGCCCGTATCGAGTAACAGCAAAGAGGCAGACAGGTGTCCTGACCACAGAGGAGACAGCATATGCGAACAGTTTGGAATTTATTATTACTGTGATTTTTTTTTCAAGGGGGGAACAAATCCCCAAGATTTTTCTGTGCATGATACATTTTCTGCTCCCTGTTTGATGTCGCTTTCAGACTGAAGACTTCAAATAGCTAACGCTAACCTATGCCTTAAGCTTGCTTTAAACTAACGCCCTTCATGTGACCAGAAATGAATGCATGGTGAATCACTTATGCCACACACAGCGGGGGTGAGGAGCAGCGGTCCACGTCTCCCAAGCACAACACGGACACAAACCCATCGGGGAAAAGGAGATCCCAGCCCTTTGCACGTCTGGAGCCGGAAAGCACCAGCTCTGGGTCAACAGCCCAACCATGAGCAGCCAGAGAGAACATGACTGCTGGCATTTTCTGCAAAGTATGTAGAGATATATATATAATCTGCATAGGCTGCACTTCCACTCTCCCTGCCTGCCTTGGGGAGATGCTTCAGAGAAGCTGCATTTTAATTACTAGCCCCAATCAAGGGAATGCGATCTTGACAGCAAGGGAAAGAGAAAAACGCAAAGTTACAGACTTCGGGGTATGTGGGTCCCAGGTCTTCGCTTCTTTGCTGACATTAGTGCTTCCAGAAATTAAATCAAAACCCCACTTAACTTCAGAGAGGTTGCAATTTGCATCTAAAGTGCTGCCTAAGCCTCAGTTGTAATAAACAGATACAGCTCCACTGAAATCGAAGGAGTTGTTCTGATTTTGTCTGGTTGCAAATCTACAGAGCCATAAACATTACAGCTCATCCAACCTCCAGCTAAATATCTTCTATTAGAAGACCATTATCTTTGTCAGATTGATTTGGACAACTTGTTTAAAGCACTCTTGAAGACTCATTAGCATCTTTGGGTTTTGGTGGTTGTATTTTAAGAATAAACCCTAACAGCTATTAAACACTTGAAAAAGGCAAGTTAACAGTTTACAAACAAAGTTGGAGTGGAGATATAACTATGTCTTTGGCTTTTCATTGGAAAAAGAATGGGTAAAATGGAGGGAGCAAGGAAACAGAAAAATTAAATTGAGCTGTGCACACTGAAAAAAAATCACCCATGTTATCTGACAGGGATGAGGGAAGCAAAAACAATCTAGCAAAAACCAATCCTCTCCTTTTGAACTTCTGATCGGCAGCAGAGCAATGCTATGACCTGTTTTACAGCTCCCTGCCCCAGGGTGGATGCTACTGACCATCACCACATCTATACCAAAGACCCACGGTTGCCGCCTTTAAACCATCTCAGCAAATGAGCTGGTTTCCCTTGGGCAAAGGCCACCCCATGCTCTGTACCCAAGCACCTGTTCAGGTTGTTGAGCTGCCACAGCTTTGTTGATGGAGCAGAGTCTCTGTTTGTTTTTTTCAGTTATTTATTCAAATTACGCTGCCAAGCATCAGGGATATGCCAAACCTCAGACAGGGAGAGGTGGAAGAATCTTGCCGACGTTTTGCAGAAAATCTGTGAGCATCCCAGGCGCTGCCCCAGGGTTCAGGTGCTGACCAGGAAGGGCCACCAATACCTCACTGGAAAGAAACCCTTTTTAGCAGCTCCTCAACCTGTGAGCCTTCGGAAAGGGCAGCCCTGACCAGCATCACAACCCATGTCAGCCACATAGAAGAGCAGTGGGAACATTTGCACTATTTCCTCGGCTGTTTTTAATTTCACTCATCTATCACTCAAGGCAGGGAAATACTCCGAGATCCTGGTGTTTGGGTGCCTCTCACTTCAGAAACAGCTTTGCAAGCCAGCAAGGTGGCAGCACCGCTAGGTCCTGTGCTAAGAGCATCACGAGGGCACTGGGGTACCAGCCCACGTCTCGCAGCTATCCAGCTGCTCCATCACGGCGGGACAGCAGCAGATGGGAGCTACACACATCCCAACTGCGCTCCTGAGCTGGCAGGTCACCATGCGTACAGGTACATCTGTGACACCCGTACAGGTGCCTGCACTGACCGTAGCTCTCTGCTAGCTAGAGAAAGGGCAGAGAGCAGCACAGCCGCACAACGCGCACCTACCACCAGTGTGTGCACAGGGGTGGTGGGGCACAGGGACATGTACAGCCCCTCAAGGTGGACTCCATCGTAATTCCCTTCTGCTCTTCCAGCCCTGGATGCAATGTTAAAAATCCACAGCTCCAGACTCCAGCCCACATGCTGCTACTCCAGCTCAGTGAGGAGAGGATGAGCTCGATTTCACCAGCCAAATGGGAAGGGACCAAAAAAAAAAATTATTATTAGCAATAATATTTTATTAAAATCAAACAAACACGCCCCCAGCAAATCAAAGACAAAACAGAAGAAGACATATGGAGAAACCGTCTCCACTATTGCTTCAGTGGCAGAGAGGAGCTCCCATTTGTATCCAAAGCTCGGGTAGCTCAGGTGCAGGAGGAAAGCCATCACAGTCAGCCAATGTCACGCCCCATGGCACCACCCTCCCATACCAAAGTGCTACTGAACCGTGAGAGCAGCTTTTCGGGGAGGATGAAAGGGGAGAGGATGCTCGGACACTCTACTTGGTGCTGCCCAGCATCGTTTGCTGAGCAACATCTGGGACAACCTCCACACACATCCCTCTTGCACTGCAGATCAATAGCCAAACCTCAAGCACCCAGGTGTGCAGGGCACGACGAGCACCCGGGGTACAGGACAGCCAGCACCCAGGCAGGCAGGGTCTGCCAGCCCCTCACCCAAACCCCTGCCACGCACAGCTTCCCCAAGCACTAGTGGGCAGGTTTGGTCCCCGAGGACCCTCTCGCACCAGCCCAGTCTCCCCACCGCTACGTAGGAGCTTCCCAGAGAGACCAAAGAGAAAGTCAGGCACAGCTCAAATAAGCACCTGGATCTACAAACAACAGATTAAATTCTCAAGCTACAAAACTATGTTTTAGCAAAAGTGCAATTGAACTCCATGTACTTGTTACATTTCTAAATATACTCCGGTTGTCAAGACAACAAAGAGACTGATGGATCTCTAAAGTGTACTGTATCTATTTAATTGTCAGCATTTCAGACTGACTCGAGGAGGGAAAAAAATGCTGCGTGATAAGTCTAATTGTCATGGTTACCACTGGCTAACCCCATAACAAAAATATATATATATTCTAGCTAAATGTGCCAAGCCATGTGAGGAGCAGATGGGAGACATTTTCATTACTGCGACAGCCTCCACTGGAAAACTAAACTTCAGGAAGGATGCGAGAGACTCTACTGAGATCTCAGACACAACAGACACCGTGGGCTGCATCTTCCCAGTCCTTTGGCAGCAGTTGCTCAGGCTTTTCCTCCACATTTATCCACCCCGTGCGTCCCGGGACAACCCCCAGGGCTGGGGCTCCCTAACTTGCTGTTTGGGGATCTCAGCCGTCACCCAGAAAAGCCCAAAATGTGACTCCTTAAAAGTCTCTGGCAAAATCTCCTGTGCAACCACCATGGATTTGAGCTCCCACCCTCACCCCCTCCTCCCTCCAGGCAGCCGTATCCCAGCCCATGGGCATCGCTCAGCCTGCTACAGCCCAGCCCTTCTGCTCCCGAATTGCTAACAGCTAAAACGAGGGCTACGTCCAGCCTCGGAGAAGAGAAACAAGTGGAAAGAAACAGCCAGCCACTGCTGCAGATACATGGGAAACATCGCGCAGTCCCAGCCAGCCTCTGCACCCTGTTTGACAAACACGATTCAACAGCACGAAGAGTATCAACATCCAGGTGAGGTCCCTCCTGAAAGGGATGCTTTCCAAAAAACACCCTCCAACGCTGGCTTTTTACATGGAAGACCTCCACAGCAAGATCCAAGATACCTACCTGTGTGTAAAATGACTGCGGCTTTCCTTCACTGACCTAAATTCATCCACCTGTGCTCGGTTCTCACTTTTCTTTCATTTAACCAAAGTTTAAGTTGCAGGAGAAAGGCACAAGTTCCATCCAGGGATGAGAAGCCATGGAAAATAACTCATGTTCACCTGCTGAACACTGTTATCAATGAGTGGTCACGTTTCCAATCAGGCTGAAGCTTCCCCAACATTTTTGACAAAAACCACATCAAAGCCAAATCATCCTTAAAAATTTTTTTTTCCCAAACCGTTTCTCTCCTTTATACAGATAAAAGCTCTGTATCTCTGCTGTCAGATGCTTTCGTGGAAACCATAAGGCATTGCCTAAAACCATCTCCAGGAGAGCCACAAAAGAAAATTCAATCTGGTTGGAAAACACCACTTTCCAGGCGCCTCAAGCAACGCGTTTTGAGTTTGTGGTATCTTCCCTGGAGCTTGCCCTTGCTCATCAACAAGATGAACAATTTCTGAATTCCAAATATGAGATTCTCGGTGATGTAAAATGATCTCTCGTGCCTACCGATACAGTCACCGTGCGGTTCATCCTCACGTACTGCTTCACAGAGCTGCCTGTGCACGGAGATGGGCGGTGAACGTCAAAACAGAAGCAGCACAGAAGTGTTATTTCCAGGGTTTGTGGGAGAATTAATTCAAATACTACTAAGGTTAAGAGCTAAAAAGGACTCTTGGGCACAAAGAAGCCTACATCTCCATTAGAGTCAAAGGGAATTAAAGGAAACTGGTTTTTTAGAAGTATTAGGGTACACTCAAAGAGAAGCAACATCAGCATTTCGTCCCTAGGTGCCTCGATAATTCTGAAACTAAGCATTACCCATAAGAAACTTCAAAGAGATGACAGCCCTTCTGAACGCTGGATCCAGAGCTTAACGGAGCTGAAATCGCAAACAACCGAGAGCTTAAAATCATGCTCCAAAGTGCGTCTTTCAACATCACATGGGTGCAGGAACCTCACTTTGGTTTTCCTGAAAGTGGTTACTGAAAGTGCTCGCCTAGGGCACCAAGCTCTTAGGCTACGGCGTCGGGACAGCTATTACATTCTGTTCTAATAAAGTACGTGCTCTCTGGAGCAAACTCCCCAGAATGACTCCTTTGCTTTGGCACAAATGGGCTCATTTAGCTCAGATAAAAGGATGTTCCCTTGCATCATTTTTTTTTTTTCCTTTGGTAAGATAGAGAAACAGTTAATTTTGCTAAATGAGCGCTCTGTTGCCATGACTTCACTGCAGACAAACACAAAGCCATCAAGCTCCTTTTCCTTGGGCGTTGTTTTTTTTTTTTTTAAACAGGTATTTGATCATCTTGATTCTCTTCTTTCTCTTCCCAACATTTGGATTTCCAGAAAAACCCCACAGTCAGACAGATTCATAATGGCTACAGCTATCCACTGAACTAGAGAGAGATTCCTGCACACACTCATCCCCTTCCAGTCCACCTCCGACTCCAACACGCCAGGCAGAGCTGCCCGCAGCAGCAGGCAGTGAATCTCTCCCAAGACAACTCGAAATTTCTGGGATTATTCCCTGAAAGCCAGAATTCCCACGCTCCTGCCAAGGACTCAAGGACGGCTCCATCCTGCTCGCTGCCAAGCCAGGCTGTTGCCCAGGATTTCACCCCAGTCTGAAACCAGAAGCCTCAATTCAAGTCCTTCCCACTGCCTCAGTTTCCCAGGCGGATGAAGAAGGCTGCGTGTACATGTCGGTGTTGCAACACTGGCTGAGTTATTCCCGACGTACACTGGGGATTAAGAGTATTACAGACTTTAGTGAGGTAGAAGGCTTTTTTCTTTTTTCTTTTTTTAATGTTTGCATTGAATAGACAGACTAAGTAGAAATGGCATTTGTAGCCTGCAGCCATTATCCTCGTAAATGGCTTATTACAGCACGCAGCCTACCAGCTCACCTCCATCCCGTCTCACTTAAACACATGTAGGTGGAAGCGCTGCTCGTTCCAGAGAACCTTCATTTTTCCTGCCTTCGCCTGATGGAGATTCTTGATAGCTGGGCTCACAAGACAGGGCTTCGGATATAAATATTTCAGTACGAGGTTGTTGTTTGGTACCTATTTATGACAATCACAGAACAATTAATTACTTCCCATCTAAGACTAATTCCCGTCTCTTCCAAAAAGGCTGAAGGAGGCAGGGGGAGGGGGGGGGGGGTTGTCTCAAGATTTTCAATTTCCTGATGAGTCACAGCAGATCCACTACAATAAGCTCAAGACTTCAATCAGACTGTTCCTTATCAAGGTATATTCAATACGTTACTAAGATGTGGAGTGTGCTATTTTAAGGGCTAATTTCAGGCTTTGTATGCGTAGCACCTTCTCATCCAAACACGCGCTTTCTCCTGGACGAGGCAGATGTACCTCCTGCACCACCATCCCTTCTCCCCCACCAAATCATATAGATAAATAAACTCTGCGAGGGCAGAAGGTAAAGAATTGTATATTTGTTGCACCGATTTTCGCATCACATAACCCTGCAATAGGTAGCCCTCTCTCCCACTTCATTAGCTCATTCCCTGCCCCTTGGCAATAAAATTACTTGTGTGACAGCAGCATCTGACAAGAAGAAAACATTCACAGACTGCACAGGTTGCAACAAGTCCACAGCGTCTTGCTTTCTTCGTTCTAGGGCCAAGAATCATACATTTATTTTTCTGCCGCAGGGAGCAACTCTGCATCCCTGTACGAACCCTCAATTGTCCCCAGTTCCCACGCCACCCACTCACAAGCTCCCAGGCTCCATCGAGCAGGCAGGAGACACCTTGCCCAACCTCTGAGGAGCAACAGAGGTTATGGGGACCAGCAGGTGCCCTCTGGTCCTCAGCAGTTCCTTTATTTAACAAACTCTTAGATATAATTTATGGTGTTGATTGCACAATTGATCCCGGACAGGTCATCTGAAACTACAACAGGATGCACTCAGGATGAGCCCAAACACTGGAGTGGAAACTGCCTCATCCGACCAAAGATGACTATGAAGAGCAGAGCAACAGCCCCATCTCCCTGGACCATTCAAGGGCCCAGGTTCTCCAAACAACGGAGCTCAAAGTTCCCAAACACCACCAGCTGCCTAAAAAATGTGTAGCTATGATTCTATAAATAGGTAAAGACCACAGCGTATGGGTGAGAGACCAGGCACAGGAGACAGACAGCTATGCTCTCATTTTTAGACTCACTAGCTCATCAAGGACATTGTGAGTTGCTGTAAGAGCAGCCACTGCACAGACACCAGCACAAGAATGAAGAAATTTTTCCATGTGAGGGTGGTTAGACACTGGAACAGGGTGCCCAGAGCAGCTGTGGATGCCCCATCCCTGGAGGGGTTCAAGGCCAGGCTGGATGAGGCTTTGAGCAACCTGGGCTAGTGGGAGGTGTCCCTGCCCATGGCAGGGGGGTGGAACTCAGTGATCCTTAAGGTCCTTTCCGACCCAAACCATTCTGGGATTCTAAGACTACACTTGTGCTACTCGCTAACGGCAGTTAAGTCAAAGTATTCAGATGACATGTAACCAAGGTCTCACATTTGTCTCGCCAGCTCTCCAATGGTGAACAAACCTACAATTAGCTATGAAGACCTGTCACCATCTCTTTTCTTTTCTTCTCCTTGGAAACATTTTCCCGTAAATTCTAATTTTATGCCAACAGAAATTAGGAACACTTTTGATCCTCGCAGTGCCCTCCACCTGTTGGTGTAATTGAACTGTCAAAGCAACGCAAAGGACGTGGCCATGGATACTCCACTAGAGTCAACGGATCCTCCAAGGCTCAGTGCCTCCTCGGGTGCTACTTTAAAGGTGTCAGTGTCTCTACATCCATCCCATTTATCTACAAAACTTACAGTACCTTAGGAATAGTCAAGCAGAAGCAAGCAGTGAAGGATTATTTCCAACTTGGAAGAACCAAGGAAGAAAATAGACTGAGCTCAGCTGTGAGTTCAAAACATGGCAAATCTCCTCGAGTGGGCTCGGTTAGTTAAGGTCACTTTAATTAAGGTGAGGATGCTCACCTGAATTTTATAGATTGCCATTAAATACACTATCATCTCAGTCTGGGTGTTTACAGGACAGGCACTAAGTTCCACAAGGCCTACAATGGCATTCACCTTGAGATGCGGGTGCCAGAGCAACACAGCTCTGGATACACACGAACCCCCAGCTGGAATCTCAGTGTCCGCTCTCTCTGCTCCAGAGTACCTGGGATAAAGTTTCTTGAGTGAGTTTGGACTGGACTGGCCAGCATGCTTTTCTACCGTCTGCTTGACCGCACAGCTCTCCTCTTCTGCGGGTGGCAACCGGCTCCTTTGAAGAAAGTGTTAAGCAGAGATCACAAGCCGATGGCCTCAGCTGTGCCACAGAGAGTGCCTGCGGAGTCGCTGCCTCAAGACAAGTGCCAGCAACTTTCTTAAAAACTAGTGTCATGAATAAAATAGGGCCACACTCATGAAGGTAACAAAAAAAAAAAAAAAAAAGGAAAAAAAACACCAAAAAAAAATAATCCACCTCAACCTAAAGGGACAGCACTTTTTTTTTTTTTTTGGACAATATTGCTGGTAGCCTATGGCTCTGCAGCCTAAACAGACAAGTGATGAGATTCAGGCTCATCTCACGTTCTTAAAACATGCAAGACCAGGATTCTCCCACGCCAGGCAGTTAAGTCTCCGTGCCTTCCTAAAAAGCCATTTGGAAAGTTTCTAAATGCAGCAGAAGATAAATAAACCTGCTCAGTCTATGCGTGCATCTCCCTCTCCTCCCATTAGCACCCGGGGAGAAGGTTGGCTTAGAGCAAGACAACATTTCAATTTGAATATGAATCACTCCTCTGGTGAGAAAACAAAACAGAAGCCCATTTCACATGAGCCTTATCTCAAGATATAATGAAAACAGACACATCTAACAGGAGCAATGGAAGTCAAGCACTGGCTCAGACAAACAACACCACTTCCCATCCTAGAGGATCCCAAAGTGCTTCACAAACTCATAGAAGCAGGAATCATTTCTTCTGCCACTCTGGGTGGGTACTCAGCTCAGCACCACACCGGAGTTCATGATGGAGGGAAGAACATCATCGAGCAGAAACTGTGTGAGCGTTCAGGTAGGCATCATCCTTCGGTGGGAACTGGACCACTCTCCTGGAAAGTGGAAATTGGTTTAATTTTGATTCATACGATTCAAAATGGCATTATGTGGGCTGAGCACCAGCCATGCACCATGTTGTACTTAAAAGTGACCGGCTGCGAAGAGGATGGAAATCAAACTCGTGAACGCTGCTCTCTCCAGCTTCTGGTTCAAAAGGTTACAGAAAACAGCGGCAAGGTAGAGGATTGAAATAGCTGAACCTGCCTGAGGATTACAAATGAACATCTTATCATCCGCAGCACTGAGGGATCAGGATTTCCTGCCCCTGGTCCAGCTGCTATCTCAACATGGAGTTGAGAGTAAATCCCTTCTCCCCTCCCCAGCTCCCAGCCAGCAGGCACAGTGAAATTCAACCACTGCTAGGAACAGCCTGGAAGAAAGCAAAGCATTACTTTAGCTCTTGCCTATCACTGGCTTTGACAGAACATTGACAGAAGCACCATTTTCATCCCCTTCTTCTCTGCCCCTTCACTCTTTCCATCCACCCACTGTGCCCACGGTCCATGCCGTCACCTCGCTGAAGACAGTCATGGCCCATAGAGTGTTGGTCAACGGAGACTCAATCCAGACTCGAACCTTTCACATGCCACTGAAATACCAACAAAGAACTACAGAAATCCTTCAAGGAAGAGGTCCCAGGCAAGTGATCCGCACATTTCCAGAGCGAAATGTTTACTTCTCCTCCTGGCAGCATCTGGAAGATTGCAGACTATTTACCTGCACCTTGGAAACAGCTATTTAATCCTACAAACACATCAACAATTCACCTTGACTCAAAATAATAGTTTTCTGAGCTCTGCTGAAACAATGACAAGAGCTTTTTTTTTTTTTTTGGCAAATGTCTGATAAAGCTTTTCTGAAAGGAGCTTACTTAGTCTTTTCCCACAATATATTCCATATACAGCTGCCATTCCAGAAACAAAACAAAACAAAAAAAACTTGGTTCAAAAATGCAAACAAATCAGGGTTTGGCTTGATCTGACTAAACTAGAAGCCAACTTCCTCTCTCCTGCTGGCTCAGCAAAAAGAGACCCAAAGCCAGAAGGTTCCTAGCATTTCTGAGAGATTGACTTTTGGACGGGTTTGTGCAAGTTTGTCTTCAGTGCCTTGGGACTAGATGACAATTCCAGGGGAAATGTCCTTAGAAGGAACACGGATGGTGATACACCAGTCTAGACAACAACTACCAAGCCATGTCCCTGTAGAAGTGACCTCTCTCCAACCATGCAGTCCTGTTCTTGCCAGCCGGAGACTGACCCTCGTCTTGGTTGAAAGAGACCTAATTGATTTGGTTTTTCTGTAGAGGGAGAATAATCAACAAATCAATAAACAAGAAAGGAAAGGTACAATGAGCTGAACATGATTTACAGGTAAAGTGAATTGCTAGGGGATTCAGGCAAAAATTCATCGCTGATTCATCAAACAAGTCATTGAGTTGTCTTGAGAACAAGCTATCAAGACAAGTCGCTCCTTCTCTCCACCTCTTATTATTAGTTACTGCTGGAAGTGACCTTTTCTGTAAATCTCTAGACCATTTTGAAGTGCTGGAGACTTCAGGAAGCGAAAATTAGTTCTTAAAAGGAACTAAACTGCTTCAAAACCATTTTATTAAAGGTTGTATCTTGCTTCTCTCTCACCCTTGGGTATTTAGAATAAACTACCCGCTAGAAGAAAAACAGCCACTGTGCAGTTCTAGCTGAAAGCCCCAAATTCAGTCCTAAGGTGCGTATTAAGTTGTAGAAACAGCAGGAGAGAGAAGTTGCTGAACGCAAGGGAGAGAGAAGCTGCCTGATGCCACCGCAGCAAGCCAGCAGCAAAACCCAAGGAGAACCAAAGAGCCTTGTCCCTCAGCCTCGGGAAGAGCTCCGGCAGGGAGCTGCATTGCCTGCAGCCTGCACGGAGAGCTCGCCTGGCTCCGGAGTCTGCTCAGCCTGGCAGGAGAGTAGGAGGTGCAATCGCTGGCAGGAGCAGGCAGAGCTGGGAGAGATCACAAACGGAACGAGTGTTGTAAAACATGGAGGTGAGCACAGGCTGACACTCACCTTCACAGTTCCCCCACAGAAAAGCACGCCTCGTTAGACTCCAAAATCCTTGAAACTCATCCAGCCTTCACTGGATCGATCCAGGAACCTCATTCGTATGCATGTTTGTCCTCACACGCGAACACAGCAAGGTTTTAACCACTTACATTGTGCACAAGTCCCACAGGCCCCAACTTACAAGTTACTTGGGAAACTTGGTCTTAAATGGGATTGAAAGCCAAAGGAAAGAGATTACAGATAAAGGCAAAGACCACAAAGAACCACAGAGCAATTTGGGTTGGAAGGGAGCTTTGGAGGAGCCCAACATGAAGGTTCCCCAAAACACCCAATCTTCAGAGGATCTTTTTCTTCAAAAAAAAAATAAAATGGACTTTCTTAAAAGATTGCACGGACCGATCTTCCCAAACTGATGAGTCACATGAAGATAGGGGCTAGGCTCTCTTCATTTACTATCACTCCCAAGTGGAAAGTTCTCATCAAAGCTGTAATATATTCAGTTCCAGAAGAACAATTAGGTGGCATTAGATAGGTAGTTGTAACTCTCAGAATTAAATGGCCTTGCTATTTATCACTATGTGCTGCGCCTTTGAAAATTTCCAAGAGTGATGGTCTATTTTTTTTTTTTTTTGGGCATGCTGGAATATTCAAGAGCACTTCATATCTACTCTCATATCAAGAAAAAAAGCAATTAGATCAATAATGAAACAGGAGTGCTCCCTTTTACTTTCTGTGGTTTGCAAAGAGGTTCGTGTTTCTGTGTGAGCACAGCTCTTGTTTTAGTGATGTGAAAGTGTGTGGTTTGTGCGATACCTAGTTTCTTCTAATATTTGAGTTTCTTTTGTTATCTACCTACAATTTACAGTAAAGCATCCTTTATTCTCACACCTCTCAATTTCAAAATTAGACCAATTTTCCCAACAACAAGATTTTATCACCCTGTGTAGACCTTTTACAAATAATGGAAAGCTTGCCGATGACACACTGCTCAGCAATACAGCATGAAATAGAGGATAGCATCAGTGTTACCAAGTCCACCCCTGCACCCCTCTGTATATACAAACGCATGAGGCAGCAAAGCTTTTCTTTGGGGAAAAGGACCAATTTTGTGTTTGGAAAAATAACTAGAATTGGGTTGCAATGCATGTCAAGGGTCCCAAGGCACTACACGCAGTGGGTAAACACTACTGAGCGATATTTGAACCACTGTTTATGCATCACCATTGTGCTACTCATTGTGATTAGATTACTACTATTTTCAAAAGTATTCAAAATATTCACAACTTCCCCCCTTCTGCTGCAAAGCATGAATCTAAATCTAGTAAAAATATCTTAAGAACCCTCCAAATGGGAAGGACATTGCGACTACTGGAGATGGGTAACCTGCTGGTTCCAGCATCAAACCAAACCATTTACAGCATTTTGAACCTCCCCACAACAGACAAGAGCACTGATATTTTAGACAGAAATGTTCCTTTCCAGATTGCTGTTTCTGGCCATGTGCTCTGCTCCAGAATCCTTGACTATGCTGTCCTCGTGGCTCTTGGAGAAACGCATCTTTGCCAAATCTACTGAAGGTCCCAAAGAGAGAATTCACCTTCTGTTAAAACTCAAACATCAATCCAACAATAAAAAAATCAAAAAAAAAAAAAAGGAATATTAAATATCTCTGCAGAAGAAAATAAATCACCAACAGCAAGGTTTTCAACCCAGCAGCAAGTCATCAGGTCAGCTCTGGAGTCTGAGCCTACTGAGCGTGCACGCCAAGGACTCTCCGCTCTCAGCGATTTCCCTGTTCTGCACCTCTCTGGACCAGCCTCACAGTTTGCACATAAATATTCTTAATGGTCATAAAATCGTCATGCCCTACCTGGCATTAATTTAACACTGATGGCATAACACTGCATTACCTAGTCATCCAGCTGCTTTGACTAAGATTAATTCAAGGCAAGCCAGGACACAAATGCTCAAACTCCTCGATGCATCTCGCACCCACCCAGGGAGGACTTGGCTTTCAGCCAGCCTGCGTAAACCCCGGTGGGATTAGCCCATGTTCGAGAGGCTCCTTTATGGGATAAGTAAGGAGGTCAAGCACAGCGATCTAAAAAAGGACATGATGGGTGTACATAATCCCCTGCAAGGCGCAACCCTCCACCCGTTGCAGCCAGCAGCAGGGATGACTAAGGGCACACAGCAAAAACCATTATAACCACGGCCATGGAAATGAAAGTGGCAAACGCACTGTTTACCCTGTTATCTTAACATGAAGTGAATTTATCTGATTTTATCAAACATGCCAAAAAGGATGTGTTTGGAAGAGATGCACACAGAGAGACATGAGAATATTGCTTACTTGGTTCTAGCTGGAGCAGAACTGCTGAAACCTTCCAATTTTGCTCCTTTGGATCCCCAGTAGAAAGCCCTGATGATATCGAGCAATGGCAGTAGCTAAATCTGGACTAACACAAGGCACTTGTCAATCGTTTGGGCAACACTCAATAAAACACAACACGGTCTGCTCTGAAAGCACCCCAGCTAGGTGTTGCTACCATGGGCAGCCACAGGTCAGAAAACACTGTTTGACCAAATGTTTTAATTAAGGATAGGTGCTAAACCAAACATATTCTTCTAAATCAATGTCACAACAGATCACACACTGACCATGGAGCTCAAGCGTGCCAGATTTCAACAACACTTGGTCTTCCCACTGCTATCTCCATGAAGGAGACATGATCACCCACCGTGTCCAAGTCCCTCCAGATCCAGGTATTTCTCAAAGTTTGATGACATTGTGGAATCTTTCTTTGGAAAACAGGCAAAACCAGACTCGGAACAGCAAACAGACCATGGGAACAGGTTTGCTTATTTGAACCTGAACCCCTTACCCTAGGAGAGCCACCAGCTGGCCCACCCCTCCCCAAACCACCAGAAAGGAGTTCATGCTGCTGCTGCTGCAGCTTAACCCGATGCTGGGAACGGCTCCAAACATCTCTCTGGAAACTAGCCTGATAATAAAACTTTTGCTGAAGTCATATGGCTCTCAAGCAGCTCAGAATGGGCTATCAGGAACCGGGACCCATCTCAAACCTACCACAAGCTCCTCGCCAACATTTTCCCATCAGCAACACAGCACCAGGTGTTGCCATCATCTGGGCGCTGGGCCATTAGAAAATGTTGGAAAAGCCTCTTCCATCTTCCTCCTCCCTCAGACAAGTTCACTAACCACCTCCACTGGACGCCAACTGCCTTCCAACCAATAACCCAAGCAGGATTTGGACCGCTGCAGGTGAGATAAGTTTCTCCTCCATCCTCCAGACCAGCCTGTGCACCCTCTCTCCCACCCCAACATTAAGAGAGTTTGTCACCAGCTCCAGGTGACCTCGGCACACACAATAATTCTTGCCTCTCTAAGCAAGAATTTGGAAAACCAGCTTTTACTGGACAGACACGTCTGGCTGAGATTTGTGATCAGATAGGATGCACGGGACAGCGTGTGACCTGGAGAAATATTACCACCAGCTAACAACAGCACAGATTTCTTTCTTCCCCGTCCTTCATTAGCCTCAGAAGCTGGCCTTGCCAGCAGCAGTAATGCAAGCTGAGACAACAAAGCACATTAATGATGGGTCCCCGTCATGTTCCATATTAATTACTGTAGCTGGTAGTAAACTGCTGGTTATAAATTATATCTTGATAAACTGCCCTTTCTTTGACAAGCCAGCTTCAATGTTTAATGTTGCACTTAATCCGCAGATAATACCCCAGGAGTCCTCAACTGTGCCCAGCAACAAATCAAAGCAACCTTCAAAAGGCTGGCACGGGTCCCCTTTTCCTACGCACCCTGACCTGAAACTATCCCACTGCACCGACTTCGTTACAGGTCAGCTCCAAAAGCTGAGTTGCTAAAACCAGTGGCACGCACAGAGGTGCCCAGTGCTTCTCTGGGGAAGGGAGGAAGGCAAAACCCAGCATGGAGCACATGAATATACACGAGCATGTTTATATACATGTATAACAGTTTTCCAGAAATGCTGCAGCATTACAACGTTCNACACAACAAAAAAACAGGTAGTAAACCCCAGAATATCTCAACCTTCAGAAGAAAGGAGGATTTCTTCCCCCTGGGACTGCAATGGCCATCTAAAATCTTTATTTGAAAACATCCTATTCTTATTTTTGTCTCTTTTTAATTCAGTGACATTTAGCTAGGAGAACAGCTGTTAGTAAAGGTCTAGAGAGGTGGAATCCCATTTTCTATATAAAGAAAAATGTTTTGGAGGAAACTGCAATTTGACAAAAGTACCTGTTTAGCAAAGTACATCTTAAAAAGTGGAAAAATACGTTTTGTTTTTTTTCCAAGGTAGCAAAAGACCCACCGCAGCTCACGAAAAGGATCCCAAGTCCTAGGAACAAAGGTATAAAATGATTTTGCAACACAGACCCAGGAAAATAAGGAGGAGGGACACGATCCCAAGCCTGGGGAGCGGATCAGCAGCAGCAGCTCCACAGAAGGACACGAAGCCCTGTGGCCTCACTGCAAGTTATAAATTCAAACTGCTCACAGCAGTCCAGGGTTCGGGCTTGTTTTTCCACCGCTGGTGGCAGACGGTGACTGCTATTGTTAAATCTTGATTTCCAGCTTCTAAGAGTAATTGTACGAAAACTTCTGCCCTTGGACAACACCACACCATCTTTATTTTGGGAAAAAGCAGAAGCAGTCTTGCTGTTAAATAGCTTTCCTAATTTAAAAATTAAAAAATAAAAATAAAAATCATAACATACTTCTGCTTAATTGGAAACACGCAGAAAATAGGATATGGCCATATTAGTTAAAGGTCAATGCACATTTACCCACCTCTTTTGAAACTGACAGTATTCTCGTGACAGCCATAAAAGCTGCTTTGAATTTTAGTTCCCTAGAAAGTAAATATAAGGAATCCCAAAGCCGTAACCACAAGTGCCACAACTCTTAACACTGATGTCATGTTCGGCTTGATGTGTGCTGCAGAAGTCAGGATGGTAAAGCTTTAAAGTAATTTCATGTATGGTATAAGAGAAGAAAACAGTAATTATCCCTCAGCCCAGTGCCCCCAGGCACACACCACAATGCCTTCATTTGAGGCAGAATTAACAGCAGGACATGTTTCACTCCCCAGCACTTAGCGTGGGGCACTGCGGGGCTAGTGGGACCATTTACAGGGTCTCTTACAGCCAAGTATCTCACGCTACCGGACGTTTTATTTCAGTTTGCAACTGCTCCTTCCAATTACAACTACCCAACAAATGTGCCTTTTTTTTTTTTTTTTTAAGGAACCAGTTTACACCTGCTTGTGCCAATTTGATTCTGTATCAATTATCCAGGGCAGAGGGGGTTGCCTTTCAGACCCTTTTCTGGTAGGTTAGATGTAGAGGGACAGTGTAATTAATAGATGTCAGGCACGGTCCCCCTGGTGCATTGATTTCTTCCCACTTAGGAAACACTTGGGGAGAACACAATCACGGCTGCCTGTCAGGGGTCCTCATCAAACCCACCCGCCTGGATTTACAGAAACTGTTAATCATCTCGGGTGCTGAGAAGGGAGAAGGCGGAGTCCGATTTCTGTAAAGCAAAGGAAATCTCTCATTAACGGTAACGCCTTAGCATGCTTCGAAGGGAGCTTACAGGAACGCGGAGCTGGACAGCCAGAAGACTTCCATAGCAAGAGGCCACTAGGAAAAACCCTTTTGAACCCAAGACGCTTTGAGGGAGATGGAAACACTCTCCCTCAACTCAGAGCATCCTCATCTCTGAGGCACCCAGACCAGGGATTGCTGCAGCCGGACCAGTTTGCTCCCCAGCTGTCACCCAGTATCACAGCCATCGTCTTTACAGCGCAGACAACTTTGATTCCATCAAACCATTTATATATAAGTTGAACTTTTAAGAAAAACAACATATTATGACTACACACCTTGGTTATTTCCTTTTAAGGTTTATTTTTTCCATCTCTTACATAAAGTCCTCAAAAAAAAAAAGCTCAAGGTACTTGATTATTTTCATCATCCCCTAGTTCTGCCCAGGAACATGCAGCTAACAAACCACACAAGACCGGTATTTGTACAAAGCCAGTTAAAAAATCCTCATTCTGCAAATACTAAACCTCCCAACACACACCACACAAATAAAAAGCACAGAAAGTCCATAAGCACATCATAGAATCCCAGAATGGTTTGGGCTGGAAAGGACCTTGGAGATCATCGAGTTCCACCCCCTGCCATGGGCAGGGACACCTCTCACCAGCCCAGGTTGCTCAAAGCCTCATCCAGTCTGGCCTTGAACCCCTCCAGGGATGGGGCAGCCGCAGCTTCTCTGGGCAACCTGGGCCACTGCCTCATGACCCTCACAGTGAAAAATTTCTTCCTAAAATCTCATCTCAATCTCCCCTCTTTCAGTATAAAGCCATTACCCCTCGTCCTACCCTCCACCCCCTGATCAAGAGTCCCTCCCCATCTCTCCTGTAGCCCCCTCTATGCACTGGAAGGCTGCCATAAGTTCTCCCCAGAGCCTTCTCTTCTCCAGGCTGAACAACCCCATCACCACCAGGCAATCTTGCTGAATATCACGCGTAGCATTGCACAAGCGATAAAGCATTCTTCACCGTGCACAAAGGCTCACACCCAAAAACGGCTCCCCAGAACGGCTCACCCCTACCCACTCCACAAGGCACAGGAGACCAATCCTGGCTTTAAAGAAAAATCCCCATTCTCAGGTTCGCTGAGTGCTGCTGAGTCTCTCTGGAGGGATAACAGCCCTTTGGCTGGGCAGCGTGTTTTAATACAAGATGACAGAGCAAAGAAAGTTTCTCCAAGAAAGGAGATGTCAGCGTCATGCAGCCAGCATGCTGCAACCTCATATTTCAAACCAATATAAATGGCAATTTGCACCATCTCTCTCTTTAGAGGTCAGAAAATACTCCTCTTCTCTATTTACCTTAAAAATACTGCCCTGTGTAGGCATCCCGACAATGCAGTGACCTGGTCAGTGACACAGAGAGATGCATGGTGGAGAGGAGAAGGAAGGCTGGTCTGAACAATACCATACGCACATGGTCCTGCACCACCACCCACCAAAGGAATCATCTACTGGCAGCTCAACTTCCGCAGCCTGCAACTGCTGAACGCCTTTTCCACTGGAAACCTTCCTGCGATGATGATCTACTACAGAAGGAAAACTGCTAGAGGAGAACACCCAATAGCTTCCAGCCAGAACACAACACGCCTTCAGCAAGACCTTTGATTTTCACAGGCACACACTGAAGTTGTTCTTCACGAAAAAGAACAGCCTGTCTCTTGTATAACTAACCTTAGGCTGCGTTAGATAAGTCGTGCCTTCTCACGGATCAACTGACCTTAAATAATGTCCCCAGTGTATTCAGAGCCAATGGGTTTCTCTTTTAGAGTTCAACTTGACAGGTCTTCTCCTTCCAGCGATTTCTTCAGAAAGACACACAAAGAAGGCTTCAAGAAAAAAATCTCGTGCTTGCAGTTCGAAGAGCAGCTTTCCAGGACACAAAATGAAGCACAAGATCTCAGCTCCAGAGTCGCATCTCCCTTTGAAGGCTTCTCCAGCACTTCACTGCAACAGAGCAAGCGAGAGCCTTTGCAGGACGGGCTGGAGACCGAAGCGTCTGATCACTGGAGAACCCAGTACACCTCGGGAGAGTTTCCTGCAGTTGTGGCACCGAGCGAAGCCAGAAGGAAAACAGCCAGCCATGGCGATGAAGCACTGCTTTGTATTCTGGACAAGGCAAAACAAAGGTCTGGTGATGAGGAGCTCTCGTGTGTTGTGCAAGGGTCAGCGGCATATTCCACCATGGCATTTCCGTTCGGTCGCCCAACCCATTGCTAAGAGCGGATACAGCAGCATCTTTCATTGCTCATCCCAAAAATGCCATTTAACATTGCTCTGCAGCGTCACCCCGCTGCCACACGCCACTCCAGAGGTGGGACATCGATCCCCGCACAGCGCTGAGGCCACAGGGTGCGGTGCAACGAGCAGATGAGCTCTTTTTACACCATTTCTCCAACCTCCATCCCAGGTGCAGGACGATGCAGCAGCTCCGCAGCAACCTGAGAGGTGGAAATGCTCAGAGGGTGTGAAAGTAAGTGCCTGCACCGCTCCTTGGAGGTCGTTTTATTGTCCACGCAGATGTCTGCGCATTCCCCACTGGTGGCAGCAAGGTTTTAGAAGCTAACTGCTGTAGTTGATTCAGGGCTGTAACCCTTTGGGACACAAGGAGCAAAGCAGATGCCCAGCAGCCCCGCAGGAGAAGCCTGGCTATTCTCTGACACCAGCCTTGCTATCATACAGCCTCCACTTGAGCACCTACTGAAAAATCAGGGCGGGTAGGGCTTCCCTCCTTGCTACATATTGCTCCGCTCATCCAACTGCTGCTTGATGAGTTTTGATCCAAGGGCAGATACAACACACACACATCCAGTGACTCCCTGACCTCTTCTGCCGGAGCCCGTTAGGGCAGGAGCCCTGCCTCACCTCCTGCAATCAAGCAAGCCTCGAGAAGGCTCTGCCCTCCGTGTTATTTTCTGCGTGAGCCATCACTGCCTCTTGCTATAACTGCGGGAATCCACCAGACTTGCGAGGGTTGTTCATGCCAGAGGAACTCTGTCTAGTAAACTGAGCCCTGAACGCAAAGCAAAGGGCTCGCGGAGCTGAGTTACTGGAATCTATACCTCCCGCATTAGTCAGCATAGATGAATACATCCTCTTGCTTCATTAAATTTTAATTGGAGTACATGTGAATAGGTTTTGCTGGTTACCTAATCAAAGGGAGTCTTGAGTACAAGGCGTCCACGTGAGAAGCTAGAAAGCAACATCCTTTCTAGGTTTTCTTTTGGATTTTTTAAGCATCCACTGTTGATTTCTTCGGGTCAGTTGACATTCTGGGGCTGCTGCAAAGAATGATGAAAAGCAGCCACAAAGTGCAAATAAAGCACTTCGGAGGGAAACCGGACACAGCTCATTAACCCTGCACTCCTCGTTATTATCCAGACAAAACTTCAATGCAAAATCCCAGAGCAGCTGGTGCATTAGGTAGTGCTGAACACACCGACTGCTTTGCTGCTGTGTGCCACGCATGTTCGGGCTGGACTGTCTGCAGCCTCATTATTTTAACTGTCCTTAGGTACCCTGAAAACACAGCAGATTTGAACCTATAAAAAAAAACAACCTACTTGTAAACTTGGAGATTTCCTCAGTAATCGCCTTCTCTTGTACTGCTTATCTGTTCACACATGCTTTCCTTGAGCTTAGAGAAACTTTGCATGTACCTTCTTGCCTGCCTAGAACAACCATCTCCAGAACTCCCTCTTTACTAAAACCAAACTACATGACCGGATTCTCAACTTGCATAAATTCTTCATAGTTAGTACAGCTTGAACTGACTTAGAGCAGTTTACACCTCTGAAAATCTACCCGTAAAGCCACTCCAGTCTGCAAGCGGCACAGCTGGGGAGGGGAGCTTGAGAAATAAAAAGCAGCTATGTTGTTCTGCACAGCACTGTTTGCTAAGTGAATCAACAACAGGGGGAAAAAAAAAAAAAAAAAAGCAGCAATTTAAAACCACAATAAAGAACTTACTGGACTGCTCCTGCACGCTTGCTCACAAGTGTATACACTCTGTATAGGTTCTGGCAGCCTGAGACTCTGACACACTTTCTATGGCAATATCCTAATATTAGAAAAATTTGGTCAGAAGCTAAAAATGTTACAGAAATAGCACAAGATCATAAGTCACCAGCTGAGTCAGAGCTCTATCTGCTACTTGACTTTTATACCATTTAACTCTTTTCTTAAAAAAAAAAAACAAAAAAAAACACACACACATCACACACTTTTTTTTTCCCCCAACAGTTTGCTACTGCCATCACTTACAAAGAAGAATGAAACTTTGACGGGGGGAACAAAGTCACAAAAAATAGCAAATATCAATCTACAAGGAAGGAAAGGATGCAGATCCCCTCATGCAGCACAGACACACGTGCAGCAAATCCTTCACTAACAACTCTGCGTGCAAGCTCCGGCGGGCAGGGGCCTCATGCATGCAAGAGTCTTCCTCCATCAGAAGCCCGGGGATGATGATGGGATTGCACCTGGTAGTACAGTGGCATAAATCCCAGGAATCTGCAAGGTGCAATGCAGCCTTCAGCAGGACAGAATTCTCTTTGCACTCTGTACCGGTAAATCCTTGGTAAATCATTAACAGACAGCATAGGCATGTAACAGAACAGAGTCGCAGGTGTCAGGGAGGGAAAACTGCTATAAATGGATATGTCACAGCAACCAGCCGCCTGCTCACCTGTTGGCTGCTGCAGAAATTAAACAATTTAATTTTCACAAATTAACCCCTGACACCCAGAACCTTACTAGAAAGCATAGATGGATTCCTCCTCTCTTATTTCTGATCAGAACTCTCTCTCCTTTCAGAGCTTGGGTGAGTCTTCAAAATGAGGAAACCCTGGACTGCCCCAAGCTCCTCGTGCTGGGAGAGCCCCAGGCCCATCCATCCAGAGAAGGGGAGATGGGAGCGAGGCGGCTGCCCCAGCATCCCACCGGGAGCTGCTGGACTCACTGGCTGCAGCAGCAGGAAAGGATTTGCCAGGTACCAACACATGCACGTGGCAGAGGAGGAGAACCCCTCACTGCACATCTCTTCGATTTCTCCCTCCTTCCCGCCGTTCCTCGCATCCTATGGGATGTCTCTGCAAACACAGCCCACGAGATTTCCCCCCCCCCCCCATATGTGGCAGGAAGGTGGAGGAGCAGAAATCCTCCTGCCAGGTGTCGTGCTGCAAAGAACCCAGGTCTGCAACCAGAGCTCTCCGTGCTCCTAAAACACCGGAGACATTCAGCATCACAACATTTCAGCCACAAATGCACAGCTGCTTGAAGGGGAAAGAGGCAGGAGCCTGCCAAAATGACGAGGAAAGGGAGAAAGATGATTCCTGAGGGAAAAGCAGATGACTAAAAAGTTATTCCATCCAAAGCAAGTTGTCAGTGTCTCGCAATTGTTCGCTTCGTGCCCCTCAGAAAACATGCTCATCTGCACCTCTGCCTGGAAACAAAACCCAAAAAGGCCTTTTTCTGACAACTTCAAAAGGTTTAGGCTCATTTCACCACTTATGGTTTGGTTTTGAATACAGTAATACACAAGCAATGTATTTTGGGGCTTTCTTAATTTTTTTTTCCCAAAGTACAGCTCCCATAAGCTTAAAAGTAAATGGGAGTGCTTTGCTTCCTGGGGTATGTAACTGGAACATTTTTCTAGCACCTAATAAAACATTGTTTGGTTGATACTAACCATTAAAATATGTGTTTCAAGTCATGTAATGTTCCCTGTGAAATTTGCCTTTTTGCTCCATGAAAAAAAAAAAAAAAAGAGGGCACTGAAAGGAATCCTGCAGCCATAAGGATCTCACTTATTTCATGGAAGTATCATTTTAAAAGCCTCACAACATGATCAAAGCACTGTTGAGAACAGATGTTCCAGGCTTTACAAATTCCAGCATAAGTATTTTTATGACATTTATCACTGCTAAGTTCTTTCAGCCAATTTTTTTTTCCCTGCAAGAAGCACGGAGGCACTTTCCTCCTCGAGGAAGATGTGTGCACGCATTGCCTTGGCTCCAGCCATGGACCCTCTCCTCCCATCATCCCTCCCCATCCATCACGCCCGAGAGCCACGTGGCTTCCCCAGTGGCTATGGTGGCCACTGGGGAAGCCACATGGTCCTGCAGAGCTTGGCACAGTGTTCCCAAAGGGAACTCCACGTAGGACCTGTGCCACCACAGCGCATGCCCTGGCTCTGAGTGTCCATACAGACCCTCTCCCAGAAAACTCATCACTCCACCACCTTGACACCAGACTACAGCCTCCAAAGCCTTCCGTGAGGTTTCTTCTTCTTGACCAAGGTGCACACCATCACCACCCCTCAGGATCACCCAGCTTGCACCCAGGACCTGCCAGCTCCTTCCTACCTGAACTGCTGGAGGACTAGAGATCTCAGGTAGGAGCCATATGGAAACGCCCTCAATCACGTCAACACCCCAAGAAAACACCTTCCCTGGTCCCCCAGCTCGTCCTAGGGATGTGGGGACCCTCTGCTGCTGCACAGCACCCTTGGGTGCTTCCCTGACTGCTGCAGAAGAGACACACCACTAGGCAGCTACAAGCGAGACACAAGCAGGAGATGCTCAGGTAGCCAATGTGTTGGATGCTACTAACACGAGACAGAGCCAGAAGGAGCAACAGGAGGGACCTGCAGGACTGCGCAGGAATCTGCTTCTTGCGAGACCTTAAGTCCTTATTCCTGTAGGTGACCATGGATGCAGAGAGTGCATATTTCACCTGCAATCCAAGTCACAGCCAAATTTCCACTGAGAGCAAACTTCCCAGGAATTTTAGCTCTCCAGAGCCTGTTTTTGTGTATTCCATCTTCCCAGGAAGATCACCAAGCTCTCTAGCTGCCAGAAAGCCTAAACACTGTGCAGTTCCATGAGAGCGAGCTGTGTACCAACGCAACGCTCAACGACTACCCAAGAATCTGAAACACACAGTTCATCTCTGGAGAACAACATGAGGTTTTGTACCCCCCCAAAAAATAGGATCTGAAACAACCAGCTCCTTTCAAATTTCATGTATTCGCAGAAGAGGGTGTTCGTGAAGAGGACCCCACAAGCACATCACTTCTCTAATATGCGCCCAGTTTAGTTTCACCTGTTTCCATGTGCTCCCTTCCCAATTCCTACAACCTGCTTGCACATCCTGTTTCACTATGAACACCAGCTTCTGCCCCGGGGCAGCGCTGCCTTCACTTCTCCTCATGGGGTGAGCTTAGGTAACAGTCAAATTGGGAAGAAAAAAAAAACAAAAAAACAAAGATTTTTAGTTCTCTTGCTCGTCCATCAAGGCATTGCAAGGGCTATGGCAGCTCTTCACCATGGGCGCTGAGCACCACCAAAACGGCAAACAAGGACAGGTCCACCACTAGTCATCCATCGAGAAGATGGGAGAGGGACCTCTGAAAAAAACACCACAAGGTTGAGGAGGTCTCCTAGGAGAAGGGAGGATGAGGAAAACACACAGGAGGACAAAGATGCCAAGGTTCAGTGACAAGGAGGAGAACAGGGATGCTGGAGGTGAACAGAGGTCTGAGGAACAGGGACAACAGACAGTGACAATCTGAAGAGGTCAAGCAGAAGCTGAAGGGTCCTGAGCACCCAACTCCACAAAGAGGGGTCTGAAAACACCCTCTATTCTCAAAGGAATCAGAGAGAAAAGGGGCCACACCTCACTCGAGTAAACATGCCACATTGCATGTCCCTGCCAGCTGCCACCCCAGATTCAGGTCTGCATCTACCCGTGAGCAACCACAGCAATGGTCTTCCATTCACCAAATGTGGACAAACACATGCACATTTGCATCTCCAATGCAGGTTTTCTGGAAAAGGACTGTTCCCCTCTGTGTCCTCAAAGGGAGAACAGAAACAGGGGGAGCGTGGGGCACTGTCACCCAGCGCTCCTCCGCTCCGACCGCAAAGACAACCAGCACCGACAGCAACGCCCCATCCTGCCATTGGTCCTGTCTGGTCTCTCCCTTCATCTACAGGCACCGTTGGGGGGCAAGGCTGGGCCACCCCTGTCCGTGCGCTGCTCTGATGACAGTGCCACCGGTTACAGAGGACGAGGAGGGTGTCCTCAGAGCCTGGGACATGGTGATGGGACTTCAAAAGGGTACTCAAGCCAGCATCAGGACTCATTGATGTTATTCTGCTGAGTTATTAACATCGTAACCCTGCTTCAGACCTGGGTTTGTTTTGTTATCTCGTCTTCCCACCTCGTGTGAAATTGTTGAGCAATTTTAAGGAACAGAGAAAATGGCTGTGACCAATTCTCAGGCCTTCTGATTTAGCCATTAAAAAAAAAAAATCCAACAACGTTTCCCTCTTGTTTTTCTAAATAAAAATAATGTATAGCTATAACTTGATAATAAATATGCTCAAAAGCTGTCCTTAAGTAAAAGCTTTTGATAACAAATTGCCTGTGTTAACTGCTATTTTACTGTTGAATTTTTTATTGTTGCTTAAGCACTGCAATTATGCTAATAAGCCTGCGAGATGGTACACTAAAGCATTGAATGTGACAGAAATAATACTCAATAAAATGTTAATCTTACCTGAAAATTGGAATCAAACAGCCTTATTAGTATTTATGGATATGGCATCTCCAACATGTTTCTTAAGAGGAACATATATATGCAATAGATATTTCCAAACACACCCTGCTACTTCTTATGCCTCCATATGATTTAATTCAAGGTGGCTATTACCCCTGCTGCTAATTGCCAGACCCTTTTCGAATAAGAAAAAAAAGCATCAGCATCTGGGCCGTGCAAAACTCCTGCGTATTGCTGGGCTTTTTCCCTCGGTACCGGGAGGATGGCGGCTATCCATGGGGCAGGGGACACCTCTGCCCAGCTCAGCACGGGGACACTGGGCTTGCTCTGCCACACTCAGACACGGATTTTCCCAGTATCTCTAGTTCAGGTGCAGGGCAGGTAAATCCAGCAAAGGGTTAAACTATTTACAGCTTTTGGATTTTAAGATGGGACTGAAAACTCATTTATTTATTTTATTTTTAAACTTCTCAGCCAACGCCGACAAGGCATCAGACCCACCTGCTCCACTGCAAGTCCCAGCGTTGGGGAGTTGGACCCAGGGCTGCTGGGCTGTCACAAGAGATTTGTCACCGAGGTGCCACACGACTTTCCACAAGTCACATTGCATTTTGCACCGCTATTTCACCACCCAGCCCAAGTCTGATTTCTCAGCTGATGACTTTTTTTTTTTTTTTCAGGGAACAAGCTGCCTTTCACCACATGTGGCTTTTTTTTTTTTTTTTGGCCAAACTTATGGGTCTCAGACCTAACCTGGGGGCTCCACTGCTGTGCACCTTCCTGGGGGTAAAACCCAAGAGGTCTCCAACACCTTCACTTTCACATCTATGGAAGGAGGAAAAGAGACCCTCAGAAGAGCCACATGCTTCTGACAAACCATATTCACATCCACGAGCAGGCTCTGTAGAGAGACCATTAGCGGACTGGTGTGGTTCTCCAACACTGCGGTTTGATGCTTCAACAGCGGCTGCTGGCTCCCAGCTTCCTCATGCTGCTCTCACCCACAGCCATCAATTCTGCTGGTAGGATCACAGAAATATCCATAGTCGCCTTGACAGACAACCAAGATTCTTGCCACCGGACACCGCAAGCTTCCTCGGTGGCAAATGTTAGGTGGGAGATGTCTAGGAGCTGTTCTGCTGAATAGTCACAGTGGGGAAAACCCAACCAGCTCCAAGGTGGCTATTACCCCTGCTGCTAATTGCCAGACCCTTTTCGAATAAGAAAAAAAAGCATCAGCATCTGGGCCGTGCAAAACTCCTGCGTATTGCTGGGCTTTTTCCCTTGGTACCAGGAGGATGGCGGCTATCCAAAATCTGGGATTCCCAAAGTGCCCAAGGATCTCAATGAGCAACCCCCTGGGCACCGCTCACAACGCACCAGGACGTGCTGGGACTTTCTCCAGCAACGCTTGCAATGCACCCCAGCTTGCACGGATGGGAACAGGATTGTCTTGCAGGACACGGAGCTTGGAGCAGCTCCACAAACCCTCATTTGCAGGCGTAAGCAAGGAGCGCAGCATTAGAAAAAAAAAAAAAGAATTTTTCAGTTGCAAAACCAAAGAAAACTACATAGTTGACTGCGCTTGCATGTCTGAGAGCCAGGAGATGCACCTCCGGGCTCCCCTGCCCCAAGGCAGCCCCAGCACAAGATGCCAGACACCGAACCTGCAGGTGCAGCCAGCAAGTTATAACCAGGCACATCGCCGCGATGGGCTGCGGGACCACAGGGCAACCACTCCCACAGAGGTGGAAGGACTCACCTCTGCCGTGTTAACAGAGTCTGGGCATTATTTTCAACCCTGCAGGGAAATCTAAATTGAACGTTGCCATATTGTTTTCTTTTGCTAAGCTGCGAAGCTTGAATGTTAACTCCAGTCCTGACAGGCATATTTATGGAGTATTCTTTGCAAATAATCTTACCCTGACCACTCCAAAAGGTCAGAATCATAAAAAAAATAACAAAAACAACAAAAAAGCACAAGGCTGGAAAACCAGCACTGCCATTGGCACAATCCCTCCACTTATTAACCATCCTTGCAACAAGGTGAACTGCAAGGTCTTAAATTTATTTGATTGATTGAAATCAAAAGATCAGGGGGCACGCAGTACGTTATATCTTTCCATGAATGCATTTTGCTTTCAAGATTTGAGCAGATCATTGTAGGAAAAGCTCAAGAGAAAAAAAAAAAAAAAAAGAGAGACAAAGGAAAAAACATGTACAAAGGTGACTTCAGAAAGGCATCCCCTTATTTTTCTTGACACCATCTGCGTTTCTTAGAGCTATTTGAAAGTTTCTTCCATGTCCCTGTACCCTTGGGACACAACAGCTTATCTCTGCTAAACAGAAGACGATAGCGAACAATACGACACCAGTGTCATGCCAGGGAAGACGCCAGGATTTGCTGACATTAAGGATGAAAGGTAAATACTAGAGAAGCCAAACTAATCACAAAGTCCAACAGGAGTTTGAAGGATTTCCCATGGAATTTCGGGTGTCCGATGAGACAGGACAGGTATCTTCATGTCCTTCTCAGCCACACAAGGAAGATGAAGCACCTGAACCCCGCTCCTCTCGTGACGATGGCTCAGAGGCTGCCTGAGCCCAGGTGTTTGTCATCGAGAGCTCCCAGAAGAGCAAGGAAGAAGCAAAGGAATGAAATAAGGAGCCATCTTCAGGACATAATTTCCAGCCTCAGCTGGCAAGCTAGCACTTCTAAACACAGGAAAAGCCTGCTGCATTCACTGTTGAGACAGGACGAAGAAAGACAATGGAGAATAGGAAGAGGAGAATAAGAAAAGAAAAATGAAACTCTCCACTATCTCATCAGCCCCTGGAAACAAAGAGGAAGAAGAATCATTTGGTTCCTGACTGTTCCACATGATATTCCCGTTTTGCTCAGTGTACCTGTATCTGTAGCCTTGTGTTCTCATGTCACGATAAAACAGATAAAATTACCCACCTGAGAGTAAGAGTAAAGCCCTTACATGGATCACAGAAGAGACCCAAACTCCCAGGAACTTGCTACGAAGGAAGCAGAATTGATACAACCTCCTGCTTTTATCACAAGTTTACATTACACACTGAGGACCGAACTTTCCATGAGCTTACGCTTCCCTCCAGGAGAACATCACCGTCCAGGTAACAAAGCCACTGAGCACCACAGTCAATTGCTGCCGCATCAAAGCTCATCATCAGACCAGGCAGCTCCTTCTGCACAGACACACTGACCTTTGCCTTTTACCTTATCAGTTTTGAATCAGGTTGTTAAGATCAGAATTTCACATTCTCCAATTTCTAACCATCAGCAGGTTAGGAAGACCCTCCAGAAGCCACCTAGTCCACTTCCACACCACATGGAAGGATCAGTTCTCCTAACAGCATGTCCGACGGAGCTTTGCTAACTCACCCTAAAAACTTTCTGACAACTGAAACTTCCTCAGCTCCTCGGGCAATCCACTCCTGTGCTCAGCTATTCTTAATGCAGGAGATCATTTACTAATGTCTCATCTTGCTGCAACTTTACGTTGTAATTTGTCCTATTTACAGTGGGCAGATGTACAGTTTATCCCTCTCTCCTCAATAAGTCCACTATTTCCAAAATTTACAAGCCAAGGCACCAGCGTGGCTTGCCCTCTCTCTGCCATTCTGCTTCTGCTCAAAGCACGTTCTCAATCTTGTGTCTCTGTGCGTGTTTCTTTTCTTACCCCGAGAGAACAGGCAGCTGGGATGTCACAAGGCTGTTTCAAGAGAAGACGCTCACATCCAAAGGCTGACGCATTCAGGCACACCCAAAGTATCCTGAAATAAGAAAAAGATTTGTCTTTAGGATGGTAGGCAGAAGGTCCAGTGCAATTTCTTCCACCTGGTTATTTAACATTTAAACAGATTGTCAAAAGCAACATCAATGACTGTAGATACATCATGCGACACTGCTCAGACTTGGCCGTGTTTTCTCTGATAACCACCGTCAGAGTTTGATAAATCTGTGTTCTAGGAAATAAAGTGCTCCCTGACTTTGCAGAAAGTTCTGCCAAGCTATAACCAACACCCAGTCCACATCAAAATGGGACAGTTCCGACTCCAAAGTTTTACTCACTGTGACAGAGGATAAATCTTAAAGTTGCCACTGGTGACTTTGTTCACAATGTCACTGAAATCAAGAGGGAAGGTTTCTAGTCTACTCTGAGATTTCAGTGTGTGTAATTACGGGATCGACCCAGAGGAGAAAAGTCAGGTCTGATGAAAGACTGAGTGATTTGTGTGTCCAGAACACAGTCCTTGCCTCCTGATCTTCAGGATGATCTATCCAGCAAAAAGAAATATTTCTCCTGAACCCAGGGGTTTGGTGACAATGAGGAAAGAATAAAGAAAGGATTTCACGTGAATAGTGTTGGGAAACACAGGGAAGAGCTCTGAACAACAAAAACATCACAAATTCCATGTGAGAGAACAAACAACACGGGACAGTAGTGATAATACATTTACCTTCCTACTTTTGGAGGCTCTCAGAAAAACAGAGCCAGGCAGTAGCCGTCATTTGCCACAACAGCATCTTTCACTAGCGGATCACCTTTTGGATCCCACCTCATCTAATTCTTGTCTGCCCTTGCTGGCACCGAAGTTATCAGGTGGCTTTACAACAAGCGCATCCCTTCCAAGGCCACTCACTTTGCCCCCTGCCATGAAAACAAGATGCCAGCTGCACATCTAAGGATGCGCCAACGGAACAACTCCGTGCCTCCTCTCTCGCCTGCACCATGCATTCAACCATCCCTTCCGCTACTGCACTTTGTCCATCTACACGTTTCCACTTGGAATGCTTTTCTTTTTTTTCCTTTGTAACCCCTCTCAGCTGCCCTGGGCTTTTGCTTTCTGTGATCATTTCCACTCTTACCGATGCCAACACTTACCGCCAGCCCAACTGCTGTCAGCACAAGAAGGTGACATGCTCCTATTTAGCACAGCTTTGATAACAGAAGTGCTCTTTCCAAGGCTAAAGAGGAACACCTGCACCAGTAATGTCCCTACAGCAACATCCAGTAGCTGAGGAGACGGAGCAATAAATGCCTTTCACTGAAAATGAAGAACTCAATCTCAAAATCTATGATGGCCAACTAAAAAAAGAGTTTAAACACATGCCCATCTTTAAGGTGATAGCTCCAAGGACTTCAACAAGATCATCTGCAGCATCAGACGTGTTACCTCCCAAAATACAAGTGAGATAAGGATGGTCAGTAGGGGACAGAGATACAAGGAGTGCTTCCACCAAGAAAATACATCCGTTTCTATGGCTGAATTACGCCAGCTGTCAAAAACCATGGAGCAGCACTGAATGGCAGCCCAGGACAGGGAGCCAAGAAGACAACCACATGCAATTGAAACTGCCAAGGGATTAAGTTAGGTCAAACGTAATTACACGAACTGGAACCTGGCCAGGGTACTGGCTGGTTTAAGAAAATTAAAAGAGGTGTTCAAAAGTTTCAGAGATGGAGTCGTCCTCCAGTTAATTATTTGGTGAGTCAGTCACCGCAGTCTCAGTACTCTGGGAGGCTGTCTGAAAAGGGGGAAAAAATGAGGCATAAACTTGAAAGGCATTAGAAGCGATTAGCAAAAGCCTTTGTTCTCCATGGCAATCCTTGCAGCACTGGTGCGCGAAAGCCTTTCATGTTCATGCTGAAAAGTGGCCCTAGTTCCTTTGATACTTCTGGGAGGAAGCATGTAAATTTACAAATATCCCGCTGACAGAAGTGACAGACAACAGTCAAGGAACTTGTGCGTATCCCAGCCAGGTCATACCCAGCTCTAAAGCCAGCGCCCGGACGGGCAGTGCTCCTGCGGAAGGGAGGAATGCAACCAAGGACACATGGAAGCTCACTGAGACCTGGAGCAACACCTCCTCTAAGTTCTAGTGGTGTAAGAAAGCAAGGTCATGTGGAAAAGGAGGTTTCATCCACATGGGACAGTGGCCGCCTCACGTTCATTCAGTTTTTGGAAGATGGGCAGCATGCAAGGCAGGCAACGGTAAGGGGACCAGAAATGATGCTTTGTGGTCTGGCAGTTGAGCGTCACTTTGAAACATTAGATCCTCTTTATGCCTCTGCCATAAACATCCCAAATGATAAAAGGAAAGCCACATATATCCATTTTTTCCAGATATTTATTGCTGTACCTCGTCTGGCTAACTGAAGACACAGAAAGACCACATCCAGAAGAGACAAGACCCAGCAGTCATGGATTGAGATGCTCTGCTCAATATCTAATAGAGACTTGCACTATAACCGCATACAGTGCCACAAAACATGAAGTAGTCTGAAAAACCAAGCCTTGTAAGTCAGTTTTGGCACCTGAAAGCTGTAGATGCTTCTGCTACCTCGGCATCATCATTAGAGATACACTCATTGCTGTCTCTGAAGCAGCCGGAGGTGACAGTAAAAGCAGTACGGAATGGGAGATGAACCTTTCTGGGGAGCTTATTCAGTGAAACATTCACATGATGCACATTAAATAAACTGATTTTTTGACTGATGTAAAAAAAAAACAGAAAGACTAAATAACAATCTTCTCAACAAGTGCTGTACACCATGCACGTTGAACGACATGGTTTCCTCTCGAAGTGACAGCAGGTGAACACACAACCGAAGGCTCTGCCATATTGATCTCGTGCACTTTATTTTTTTTTCCTCCCTTTTCAGAAAATAAGCCAGGAAAAGGCAAACATTTCACAGCACAGATTGGTGCGGTTTGTGCTAATGGCCTAAGCATAGATGCAAGCAACAGCTCACCTCTCCTTGTGCGGACTAGTCAACGGGGACAAGCGCTGGTGGGACAACTGCTACGGTGGCACACCTTGCCCCAGCCCAGCAACACCTCCTCCAACACACAGCTCCATAGTGAGCAAGAACCAAGAGCACAGGGGGAACTCTGTGCTGTCTTACAATAGTGTGCAAAACCCAGGGGCAAGTCTCTGCTGACCTGTCACTCTTCCAAAATGTTGTCAAAATGTTCTTCCAGATCGCGAAACCACAAATGCCCTAAATCTCCCATCCTCTGACAAGGCAAGTCACTTCTTCAGAGTCTTCAGGCACTACAGAGAGGACACAGATTTCCCTTGTCAAGAGGAGCAGAACAGTGCTGCAGTTCTTCCCGTTCTTCCCAAACACCTCCCAACCATCCTCCTCTGAAGCAGCTCCACCGCTTCAGCTGGAAATACCCGCAAAAAGAGGTTTCAACGGAAATAGAGACCTAATGTGGGAAAAACCAAAGTGCAACTGGTACAAGTCAGAGGAGACTGTAAGCAGCAGTATTATAATGTTTTCTGAGTTTAAAATATTCAGCAAGGTCAACACGGAGCATGTAGTTATCTCTGGACCTGCACACGCCCCAGGCTATCTGCACCGACAGCACCATGCCAAAGGCAGCCACCTCCCTCGCGCTGGGTGCCAGCAGCAGAGCCACCAGCACCTCCTGGCCCTATGCACCCTAAGGAGGAAAAGGTGGAGAGGATGCGTGTTGCCCTGAACAGCAGCATCCCTGATGCCTTCTCCTCGAGTCGGGATGGAAAGCTGTGCAGACATCGCCTTTGCTCGTGCCACTCCTCGATGCACACCACGGCCATATCCAGGGACCGGTGCATGCAAGGAGGAAGCACAGTGCTGATGCTACGCAGAGCACAAATAATATATTTTATAGCGTGGCCACACACCCAGCCCAACCCACACAGCAGGGGCTGGGGAGAGAGGGCAGGGCAGCCCGAAGGGATTCATGCCAAAGAGTGACTTGCTGCCAACAAGACGAGGTGGCCGAAGTGACCGAAGCACACATGGACAGGTCTCCCTGCACGGCAGCGGCAATTAACCAGTACCGATAACAGCCTCCAGTGCCCGAAACAAAGTACAAGGAATGGCATGGAAAGGACTAACGCCAAGCGGTAATAAAGACAGAGTCGGGGCTGTTGCTCAAATATTTTTTTTAGGTTATTTGCTGTTAGGAAAAAAAAAAAAAAGGTTTCCACATGCAGGGACATCCTGCTCGCTGTATTAAATTAAAGGGATGATTCAAGAGGGAACAGCTTTCAGTAGGCGGGGGGGGGAAATCAATTTCAGGTTGCCACGGACAACTGGGCTGTCTCCTGTAACACTAAATCAGATTCAGCTCTATGAACCTGAACACTAAACATTCCCTGAAATACAACATGCACACGCTCTCTAAATAAATAAATACAACTAGATACACTCTTGTGTCATTTCCCAGCTTTTTTTTTTTCTGAACTAAAGATGTGCTCAAACGTGCTAATTACTGCAAAACATAGGATTGGACCTTTGGCTCCGCGGTGGCTTTTCTGCCAGTTCAACACCGGCCGCTGCCTTGCACAGGAGAAGATATTTGCCGGCAGGGTGGCTTTTGTCAAAAAGGAACCAGGCTCACCCCACTCTGGGCCCTTCCGTGGGCTCTGGGCTTGCAGCAGAGTCTAAAACAAGGTTCTGCCAATCCAGGCTCCTGCAGAGCTCAGCTAGCAGGGGCTGGAGAAAGCTCAGCCTGGGACTTTCAAGCAGGACCTAGCTGAGGCTGGATGGAGGCAGTTTAACCCGCCAACGATCCTTGAAGAGAAACAACATCCTCCACCTGTGCCTGCAGCAGCCAGGTAGGCACCTGGCACGGAGAGACCACTGGGGACAACACAGTGGCCACGTCCCAATGGCTGTCCTCTCCCCATACCTGACACCGGAATCATTTCAAACCGGTTTTAAGCACCATCCCCTCTCCCTGCAGCAAGCAAAGCTGTGCAGGCACTGGGCAGCATCACCTCCACGCCTGTGGGACGTTCTCCTCCAGCACACTCCCCATCAGCAGCTCAGAGCGATGTGCTGAGACCCCCTCTGCAAACCATGGATCCCCAGCCCTCACACCCCACCGAGCGAGGAGGGCAGGGAGCGATGGCAGCCCCAGGAACCTCCCCTCTGTGCCAGGGATGGTAATTCCTGCGGTCCTTGGGAGCCCGGGGAAACTGGGAGCTTAGGAGAGACGTTTAAGAAAGTAGAGGCACAATTTGGCAAAGATCAGAGTCAGCAGCCAGGAGCTGTATCAGGCTTCTCACAGGCTGGAAAATGAAATAGAGGTGTGGGGCAGCTGACATCCTCTGAAATAAGAGAACCAGGCAAGGGATGACAGTGTTCCCTATATGCAAACACCCGCTGCGGCATGGCCTCTGGCACATCGCTGGGCTGGAGCCGCACAGCACGGAGCTCAGCACCATCCATGCAGCATCCTTCTGCATCATGGACAGACACAGGGGACAGACATCGGGCCATCACGGCAGCCTGCCGAGAAAACACAAAGTAAGAGCCAGGCACCGAACTCCAAACCTCTGGCCAGAGAGGCTGGAGCAGAGGAGATGAGGCATCTGACTTTGTACCCTTCCCCACTAGCTGTTAAGTGACCAAATAAATCCATCTGGATCAATCGCTCTATCAAGACAACAGGAAACATTCCCATCCCTTGATACTATGAGTCTTAATTTTATGGAGCAGTTGATGTTTTTCCAATGAAGCGTACCATTAAAATATCAGATTTTATTAGCAAAATCAATGATGCGTGCAGAGGCAGTCCCTGATGGCTTAAAAAAAATAGATCTATGAATACTTATAAAACTGATAGCAATAGAGAATATTGTGCAATGATTACAGCTGTTTTACCTCTACTTCTGGTAAGACACCTCAAGGCAGTACTACAAAAAAATCTAAATAAAGGAAAGGCAACAGCAGTTCAGGATTCCACTGCACTTAGAGGGTACAAACATGTCACCTGCTTTGTGTTTACTGAATTACCTTTTTCTTTCCCCAACAGGAAGATAACATTATAGAAACAAAAACACCAAAACATTTACAGAAATATGTCAGTCGCCTGTCTGTTTCTCCTTCACTATTTCCAGTGTTTTGTTACATTAGAAAAGCAACTGGGGGAGATTTGCTCCCATTTAAACCCAGCAGACATGGAAGCAAGAGAGAGAGGCTGTGACCTTTCTGTACCCACAAAATGCACGATGACCCTTAACGACGCACACACGTCGGGCATCTGCAACATCTGAAAACCTTCTGCGAGCAATGTGCCTACTGGGGACACAGGAGGGGAATCCTGACACCCATATCCATAATCCACCAGGCTCACTGGCTTCCCACAACACGCAACCACAACACCCAATGTGTAGATGGGGCTTTGCCTGAGGGCAGCTGCCTTCCAGCATTTCATCCAGCACCAGCAGCAGGGCACCTGCATCTCCCCATCTTCAGGCAGGGCACCTGCATCTCCCCATCTTCAGGAGGTGGCCACCCAACTGCAAGTCCAGCACCCCAAGCAATCACCATCTTCACCTCCCCCATGATGTTATGAGCACACCCAGTCCTCCCAGCTTGCCAAACTCTTGTTCTCACCTGGTAGCCATCATCCATATCAGTACTATCATAAAGAGCATAATTTCTTGACTCTGACCATCAAGAAACTCAGGCACCCCAAACCCAACACTCAGGCAAATTCTCAGGGAGCTCTGGCTAACACACAAAGAGAACCGTTGAGTTACAGGTTGCGCAAAGCACTCAAGAATGTGCTTACGTGAACAGAACCCAAAAATGAACCTGTCAGTCCCACCCCAAATGTTTTGCCTTGCACCCATAGCTATCCTTTTGAAAGAGCTTAAAGTCCGCTCAAAGGAAAAAAAAAAAAAAGTTTTTTTACTCCACCTGGCTTTAAACAACCTCCGGATGTGTGTGGGGATGGATGAGGAAAGAGTAACACGAATACTCAACAGATGTTTTCATTAGCATAAATTTGCCATTCATTCCTCTTTCTTCTACCATCCAACTCCTCTATTATCCTCGCTGGATAATTTACGGTGCTTGTTGCAAAGTACAGTCTCTGAGAACAGAGACGGCACACGCTTGATAATGGAGAAGTTCAAAGAGCTGAGCCACGCGTGACCTGCAAGCAGATTGTTGCGATTTTCTTGGATGTATAAAAGGGCTTTGCCCTCGCGCAACGCTGGAACTTGTCAACATGAAACACCCTCCTGTTACAACATCGCCCGGAGGAGCTACTATTTTGGGGTCCTAATAATTTCCTTGGTTTTACAGGAAAGCAAGAAGGCAAGTAACATGGAACAACCCAGCTGTCAAGTAGCGAAACAGATGGGATCCTCACAAAGCTCCACAGATTGCCTTAGTCAAGTGCTGTCACAGCCCATCCTCGAGACGGGAAAGCACGGTGCAGGAGCTAGATGAAAGGAGCTTGGGAAATTAAGGAGCATCATCACCTCCACAGGGCCTGCGAAGAGACAATAGAGAATTGCTTTCCAGGCACTCTGATCCCCAGGCAATAAAACATGACTCAAAGTTGTTAGGCTGTTTTTTTCCCCCCTACTAGAAATGCCTTTTGGCTGAGTGACAATTGCTCAATTCTCCCACCTGCTTGGCTCCCACGGAACACAGGCAGCATCCGTGGAAGATGCAGCAGGAACAGCTCTCCCGTCGGAGGTGAGCGCAGACACGGCTGGCTGGGGCTGTCCCTGCGAGCGTGGCCCCAGGTGCCAGCACAGGCAGGCTGCCCGTGGACAGGCAGTACCGTGATTCACTCCGCTGAGGCTTCCCGTCCACAATTTGGCTTCTAAACAATCTAGGAAACCACAATACCTGCCACGGCAGTTCAGCTTCTGTGTCGTTGGAGGAGGTGTCTTTGCAGACCATGAGTCAGTGGTAAACCAGGAGAAGGTGATGGACTGTCCTGACCTTCCCCATTCAAGAGGATGCTAAACCCAAGCTCACAAACCAGTGCTTGGGAAATGCAGGCAATGCTTGGAGATATCAGGGGCCAACATCTCATAAAGATGGGGCTTGTGCTTCACACCTATGGTCCGAGCTCGCAGAAGAGCAGCTCCCAAGCCCAGCTGGCCATGCATGCCCACAGTACTCCAGCGACAAAAGCTGCACAGATGGAAGGCTGAAGCCAGCTTATGAATGAAGTACCAGGATTGATTCCCTTATCTATCCCCCGCCTCCCACTAACGGGAAGATGCTGTTCAGCAAAAATACAATTTAAAGGCAGAGGCTAATGATGAATCAGATTGATTTTTAGGACAAGAAAAGAGATGTAACTGCAGTCTGCCTGCTTGCAGCTTGCCAGGAGTCATAGCGAGCTTCAGGACAACCCAGTCTCCTCTTCCTCATCCTAACCCCTTTACCTCCTCTGTCCCCCACCAAAGAAAGAAAAACCCCTCACAGAAAAGAAATACCCTTACATGAGACAATTAAGTGTTGCCTGGAGTCAGCTCAATGCTGGCTTCCCTCTCCCTGCCAGACAGTACAAAGCCCAAATTAACGGACGTGCAGAGGGTCCACTTTCTGGGAAAAAGCAAATTCTGAGCATGCAGCTGGGAGGAATGCATCGTATGTCTGGTATTCACGCTGCACCCTCGTTTTGTCTTCCTTTTTTTGGCCGTATAAGGAGCCAAGCGCAGCAGGCTGGGCTGGGGAGCTCAGCACTGCATGCTCAGCGCTGTCAGACTTCCGACTGTGTTTGTCTTTACTGGAAATCCAATCAATTCATCCAGGAAAAAGGCCAGTGCACACACCACGGAACGTCGGGCTCAGACGCCACACTCCTGAGATGCAGGAGAAAAAAGAGGAGCAAGCCGAACTAGACCAGCCCAGCAAGGGTTCCCACAAAGACACATGGACGCATACATAGGCACAGGCAATAATTTTCTTAATTACATTGGAGGGAACGGGGTGATAACTTAAAAACTCAAGACTATTGCAGCTACAGTCCTAAAGGGTGGTTGCTGATCATTTTTTTCTAAAGTCCTGACAATCTCTAAGTTAGTCTATTGCAGCAATTTCAGCAGCACACTGGGATTTCCATATCCCCAATGCAATTACAATATTGCATGCTAAAAAATAAAAATGTTTTGCAATTGATGATCCTTCTGTAAACAACAGACTACTCCTGTGGGCGCCCAGGACTTTGCAGGAGTTAAAAGGAGAAGAGAAAGACACGCTCCTCCACCAAAGGCAAGAAATCCTGGATCACAAATACCCAAGAAGAATCTGCACCAACTCCCCTTTCTCAGCCCTGTCTGGCATCAGAAGAGCAGCTCTCATTTCACTTGTTACACTCGGATAGAGACAGGGATGCTCTGAAGCACCCAGTGGAATGACTTGGATGAAGACACATGGTTGAAACTTGACTGGGTGAGGGGAAGATTTCTAGTCTCATTAATAACAGCCTGAAACTAAAAGCAGAGCTTGTAGTACAGCTGCAATTCCAGCTACCCCGCTGCTTGTGTTAACAGTGTGGCTTTATTATGGTCAGGGATTAAAAACAGCTCCAACAATTAAAGGAGGGGAAAAAAAAAAAAAACAACCAAATGTAAGAACCAACAACAACAAAAATCTGCAAAATAAAAAATTCCTGTGGGCTGGAATGATTAGCAAAAAAAAAAGAAATGTGTGCCATGAGGAGCAAGAGTGAATGCTTCCTTCCCTGCTGCCAACAGGCCCATGCATGCTCCCTGCCAAGTGGATTTGTCCCCTACCCACAGGAAGCCACCCAGTGCCCTGTGGCTGAGCACCAGCCACCATCGGTCCCCCACGGGATGTCACCTCCCACCCCAGAGCAGGAGCTCTGCGACCACCCTGCTCCATGTAGACAGCTTGGAATCCTTCCTCCCTCCTGCTGCCTAAATGCTATGACATTAAGGGGGGGGGAAAAAAAAGAAAAAAAGTCTTGTAATAAATGACTAATAAGCCTGGAACTTCTCAGGAGGCACCAGTCCTTGACGAGCAGCCAGAGGAGGTGGAGGGGCGAGAGGTGGGGAGGATCAGCAGACCCATGAGGTCACTCACAAGGGCCAAGCAGAAGTGTGCCCATGTTTCTTGGAGGTGAGCTGGTTGCCCAATGGCTCCTGAAAAGGCAATCGTCCTGCGTGCCCCAACACTCACCCACAGCAGCCCTGCCACCACCAGGACGAGGAGCCCCTGGGAAGCCTCAATTTGTCACGTCTCGATATGTACTCATTGCTTGGGAGGGCTTGGTCAACAATGCTGAGACTGGAACCTACTTTCTTTTCTTTAGAACAATTAAAAGCAATGAATTTGTGAGAAAGAAGAAAACTCTCTCTTTTACCCTCTTTCCCCCCATTCCTATACAGAATGTGCCCCTTTTCTCTGCACCAGCAGCTCATCAAGAGGCCAAATCTCTGCAACCAAACCACTGACTAAGCACGTGTTCAGCCATCAGCTGGGCTGCAAGCCCAGCCTTTCCCACGGGGAGAGACCTCCGGACCTCCACAGGAACAGCTACAGGGACCAGGGACTGTGCAGGGACCTCAAAAGCCCTGGGAAGCAGTTTGCAAAACTCCTGCGTGAGCAGCGGGGAAAATACAATTAAATGAAAAACCAAGAATCACCTCCATGCATGCAGGCAAAACAGATGCTCCAAGCTGCTTCTCCAGGTCTCCATCCAGGTCTCCAAGGATGAGTGACTTCATATCCCAAAATCCTGAGGAGGGGCAGCCCCCAGCCCAGGGAGGGGGGAGTGAGAAGCAGCCCACTCTGCTGCCCATGAAGGGCCCCCCATCATCTCAGCGTGAATAGCAGGACTCACCGCTCCCCTCTGGTTTTGGGGGCACAGAGGCAGGTCCATATTCAGCAAGGAAGAGAAGTCTTTCACCCTTTTTTTTTTTTTTTAGCCATCATTACCATGAGAACTGCCATGGTTTTAAGCTTTGTGCCTTTCATCTACATCAAGATGGGACAAAAACCAAAGGTGACATTTCCAGGGAAATCATCTACATTCAGTACTGAAGACCCTGAGTCCTTTACAGGACAAAAATATCACATGTAAGGTTCACGCTTGCTTTTTCTCCACAGTGTTTCTCCTCTCTGCCCTTACAGGTTTGAAGCCCAGATCCCCAGAAGCACTGGAGTTCGGGATTTCTTTTACTTCCTTTATTTCACTATTGCTTTTTGCCTTTGAACAACAAAAGAAAGTGGGTGCAGCCACAACACCACGGGAAGGCAAAACCTTGCCCTCAGCCAAACACGGTCACACCTACAGCTCTTCCACTGATGCAGAAGGCTTAGCCTTCAAATCCAGCCCAAACCTTGCCCATCAACCAAGGGCACCTTCTTTGCACTCTGTGGATATAAACCCAAGGACCAGAGGACATCCACAGAGATATGCTCTGGGCAACGAATCCCACATGGTTGTGATGGTCCAGAGCCAACCTCCCGACACAACCATGGTCATCCGCACCCAAGGCAACAGCCCCAGATTCCTCCCTAATTTTCTCACGGGGCCACACAGGACAATTTGGTTCTCGTGGCTGCAGCACCCAGGAGAAGCAACACTGGGGGCACCCAACAGATCTGAGCCCCGTCCTCGCTCCGGGACAGATGCAGAATTGCTTTCCATACAGGACTGAAGCTCCCTTACCAGGGATGTTGACAGAAAAAGTCATTTTTGGAGACAGAACGATGGATTCAGGTAAGCTTTTGCTGCTGTACTGAAGGATGATGATGCCTGACCCAAACGAAGAAGAAGATCCGTCGTTCTGTGGCATGGCATGTGTCTAGACAGCTGCTCTCAAAAGCCTGCCAAGAACATTTTACACTCCTCGCTTTCACAAGCTCAGAAACTCCAAGCCAGGCCGTGCAAACCCTTTGTAACTCCCTTCACCGCAGGGCTACAAAGGGCTTCAGCAGAATGGCCCTTGAAGGCATGTCTGCAGAAATATCACAGCTAAGGTGGCGAGTCCTCTGCAACCACACAGCTGTCTGCACCACGGCCAGGGCTGGTTTGATAGCGTCAGAAAACCAAAACCCCCTTTCTCTTTCCCAGCAGAAGTCTCCAGTATTTAAACAACACTTAAATTAAAACTAACAAACCCCACAACACACTTTCTTTCTCAGACACCAGAGCACTTTCTAAATACCGAGGTGACTGCTACCAAAAGTCACCGTGGCCTAACTAATTTGGGTGAAGAGACTTCTCGGTGGTTTCAGCTAAGGGGCTTTGCCTCGTGTTTGCAGCAGGTTGGGAGCGCACACGGTCACATCCAGCTGTGACAACACACCACCTCCCTGCATCCTCACAGCCCCACAAAGCATCATCCCTACTTTGCAGACAGGAGAAATGAAGATCAAGAACAAAAACTACCAAAGAAAAGAAAAAAAAAAGAAAAAACACACCTAGAAAGCAAAAAATAAAACCAACCTAAGAGGCGAAGTTCAGAACTCTGCTGCCCCATCACGCTCACTCCTGGTTGGAAAAGAAGAGGATGCCTGGAGGATGTGGGAGGATGGCTGCAGCAGGTACAGCCTGGTGGGAGGCCAACAGGCTGGAGCTCAGGGAAAGGGCAGAAGGAGCTGAGCAAGTGGCAGCCAGCAAGGAAGATAGTGGGGCCATCATGCACATGGCAAAAAAGAGCAAAAAATTGGACAATTCAGATCCTGTCCTTACAAAGAGATGTCACGGTCTTTATCCTCCGTAGGACAACTGCACTGAGAAAGCTTTCCCAGATTTTGTGACCCTCTACGTCACAGTTTTTTTGGGTGCTAGTAACATCCATCCCTGCACAGGCAGGAATCAACACTGTGGATGGTGGCAAGCTGGGCTGCTCCTTCTCTTAAAAAAAAAAACCACACCAAAAACCTGTGCTGCCAACTCCATTAGAAGAATCCCCATGGGGTCAGACACCCCAAATGGCCAAAATCAGGCAAGGGCTGAGAGCTGCCTTCCCTTAGAAGCTTTACCAACAAATACCTGAGCAAAACCACAATGGGCCACCTGCATATACTCCTCCAACAATGTATTGTTCGAACCCACTCCTCCTTCACCTCCTCTGACGTAAGCCCGTATTTCTTTGTTAATAGTTGAGGAGCTGCTGGTGCTCTGAGCAGAAGGATGATCCCCTTCCAGAGCTGATCCCCTTCCAGAGCTTCAGCCTCAATGAAATAACCAGCTGCAGCTCAAGGTGGAGAAATTTCGGAAAAGAAATCTTTTCTAATATCTAGTCTACGGTGCTCCTTCTAGATTGACAGGTCCACTTTTGCTCTTATCCTCTGATCCAAAAAAAAAAAAAAAAAGACATTTGACGCAAAGAAACATGCATGGGTACAACTAGATGTGGTCAGCATTGTGCGAACAAGCCTTCAGCACCACGTCATCCATGGAGATGATAGAGCCCGGAGATCCTGCCCTCCTCTTGATAAAGTACCGTTGGCATTAGTGAGACCTGAAACGGATTTTAAACATTATCTGAGAACTTTCCTCCCTCAGGGGAGTCATCCAGGTACCTTCGCAGGAGCCAACCTCCTCCTTAAGGTACCCTGAAGTTGGAAGGTGTTGCTCAGGCCAACGCTGGAGAGAGGACGTGATCAGAAAAGCACCCAACGTCACTGCTGCTCTTGGCAAGGTTGGGTTTACTACAGTGAGGACTAGAAAGAGGATCTACCTAGTCTGGAGGCCAGAGGTCCAAAAGGCAAGCCAAAAAGTAACTCGTTCCCTTTCCTAACAAATTGTGTTTTCAGCTGTAAGCCACTTGGCAGCCCACCGACCAGAGGATGCGGCAGGTCAAGACAAGGGTTCATCCCCAGCCAGGCTGAGCAGGGACACGAAACACAAGAACAGACGGTGTTTTGCAAATGTGGACTGAAACACCAGGAGGACTGCATCTGCTGGAGTCTCCTGGACAGCAAGGGACACTGTCCAGGCTCCAGGAAGCACTGACCCGCAGCAGAGAAAAGATGGGGCAAGGACCAAGGCACGCAGGAAAGCAGCCGAGGCAAGTCTTCAGGCACCCAGCTGCGCCACACCTGCCTCGCAAACACCTTTTCTGTGAAAATCAAACACGGTGGCATTTTACAAGAAAAAATGTCACTTAAACTCCTTATTAAAGGTAATTTCCTCTCCCACCCCTTTTTTCATTAGCAACACTCAAGCATTCATCAAACGATCCTGTTATTTCCAGGCAAAACATTAGTCTTCTTACGCAGAAGCTATATATTACCACCGTCTACTGTTATAAATGTAAAAAGCTCTACCAAAAAAATCCGTTCAGAAGCAAACTGTCCCATCCACTTCAATAGGAATTTACTTAATAAACCTCACACACAGGGAAACCCATAAGTCCTTGGGAAACAACACTCGTGGGGAAAAGGCGCAGCAGGAGCCACATTGCTTATCCCTTCTAGGCAGTAGCTTTCCACTTAAATATTACACAATGCACCTGCTTATTATTCTTATTGCACAACATCGCTTTCAAATCCATGCTGCAAGCATCCCACTCATTGCCAGAAGACTTAGGGAAGAAAAAATAAAATTAAAGGAAAGGAATCTACAGTAGCACATTACGCCACACCAATTTCAAGCAGACTGTCATTCTGATCACACCAGGCGGCATTTTGACTCCAACACTATCCTTCAGTGAAAAAATCCTTGTTCCAGCATTATTCTTGCTATGCGGAGCCCTCTTGAAATGAATGGTACAAATTCCCCAGTCATTGCAAAAGGACTGTGGTGCTCACAGCGCTTTAACTTTTCACATCATCTCTTCCAACCATTTGCAAAGCAGAAAGGCCAAAACAGGCTACCTTTAAGGAAAAAATTAAAATAAATAAATCAGCACCTGCCTTGGGAAGGAACTACAGACCAGGGCTGTGTATCCCAATTCCAGGAAGCCTTATGTACCATTTCACATCCAGGCCAACTCAGAAAATCACTTAAGTACATGATTAACTTTAATATGCGCTTAAGTTGCTTTGACTTCCGTAGGACTTAAGCATGTACTTATGGCTCTCCTGTACAGAAATACTCCCTTAAACCAGATCCTGTTTTGTGGAGATGCTGCGTACACACGCACGTGCCGCTCACGCCCTTGGGAAAGCTCTCCCTCCTCAGCCCAGCTGCAAACCAGATTGCCTTCATTTTGTGCCCACCTATGGACCAAAACATTCACCCAGAGCTTTAAATAACCACCACCCCGAGGTCTGGAAGCGCTTTATCTGGGATATGGACTTTATGAAGGGTCAGCCTGAAGTTTCATACTTGGCAAGTGATGCAAAGGTTAACGAGTGATGCTACAACACCCTGGAGCTGCAGGTCCATCCAAGAGGAGAAGGTCTCCCTGAGCCCAGCTGCTCTGGACCACACCATGGACCATCCCTGGGCTGTGCACACACAGCAGGGACTGGGAGGACCTTTCACTGGTTTCTTTGGAGCCACCACTTGGCCTGGTGGGGTATGGGTTACGGCTCAAAATGCCACAGAGTTTTGTCCACATGTACAAAGATGTACGGACCCACCACAACAGCAGGAAAAAAACCTATAGGGACTCTACTGGCATCCCTCCTTCCCAAGACACTCCCCACCAAACCCAGTGGGGTCTTGGATTCCCCATTCATCATGACACAGAGAAGAGGGGTTATGGTGCAGTGCTGCAGCCAACTGCTTGCAAAGGACCACGATTACGGTGACACATGACACTTGCAGCCACCACCACGTAACCCAACATATCCCCCCACCCCATGGCAGCTTGGGCAGCACGGTCCCACATAGGCAACTGCAGAGCAAAGAGCAAGGAAGGACGCAGAAAGCAGTTTCCAGTCCTGCCCAGCAAGGTGGGCTGTAGGACTGCAGCAGTGACCAAAAGGCATCTGAACCACCCCACCATCAAAACAGAACCTCAGCCAAAAAAAAGCCCCTTTGCCAAACCCCTCCCTCACCAGCCACTCTCTTGTTATTCCAGTTAATTGCAAGTACATCATTCCTACAGCTTGTCTGATAGAACTCCTACCACGCAGGGGCTTGGTTTTCCCATTTTGCCTATTCTCAAGGCAATGCAATAAATTACTATGATATACGTTGGCTTCGCAAACAACTGAAGCGTCCATGCTGAGAGCCTGCACAGGGGCATGCTGTTTCTCAGGGTGACTCGAAATAGTCAAGATATTAAAAACCCACAAAGAACTGAGTTTCTAATAGAAAAATTGATAGGCCAGATGTCAACACTGATTATTCTTTTGCTAGCCCAGGGCACAGCCCAAATCCCTCCCCTTTCCTCAATGACCCACATTACAGCCTAGCTGCTCCCACATCCACCCACCCCTTGGGTTACGTGCCCAGAAGAGTGATGCACACAATCCCTTCCCCTGCATTAATCATTGCTCCCAAAGCACCTGGATAAGGGATCAACAAGCTCTTCACTGGTGACCTCGGCATGGGAGAAGAAACACTTTGCAGTAAGACATCAAATGCTGTGCCCAGGTTTTGGATCCCCCAGCTCAACGGCCCCATACACCCTTCCATTTGAGAAAGCCTCAACTGAACAAAACCCAACTCTCCTTTAGCACTCTGTTCAGCAGTGCACAGTGACTTTATTTCACCTGGTGAAAATATGACGATGAGAAATCTCTGCAGATTCAAGGTCTCAAGGTCTTAAGATCTAGCCCTTTGCCAGGCAGTAGGAAAGGACCAGGACAGCAAACCCCACACTCCCAGTGCACCGACAGCTTCTCTGTGCCTGGGGTCCATGTCCCATTCAACCCCACACCGGCCTTTTTAAACTACTTCTCCCCAGCATGGTGCAACTGGCTCCAGGAGAGACGGAGCTGCCTGACACATCAGCTTTGTGCCCAAAGCCAAGACCAAAGGTGCCGCACGCCAGGGCTGATGCACAAGTGACATCATTCCCTCCTGCAACACAACTTCAGGGCTCTTCCACAACTCTGGGACTTCCAATACAAAGGGATCCTGCAGCACGGGGTCTCGCAGAGCTGGGGAGAAGTCTCAGCCGAGGGGGTTTGGACCTGAGGGTCTCTGTGCAAGTCTTGCATCGAATAAGAGACGTACAGTGATGCCAAGCCTTGCTCCGACTGAAGGCTAAATGCCTGCCTTCCTCTCTGCAAACACACGGATGTCAAAACAGCGACGGCAGGGAGGAGGACAGCCATCGCTGCAAGCTTGCCGTGGGGAAGTGCGGCATCCCAACGTGCTGCCGTAAGAATAAAACCACATACCATTCAAAAGTGAAAATAAAAAGTCTACTGCCTCTGTCATTTAAATATGGATTTCTACCTCCAAATGTGACAACAGAGCAAATAAGCCCAGGAGTAAAAAAAGAACCAGGAGGAGAGTTGCAGGGCACCACGACTTCCCTTTCAAAGGGATGAACTCTACCATCAAGTGCAACTGAGTATCAGCAAAGGGTAAGACTTGAGAAAAACACAGGTAGTTTCAGGACCTACACTTGTGCCAAGTCCCCCGCTCATCTTTTCAGTATGTTAAAAAAATAATAATTAAAAAGTCGGTGGTGTTCAGTAGTTTCTTTCTCTCCTGGTTGCTGTGGGAAAGTCTTGCACAAACTATTGGAGAAATGAACTCCTTTGAAACACAAAAGTGATTGGACACATCTATTTAACATGAAGTAAAACTGAAAAACATGGTTTTCCCCTAATTACGGTGTGAAATTTCAATAGAAGGGAACATAGTTTTTATTTACTTTGAAGCCAACACCATCCTTTCAAGCCATGCTTCAGCCACCTGAATTATGGCCGAGACCACCAACGTGATGCAGTTTCCGTATCCGAAGCTTTGGTCGTGTAGGATTTACTTGTTGAAGCTGCGAGAGACGGAAGCACATTGCATACTGCTGACAGGGCGCATTTGTGCGTGTGAACACAGATGAGGATGAGGCAAGAATAGGACAAGCTTGCAGGGAATTAGCCCAGTGGGTTATTTATTCCAGGACAGCGCAGATTAAAAGGGCTGACTGTCCCTTTGGCCTCAGGAGCACTCACGTGAGTTATCAGGCACGTTTGATGCTGGAGGGAAGGGGAGGAGATGTTCTCATCCAGGTAAATACCTGGTGTAAATAACCAGCTGGTGCATTCCATGAGCAGCACTTTGCATGAGATTAGCATGACACCTCCCAGGATCCCCAAACGCCTTTACAAAGAAATGCTCCTAAAGCCTCCCTGGGGTGGGTGGGCTGGATCTGTCCCAGGCAGAAATGTTGAGTCAGAAGGACCGACTCCCCAGTCTGCTATCTCACAGTCCTCAGGTAGGACCAGTCTTCCCCAGTATGCTCCAGCATCACCCACCATGGAAGCCTCCCAGTCCCACCCCAGTGCAGACAAGCGCCTTGCTCATGCCCTGTCCTACTGGTCCAGGCTCCGCTGCGGCTTTAATTGTTTAATTGTTAGGGATTTAACTGTAAAAACCAGGCAGCCTCCTTCCCATTCTCACCGTCACATATTTCTCATTTCCAAGCAACTGGCTGTTCTCTCTCAGTTCTGGTTAATATTATTTGTGTTTTAATGCTTTCTAGGAACCAGTCCAGCTTCACATCACAACAAATACCACTGGGCAGGGGAAACACTTAATCTGCCTGGCTGTGCTTTGGGTATTTCACTTTAGGAACTGGTCCAGGCAGGCAGACAACCTGCCCCACGGCCAGAGCTCTCCCCACACACCCTCAGCCCCACTGGGGACACGCCTGGGGGTCCGAAGGTGGCTTTCACCAAGGCTGAATTCTGAAATCCTCCAAGGAGCATGAGCAAGCTAAATAAAGTGAAACCCACAAAAGCTTAAGATCAAAGGACTCTTTGGGTTCCTTTTCTTTGCAGACACATTGGGTATTTCCTATTTTCTTCCTCTTGGTCTCACTGGCAGCAGGTCTTTCCGCAGCCATCATTTCCGTAGGACGTATCTGACTGAGGCTGAGCGAGTGTCGTACAACACCCCGGAGGAGGTTTCCACAGCATCACTTACCAGAAGAGGAAGCTAAGACACAGGAGGGGGAGCTCCGTGTTATGCCACGTTAATTATTTACCCACAGATTTTTCTCAGGAACTTGTAACCCACACCCAGCATCCCAGGAGCATGTCTGCCAGGTGCAGGCAATAAGGAAATCGGGGAGGGAGAAGAGGAGGAGACACCTTAGATCAGCAGAAGAAGTGTGAAGAGTTTGAGGTCAGGGATTATCAACCAGACAGAACCACCCAGTTACATAGCCGAGAGGAGGAGTAGGGTAAAAACCCCAAGGAAGGCTGAGCATTGTTAGGTTTCCAAAATACACAAAGCACAGACAACAGGCACAACCGACCAAGGGCGTTACATGAAAATACAGATTACACAGCATCCACCACCATTTAAAAAAAAAAAATCCTCAATAAACTTAATCTATGTCTTCCCAGCAAACCCACCCAGTGCCACGGAGCAGCAGAGCATCTGAGCTCCGGGCAACACCTGGAGGTCTCCCATCGGTCTGCTCCCCAGGAGAACTCTGCTCATCTTACCACCAAGTGAACACCTGCGCATGATTTTTAGACAATATTTCAGTGTTTTGGAGGGGAGGGAGCTGTGTGTTGTACTGGTTTTCTTAAACCAAAGAGCTTGAAAGTTCAGATTCTGGAGAGGTCTGTGGGCTCCACCAGGGGCAGGGGGTACAGTGTTTAGGAGTTACTTTTTGTCAAAAACAGGACATGTCTTTTTCCTGTTTCTTTCTAAATTTCCTCCCCATTTTCCACCCAAGCACTAGTTTTGAACCCCACACAGCGGCAACCTCTGCTCCACCAGGGATGGCGGGGGGCACTCACTCTGCCAGGCTTGCACTGCCCCAGCTTCCACAATGCCCTCCTTCCAAAACCCCAATTCATCCCCTGCTCACATTAACATTCATTTTTTTTTTTTTTCTCTCCATCAAATTAACCATTGCTCCTTCTCTTATCTCTCAGTTTTGGGAAGAGGAACCATCTACACCACCTTGTTTTCACACCAGACCCACCGACCGAGCCACATCCAGCCCCGGCATGTCGCTCCCCTCTGCTCCTTCCTGGGCCAGTCCAGCCCCCAAGCATTGTTTTTGTGTACATCCTACAATCCCACCCACCACACAACGTAGTAAATGCCTGCTTAGACTTTTTGGTTGGTTGTTTTTCTTTAACCAAGTGACATTTTTCAAACCAGATGACTTTTTCCACTTTAAATGTTAACAAGAAAGCAGGGGGGTGGCATGGTGAGGAAACTAATCAGTTCATCTTTCTCCTCTAATTTGATGCAACGCTGCCCTTACTCTCCTGTGCACTAGCAGCACTTTTCAAATATATTTCTTTCACCAAAATGTTTAAATACTGCAGAGTAATTATCTACTAAGATGACTGGCCTGTACATTCTTTCTTTTCTACCACTTTTGGATCAGCATTACTGGCACACCAATGACGATAGTTATCATTTTCAGCCCAGTTCATTTTCCTGCTCGAGCAGGAACCATGCACCAGTTGGTCCCATCAGATGACCACACCTCGTTTTGGCCAAGGTGAGCCAGGGGGAAGAAGAGCTCCTCTACACAATGCAACACACCTTCCATCCCCCCTCCTCACTCAAAAAAGAAAAAAAAAATATCAAGCTGGGACCCAGCCTAGATGTTCTCCCCATACAATCCATCCAAAGTCTAAAAAAACTATGAACTTGTCACCAATTACATAAAGAGGACTCAGGCTTGAAGGCAAGAAGTAAAACCTCATCTGTTTTATACACCCTCATGGCCACATGCTCTCACCCATCAGTGTGTCCATCCATCAGCTGCCAAGAGCATCCCAGCTCCCCAACGCTGCCCTCCTTCCAGCGGGAAGCTGTGGAGCAGGCACCATCCCTGACAGTCAATCTAAGCGGAAACCCAACCTGCACGTTTCTTTACTGTTTAACCAGCACCTTGCATTCCAGAGCAAGGTCTGGTATCCAAAAGCAAGGATTCAATGTCACTTCTGTTCCAGCAAATGTCTTTTTCAGAAAGGGAAGGAACAAGGGGGAAAAGAATGACAACCAGCCACTAGCTCTCCATCAGCACACCCTACCACAGACACCAGGCTTTCAGGGACAGGAGGTGGGGAGAAGCAGTTTGACCATTAACATTGTGCACCATGGAAACTTGGCTTTACATTTCCTCTTCAGTCCTGCTCTGTCCTTTTCCAAAAGAAAAAAAAAAGGAAAAAAAAAGAAAACAGGGGAAGAAAAGCACACTGGAGGTGCTGCACTGCTCATGGAAGATGAGCCACAAGCCCTGCTGTGGGCACTCAGATGTGGTGGAGGAAGAGGAAGCTCTGCCACTGATCCAACCGATCCCTCTGATCCGAATGCCAACACGTGAGCGGGCAATTAGTCCAGTTACAGATCTCATGCCATTCGGCTCCACTTTCTCCTGGGAAATGTGAGAATGGGGGGATGCAAGCATGTTGCTGGAGAAGCAACATCAGTTGGGTAACACCACACTAAACGGGAGGCAGGACCATGGGAAAGAAAAAACCCAATCTCAGCATCCCCCCCTGCTCTGGTATTTCGTAGGGACGGGCCATTTCAGAAGCCCAGGCTCTGCTGCAGAGCATCAACCGCCCCTACAGCACCGCTGGCTCCCCTGGCCACCAGCCTCACGAGGATTTCTCACCAGCCAAGAGGCCCATGACCGCTCACAATGTCACGCTGCCCACCCAGAAAGGCAACACTGAAATCTACTTGCGTTTTCCATGAGCTAAGCGAAACAGCTTAAATATTACCCAGCGCTGCCAGCCCTTGTGATGGGTGAATGCTTTTGGGATCAGGGAGACATCTTTATTTAAATGGCATCTGGATGGCAGGTGGAGCATCAGCTTCATCACCCAATTCATTTGTGTCAACCCCTTATGCAACCGCCTGCAAGTATGTCCCATCACTCACCCAGCCTGCTCGTACCAAAGGACCATGTGCCAAGCTGGGGCACATCGGGCAAGCATGCTGACCCCTCTATTAAAATCGGCACCATACAGCTTTTTATAGAGAACACTTGACCTCCTAAGGACTCCTTGTTACCATAAAATGAATCGCAAAAACTGCAGGGCCAGCTGTATGGCTTGAAATCTGCCTGCACAGGTAGGCAGCGACTTCAAAACGCAAAAAAAATTCACAGAAAAGATGCCCCAGCGCAGACCACCTTATTTCAGGAAGAACAGAGGGGGTTGGTGTTTTGGGTTTTTTTTTTTTTTTTCTCTGTTTTAGCTTACTCCACCTTCCAAAATAGCCTGAACTAAGTCAAAAAAGGCATGTTCATTTTGGAAGGGAGCAGCACGCAGCCCAAGCTCTCACAGAATAGCTGTGGCAGAACAACTTGTTCCTCAACAGCTATTCTGAACCAGGGCTCAGTAACATTTCCAGAGTACGTCTCCGTAAACGAGACGTTATGTTGATCTGACAACCCAGTTCAAGTGGTGGGTAGAAGCTTAAAACCTTTACAAAAGCATCAGCTCTCGCTGACGATTCCCCTGAACTAAGGGCACGCCGACCCAAGAAAATCTGACATCGTTCGCTTCTTTCCTAGAGACCTGCGTTCCGACGCAAGCATTCAAAAATCATCAGTCCAGCCTCAAAGTTGGTCAGACTGGCTTAAAAACTAACACAATAAAAATTAGTGTGTTTACAGTTTTCCCCCTATTGGCACTCTGTATAGAAACCCCTTTCCCAGAGCTTTCCGACGCAAGCACAAGATCCAGAACCTGACGTTTATTTTAAATGGAAGGTTAGATAATAAAGACAATTACAGATTTAAGGGAGCAGGGACTACGAAAGACTCAATTTGGGCAGAGCTTACAACAAGATCGCAATCAATAGAAACCACTGAACATCTTGAACATTACAGCTAAAACACTGAACATCTCAAATTAAAACTCTTTGTTTGTTCCTATTATTTGGGACTGCAAGGTCCCAGATCAAAAAGTACTTCAGAAGAATGATCTTTGCTGTCACTGCTTTCACACAGGAGGAACACTGCCTTTCTGAACAGAGACAATTTCTTGAAATACAGTTAGTATTTTTTCTGGTGTGTCCCCCCCCCCCCTTCAAAACTGCACTCAGCATCACAAGCTCCAGCTAATGCAATCCCTTTCTGCATGCTCCATTTCACCGCCAGCTTCTCAGCACCCAGGTCTCCAGCAGAGTGGGAAAATCTTTAGGATGAGACACTTAAAACAAACTGCAGAAATTTGTCCCTCCCAAAAAGGTTTCACAGGCTCAGGTTTTTATACAATAGCTGGTTTTTACAAAATGTAAATTCAGGATCCGGTTTAAATCTACATCTTGTTACTGCCTAAAAACATGCACTTATTTCCCTTTTGGCCACGTGAATTTTTTCGTGATGGACAATTCATACCACATCCATTTCTTAGATAAATATGCATATATACATAGATATATATAGGCACATGCTGTCTCATCTGGGGGTAGCTATGACCGACAAAAGGCTCATTCAGCCAGGAGGAGGGTTACCAAAGCGTTATCTGCACTCGAAGCGGTTTAGTGTTACTGGGCTGAAAGGAAACAGAGAGACATCCTGTTTATAGGCTGTAGAGCCCCGATGGATAAACAAGTGCACATCAGCTAAAAGTAGAGTGGGGAAGGAAAAAAAAAAGGCAGAAAGAGAGACCTAGTGGGTATGAGGATAATGAAAGACCAGCTAAGCTGCATGCCTAGAAGCACAACCCAAGGCTGCCAAGCGGCCCCACGTGCTGCAGGGCTGCAGAATGTACAGAATGTGCCGGGGCTGCCGGCTCCTCCGACCTCGCTGCGGCTGGACCCTGCTCATTTTTCACCCCAGCGCTGGGCTGCTTCCTGGCACCCGATGAGGTGACACCGGAGCTATTTTTCCGCCCCCTCTTCTCCGTTTTCCCAACGCGCATCCACACTGCTGAAGCTTTCTATGCATTTTGTTTTTGCCACAGCAGGGATGCTCAGGGTTTTTGCAAGGTCAGAGCGGGAAGGGCATCGTGCAAGGTCAGGGCTTGCTGCAGCCGTGTCCCTCTGCCAGCGACACAAGGAAGCCAACAGCCTTCCCTCAGCATCTGCTGGCCAAGGGCAGAAGTGGACCCTAGGCAGGATGGACCCAGCACCTCTGCTCTAAACCCAATCCCCAGCTACAGCAGGGAGGAGAGTGCCCCGAGATGTGTCCCTTCCACTCCTCTCCCACCAGGAAAACACTGAAGGTCCATCACCAGGTTAGAGGGAGGTATCAGCCTTATTCTCATTTGAATTCTCATTTGCCTACGTAGGTCTGGCAAGAGCAGGTGGGACTGAGCCAGAATTCTGGGATGGATGCAAGAAATGGAAAATCTACAGGAAAACCCTACGAACATCCATCCCCCTGCTTCTGACATTAATGATGGACTGAACAAAGTGATAGAAAAAGCTGAGGTCCTACCCCAGTCCAGATCCAAGCGTCCCCTTTGCCTCCAGTGAGCATAAACCCACAACACTCACCTGCTCTTGGGCTGCCCTGGAACGGGAAGCAGAAACCACCTGGCCACTCAACCCCTCCCCAGGCAGACGCTGTGGCGATGGCAACTCAGTGGGCAAGCACCTTGGAGCAGCTACAAGCCACCTTCAGCCTCTACAGCAAACCTTCCGCCAACAACCCAGCAACTCCGGAAGGAGTTGGCACACAGGGATGCCTGGCCAGTGTTGACAACACCCTACCAAGCCACAGCAAAGCGGGCAGGGAACACAGCCCATCTGCCAGGCTCAGACAAGCCCTATAGGGACTCCCTACCTCATCTATCTTCATAAGAAGACTTGACTGCTTCCAATCCCACTTTCCATGTGTACACCTTTATTGCTCCACTGATCATTTTTCCCAGTGAACATGGGAGATGGACCCGCATCCAAAGCCTCCATCCTCATCCACCAACACCGAAGGGAAAGTTTTGGCTCCCCTGCTGTCGGTTACGGGACAAGCATCCCTCCCCAGCACACTGGGCAGGATCAGAGCAGAGCATCGATACCTCACAGGGGAACCCAAAACAACAGGCTCACGCCAAGGTTCAGCTGTGACGTCTCCTATCTCTGTTGCCTTTTCATTTTTCACTGCCTTACTTTATGGGCTCAGGAACTGTGCACTGGAGGGACAAACCCCAACACACTCTCCAGCCCTTCCAGTCTGAAAGATTCCACCCAGAGCTGGTCCAAAGCATGAGCAATGGAGAATTACCGCTGCGTGCACAACCAGAGCTTGCTGATGGCACCAGCCTTCACCCTCCGAGCATCTCCATCATAACATGGCTGGCACAGCTAACGCTTCACAACCACCACAAAACCTGCACAGCCCTGCAAGGATGAACACATGGGACTTGCCAACACCCTGACAGGTGCTGGGGAGGAGGCAGCGCTGCCAGGTCCCCAGCTGATGAGCTAAGGCTCGAGGAACCTGAGAGCTACTCCCAGAAGAAAGTCCTGAGCAAGTCATTTCTCATTTGTTTCCTATCCTGCTCTTTGTCTCGTGCAACTGAGACGGGTCTGACTCATAGCAGGTCTGACAACAGGTCGACAGACTCGCCTTGAAATAAAACAACAAGCAAGCATGAGGTGACTGTGCCTTGGCCAAGAAGGACCCAAATTCAGGACAGCCCTCCAAGGTAAATAATTGTTAATGAACTCCTTGCTCATCAGCTCCGTGCAGTCCCGAAGCTTTTATTTTGCATTCCTTCCAGCTGGAAAGAAAGTTCATTGAGAATGAAAGCAAGTGACTTGCGGGGAGGAGTGACAGATGCTTCGTGCCGGCATGTGTGAAAATCTGACAGGCAGAAATAATGCACCTCACGCGTCTTGTGGTGGCAATGGAGCAATAAATAATCTAATAGACTACTAAGGCTCATAGTAATCATGTTGTGCTCCCTCTGCAGAAGCCACTCCCCACACCGGATGACATCTGCCATGGTATAGATGTTCCTGGAACAGGGAGATATTTTTAAATCTCTCAATGTGGCACAAAACTGTGAGCGTATCAGCCAAAATACCAGCCACCATAGGGTTTATATATAGCCTTGCACATACCGTATATAGATGGGAACATAGACAGATACGTGGTATCTAGCAGCATTACAAACAGACATTCTGCTGGGCTTGAAGCACTTGAGGAGAAACTTCCCAGCACCGGGCACCTCTCCACCGGCTCCTGCTCCTCAAGGGTGTTAAGTACCACATCTTAGTTCTCAAGGGTCATCAAAAGTCCGTCCCTCCACCTCCCTGTGTGTCCCACACAGGGCACTCAGTGCTGGTGAGGGGGTTTCCCCACACCCCTGAGACCCCTCTGTACACACACCTTCCAAACCAGCACCCATGAGCCCCAAAACCTCCTCCCTCCTTGCTGGAATAGGTCTGGAGAAGGGGCGAGCACATCTTCAAGGCAATTCACTCAGGAAACACGTCCCTCCGACACGTGCAAACCCCAGGTATGGTTCCTATTAGAGGCAGGAACAAAGAGCTGCTCCTCAGAACAGAAAAGGATTTGCAAGCTCAAAACAAGCAACAGCTCCCTGTGGAGCACCTGTAATCACTTCCCAGGAACTCTACCAGCACCCAAGTTATGGCAAGGGAAAAAGGAGAAAAAAAAAAAGAAATGAATAAATAAATAAAAAGGTGCTTGAGATAGTGCAACGCATTTTCTCACGAGCATCAAACGTGCATCAGCATTTCAAACAGAGCACCGCAGCCTTCAGAACCAGGTTGATGTTTAAGCTGTTGATGCAGTTATCTGCCTAATAATAACCCCAAAGAGCACTCCTTGCCTGGCTGCCTGCCAGACCACATGCAGCCTTTAAAAAAAAAAAAAAGAAAAAAAACCAACTTTGTCAGACATGGAAATGTTGACTCTAAGAAATTCAGCCTCTTCTGCGAAACCGATTGGCTGAGACTGCTTTTTTGTTGTTGAGGAAACAATGATTTGGGGGCTGGGGAGGGGAGATAAAGGGGAAAACTCATGTATTTTGCCTTCACGTGTGCTTTCTTTTCTCCTCTGTCAGGAAACAGTGAGAAAGGATCTGACCCAGTTGCCGTCAGCTGCGTTGGAAGTGATTGTATCAGCTCCACCTGCTTGCCATGGGTATGATTCAAGACCGCAAGGACAATGATTTGGAGACAAATCAGCAGCGACTGGTGCGTTCTCAGGGGACAAACTCAACACATTTGTGCATGACACAAGCAATTCACAATAGCGGGACAGGCTCAAGGTTGGGAGGAGGACGGAAAGCGGGGTGGGAGGGCTGAACATCTCCATGGGTCTGTCTGGGGGGAAAAAAGATGTTACAAGGAGATCACAGCATTTCAGAGTTTAATTCCAGCACTCGGGAGCAACAAAAGAACTGTGCCAAGGGATCCAGCAGCTATGACCTGGGGAGGAACATCATGTCCACGGCAAGCTATCAAAGCCTGATCAACGGGGAGGAGTTCAACGTGGTTCCTGTCTATTCAGAGAAGACCAGCCGTGGCAGAGCAGGCGGGGAGGTACGATGCTCTGCCATCCACACTCGCTGTGGGTCCAGCCCCACGCACCACCGGGCTGGGGTACGGCACAGCCCCACTGAAGCCAGTCCTGCAGACGGGTCCTTAGAGCTTGTGAAACTGGTACGAAAAGAACAAAGGAGCCTCCAACCAGCACGTGGACAACAGTGTTGAGCAACTGCTGCAGAACTACCACAAAGGCACTTAAATGATGTTTTTAAAAGGAAAAAAGGGAAAAAGTGTACCTTTGCACATTCCAGCACAAGCAGAAAGGTCCAGATCACTGCTGTAGCTAACCAGGACTGCGACGGCAATGCTTGCTGCACTCTCCTAAGCTCAAGGAGGCTGTTCTGAGAGGGTGCCCCGCTGCCACCGCGCAGCACAGTGCTCTAAAACATCCTCATGCTTTTTTTTTTTTTGTCTTTTTTCTTTTTTTTTTTTAAATCAAATTAACTATCCACAAAGAGCATCATGTCCACAGGAGGCTGCTGGTGTGACATCCACATCACCAGTACGACCCTGTGAAGTTTTAATAGGCAGGTGATGCCCGCGAAGATTTTGTCTCTGCCTGCTCTGCCTCCACCACGTACCCCGTTCCCCAGGGGTCTTACTCTGACAACTTCACAGGCTTCCACCTGAATAGCTGCTGGGAGACAGCAGCCTGCTCGCAGACACGGTGTGTACAGCTCAAATGGAAAAAAAGCCCTTTAGCCCATTCTGCACCTTATTCCTCCGGGATTAGAGGAAATAACATCTTGATACCTTGCCCGAAGCCCTGAGAAATGTCAGTGTGCTGTCCCTGCCCCCCTCAACTGCTGTATATACAGAAACATATATACCAATATACACACGCAATGATGCCAAATGACACTCCACCAAAACAAGTGACATCAGGCATCAAACCCTTACGACCCAAATGGGGGTGAGTTTTCACATGAATTGACCACTTTTTCCTCTACACAATCACGGAGAAGCAAGCTGGGAACGAAGGCAGGCATCGCCCTTTACAAACACCTAACGAGCCTAACCGAACACGCCAAGCCCAGCAACTTCAGAGCCATCCCCCTGCACACCCCGCCGGGGCTGGCGGTTAGAGATGAAAAAGACCCACCAAGAAAGCTCTGCCATAGGAGCCGATATTTCATCTGTTAAAGAAGTTTCTGTTTAAACAGACATTAATTGCATACACTCAGGAATTTCTCCGTTTTACCACTTAAAAAACACCCAAAGCCACTTTGAGGCTTTGCCTTTTTTCTCTCCCGCCTTTATTTGCTCTGTAAACACATTTGTGTGTGCCCTGGATCCTGTAACGGTCCGTTTCTGCGACAGCACCTTCAAAGCAGAGCAGCAGCTAGCTGGCCAGCTCACCAAGGACTGCCAAGCATCCCGGACCGATCCCGCCCCTGCCATCACCACGATGCCCAACCCCACATCGCCCAACTCCTCGCAAGATCTCCACCCAGATGAAGATGCCGTTGGAGCTGTTTGTACGACCAGATAACATTGACAGGAGAGAGCACTCGTGAACTCAGCCACCTCCCTTGAAGGTTGAATTTGTCCCAGCAAAACCCTGCCTGTGAGCAGTGCTGCAAGTCTACCAGCAGATTCCTCACTCGTGGCAGGTGGAAGATGGGCTATAACCACAAATACTCTCCAGCCTTTTGAAGGAGGTCAGCCTGGTGATATTTTCCATCCCATCTGCAGGCAAGAGCGCTGGATGGGCATCAACTGATGGAGAGCCCCGGAGGAGAGCATCCTCCCGTGCACCAGCAGAATTATAGCCAGATGCTACAGCAGAACTGCGTGTAAAGGTGCACCTGAAGATCCCAGGAAAAAGGACAGGACAAAGGGAGTCAGGAAACTTGGATCAACTCTTGGCATGCCATATATGCACATACACACACACATACATACAAATGCTTATATACTTCTGTGCACATCTGTAGCTTTGGACAAGCCCCTTGGCCTCCCTCCCTTACTGGCTGGTAAATGGAGATTAAGGTAATATCACTGCCCTAAACAAACCTTAAAACCCAAGGGCTGCAAGCAAGAGAAAGCCCAACACCTCTATCTCCACCCCATCACTGCAAACAGCAAGAAACTTCAGCAAGGACGCACCGCTGAAACATCTCATCGACCCAAGGGAGCGATCGGTGGCACCAGCCCAAAGGGGCTGCTGGCAGCTATCCCATGATACTTTCTGTTGTGTCCCTTTATACTGCCTTATGCCTTGCACATCCCTTGGCCTCCCTCCCGAAGACGAAGGCTGGGAGTGACTCTTCTCAAAACAGGTCTGCTCCATGCCTCAAACAACGGGAAATCCCCTCAGGGCAGCCAGGAACATCTTTTCCCTCTGAAACAAGGTCATCTCCACCGTGTTCAACCTCAACCCGCCCAGAAAGGAAGGTCTGAACTAACTCAGACACCCTTTAGCTGGGCTGGCTGTGCCACCAACCTACATGCACCAAGAGCCACCACCCGTAGGTCTAGCAAAGCAGCTTCTGCAGCATCTCGGGGAGGGGGGGGTGGCAGAGGGGAGTAATTTTTGGCAATGAAAAATGTAATGGAACATTTTGTATCGATCAATTGTGGAATGAGTCATTTTTTTAGAGTGACTCGCCTCCTCTTCCCCTCACTTCTCCACACCCAAATTATGGACTGCAAGAAATGAGCCGAGATAATGGGCAATTTCAGATGTTCTCAACTCAGGTTTTTCTGTGCCACAACAGTAGACTGACTGAGCTCCAGAGGAGATGCCCTTCATGTTCCCACGCCTTTTACCAGCTATAAAGAAGTTGTCTCTAACTAATGGGCAATTAGGAAAGGACTAGAAGGATGTGGGACCTCTTTGGAGAGGAAATGAGGAACCAGAAAGAAGATCTGGAAAGCATCAGTAGTGAAAGGAGACCCAAAAAACAGTTGGGGATCAGACATGGGCCCCAGAAAAAGATAAACAAGCTGGAAGGGTGTCAAACTGGGGAGGGAAAGGGTCTAGGTGAAGCTACTACTGCTGCTCCAGGAGAACTCTGTGGACTTTCCAGTCTGCAGGCACTTGCCAGGGTATAAATGCCAAACATCAAGGATAATCACTTCCAAAAAGAAGAGAAAAATAAAAAAATCAGAGAAAGGGAAATAAGGCTGGCGACAGTAAATTCTTCCTCGACACCTTCAGTCCTTGAGGATGAAATAAAGCCCCTAAGGAAGCTGTGGAAGTCCCAAGGTCTTTTGAGGGAACTGAAAGCTACATACACGGGAACCAGATGACCAATGAGTTTTCCCAGCTCAGTTCCATGGAAGTCAGCACACAAGGACCTTTGTGCAAGCACTACTGCTCTTCCACTGGGGAGTGGATACGAATCAATGCAAACCACTGATCCCACCCATATCCCATCAGATGTCACTGGAGTGCAGCCTGTCGCACTTGAAAACCTACCCATACCATATACATCAGTATTGAAAAAAAAAAATATATATAGACACACACACACCAATCTCATTTGCTGTCTAAGTCTCCAGAGGACTCACTCTGATGGCATTATGGACAAGGTGGAAAGTTCCTAATGCACTTGCCCACCAAGGTTTGGCAGTGGTGCGCACACACAGCTGCACAGCACGACCACCCAGCACCCCACCAGCCGCATGGGGCATTCCAGCCCAGCCAAGAAACCTTCCAGCACTGGACTTCAGCCTGGACCAATACTCTCAATTCAGAGAGGAAACTGGTACTTCGTACGCTGGGAGATGACTAATCCCAGTAGTTGAGTTACAGCATAGCTTTTAACACACAACGAAGAGACATTAAGGTCATCTCGACTCTCATCTACAGCATCCCACAGCATCCCCTCCCACAGCACACTCACTGCTCTTTTTTTCCTCCTACTTCTTTTCTCACTTTCTACCCTCTCCTTCAACCTTCTTTCCTTTCGGGTCTTCTCACCTCCTTCCATACCCAATGACCCTCCTCTGTCTATCCACTCTTCCTGCACCTTCAACACCCTTTTCATCACCCACAACTCCCACCTCAGAAGCCCTTTTCTGCCAGGAATCCGCTTTCTCTGGGCTTTGATCTCCAGCAATCACCCATGCCCACCCTTCCCAAGCCCACAAGTGCATATTTGTCCCCCTGGGATTGCAGACTTTAGGACAAGGACCATCTTCTTCCCCACTTTAGAGCCCAGTACACATTTACAGGGCAGGTCAATGATAAATGAGCAGGATCAGCATTTCAGGGTAGCTCAGCGTGGGCTCCCTCCACCCAGCTCCCTCTGTGTTTGCCTTCCCTCTGCCACAAACTAATCTACCCAGAAGACTTTTTCTTCCTTATCTCTAAGCTACAAGGCTATCGCTTAAATTTATCAGCATTCTTCAAAAAAAAAAAAAAAAAAACAGTCGAGAAAGGGAGGTGGGGAAAGAAAGGGACTTTACCAGCTCTGCTCACCCAGAAACTCAAACCCCAAAATTTAGAGGAGCTTGTGGGAGCACCGCAAGGGCCAGACATAACTCAGTGGGATTATTTCAAACCCCACATGCCTCATTTCTATTCAGTTTTCAGTGGGTTTCTGGATAAGCAGACACACAGAGCCGTTTGCTGTGGGAGCATCTATCGAATCTGCATCGATTTCCACCAGCTGAGCGTGGAAGGAGGCTGGAAACAAGGCAAGCGGGCTGTTGGAATGGAAAGCTGGGGTAAGGGGGGGAAAAAAAAAGTTATGAAGATTACCCACAACACATAGGGACTTCAGGTGACTAAGAGGCAGCTCATGCTCCAAGGAAAAAGAACAGTGAAGGCAAAACCCCCCCCTGCCACGCCAGGGCTAAGCCGACACATCGAACTAGGTGACCGTTGGCAACAAAGCCCAGTGCAATGGGGCTTCAACCCAAAAACAAAAAGAAAAGGCAAGAGTACTTGCTCGATAGTTCACAGAGTTTACACTGTCAGCTGGTTCTCTATCTCATGAGAACGCAAGCTGTCCGGGGTTTCCTAACGCCCCACGTTGCTGCTCTCCTGCCCCCTGCACTCCTCCACCACGTGCACCTCACCCCTGCCTCCCCCTGCACACCAGCTCCTCGCCTATACGAGGACATCACCTCAAGTCAACCAGCCTCCCAGCTTGGAGAAATTCTTCCCTGGGAGCATGCACAGAGGCCACGTCCTCCTCTGTCCCTACAGCCTTACCAGCCTCTCCGAGATTATCTGAAGCAGCTTTCTGACACCCGTATATCTCGGCGGAGAATTAGCTGATAGCTCACAAAGCACTGCGGGCAGGGTGTGTNGGGGGGGGGGGGGGCATTCACACCACCCCGGGATCAAAGGACATGGTCACCAAGCGGGCAACAAGAAAGATGCGATGAAAATTAAAAAAAAACAAAAGTCAAGGACAAAGCAATCACCTAGAAAACAACCTAGGAGATCACATAATCATAGAATCACAGAATGGTTTGGGCTGGAAAGGACCTTAGAAATCATCGAGTTCCAACCCCCTGCCATGGGCAGGGACACCTCCCACTAGCCCAGGTTGCCCAAAGCCTCATCCAGCCTGGCCTTGAACCCCTCCAGGGATGGGGCATCCACAGCTTCTCTGGGCAACCTGTTCCAGCACCTCAGCACCCTCACAGTAAACAATTTCTTCCTAATATCTAGTCTGAGTCTGCCCTCTTCCAGTTCAAACCCATTACCCCTCATCCTGTCGCTACACGCCCTTGTCAGAAGTCCCCCCATCTCTCCTGTAGCCCCCTTTCAGCACTGTCAGGTCCCCCCGGAGCCTTCTCTTCTCCAGGCTGAACCACCCCAACTCGCTCAGCCTTAAGAACAAATCAAACCACCCTCCTTCGCGCTGAATGCGCTTTTCAGCGTAGCAGCACTTCACGAGACAGAGATTAAAGAGCCGGTGCTTAACGCTGCCCCTGGAGACTTGCCCAGAAGTTTTCCCACCGCTCAGCACCCTGTGCATGAAAGGCCAGCAGCGGCAACACTCATGGGGAGCTCCTGCTGGCCAAGCTGTCCAGCAGGTAGACCTAAAAAAAAGCCATTTTTGGAAAATATTGCCTCTTTTTATAGCTTATCTCAGTGCAGACAGCTGCCTCGTGTCTCTAGAAATAGCAGGATTTAACAGCCACGTTTGCAGGGACAGATTTTAAAGGTTCCATCTTCTAAGAATCAACCTACACACCCAGCAACAGGAGGCCAGATTTGTTTTGATACTGGAACCCCCTTCCATATGCTAAGTGTGCCCACGGATTTGCAAAAAACCCAGCTCCAAAAATGGGATATTCATTCAGCAACAGGCGACAAGTAACTCGCATTTGTCTTCCTATAAAGTGTCTTTCCCGGCACAATCAGCAGCGAAACAGCACCTGATCAGGCTGAGATTGCCTTCTGCTGAAAATCGCTGGCATTTCAGAGCCAAACAGCGGTGGAGGAGAGCATTAAATGCTGGGAAAACAAGACTAATATGTTAAGTAAAAATACCCCGCAGTTAGCTGACCAGCACCTCTCTTTTTCCTCTTCAGATGGGGCGAGCCAGGGTCAGATCCCAAAACATTGTTATGATTCGTTCCAGGTGACAAAGCCGGAGCCACAGGCTGCGTTCCCGGGTTGGTCCCGCAGCTGCAAACCCCAACCCAAGAGCCGCGAGGAGCCTCTTCAGCCTCTCCATCGTGTACAACAGGGATAATGTCCTTTTCCTGCCTTTTAGCAATCCAAACTTTTTTAGACAAAAAGCACCAAATTCCCCTGAATTTAACACTGGAAGAGCTGATGCTCAGGATGTAAACAGCTCCGAATGGAACAGGACCCTTCCAAACTTCCCCAGTACCACCTTCTGCCCACAACAGTTGGACCGGTTGCCTACAACACCTTCCTCATTATGAATTTTTCTTTTTTTTTTAACTGAATGAAGGGGTACTAAAGACAACGACCTGCTGTGAAATGACCAAAATTCCCATGCAAACAACCCATTAGCAGTGTTCAAATGCAATTTAAATTACTAGTTGTTAAAAGTGCTCCTCAATTTCATGGTAAGTTTCCAAGGAAAATTACATGCTATGTACTATTTAATTGATTGTTTTCTACTTCTTAACATCCATTTATTCCCTCCTCCTGTCTTTTCCTTAATTTCAAGGAACGGTAATAACTTTTCAGGCAGGAAAGGGGAACGGCTAACAGATTTCAAGAGAGATTTACCTGAAGAACAAAAATGGAGGAGGGAAGCAGCTGCCAAAAATGGGCAGATTCGCTGGAACTCATCCCTGGGATATTTTCACAGTCAGACAGCACAGCACAAGGACACCTTTTTTTCCCCACCACGGGCAGACAGGCTTTCGAAACCTGATGTTTCCTTAGAACAGTCATCCTCCCCATGTCAAGCGATAAGCAGAGTTAACTACTAGCAGACAGTGGCAAAGCAACAAGAGCAACTTGTTTCCTCCCCCTGGGCACGCCAGTCCTGGAGCCAAGACGCTCACTGGAGGCAAACAAGTTTTGCTCAGTTGGGAGATCTCATCCCAAATGCAAATACCCAGCTCCCAGGAGCACATCATCCCCAAAGTTGACGGAAGAATTAGGCTGCGAGGGAGACTTCCTGCTGCTCGCCACAGCTGTTACAGAAGAAGGTGTATGATAAAGTGAATAGCAGCCGACATTTCTGGAAAGGCTGCTCTCTGCTCAGAGCCCGGGAAAGAGCAGCGGCACGAGTGGGTAAGGTGTCACCCAGAAACTCCTGAAGTAACGATGGGATCATGTCACACACTAGCTATATATATATAATCAGCTTTATGAAGTACTCAATAGGACGTGGTTTACCTTTAAACAACCGAGGCAGAAATATTTGGTGCTCAGAAAAGTACGGCTTTATTAGAGCAAGATGGGGTTAACAGGACCGCTCGGCACAAGGCTGCTGAGTGCCCGAGTCTGCAGGAGCTGAGCACAAATCATCACGTGGAATCCAGAGATTTGCATTTTTCCCAAACCTGCCATACAGTGCCTCAGTTTGTACACACACCAGGTAACAGAGCTTTCCTCGGCATGATTTAGTGTTAAGGGTTCTGAAAGCTTCGCCTACAGAAATTCAAAGTATCAGATGTGCAGAGGGTGCAGAGCCATCAGGCTGGGATGATCGGATCTCACCTTCATCCCACACGTGCCAGCCCCATGCTATCTGGGGCAGCTTCTCTTACCTGATACAGGGCACGTAGACCCAGCCCTTAGCACACCCTAAATCCCCCCAAGTCACACAGCAACGGTGTCACCACGTCCTCTGCGGTGCCAGCCCTGGATCGATCGGTGCAACAGCCGGGATGAAGGATGGGCTGCGAAGCAATCCTCCTTACATGGGAGCTAAAGCAAATCCTCTGCGTTTAATACATCATTAGAAGTGATTGAGAGAAGCTTAAGAAAGGCAGGCACAGAGCTCTCTAAGCACACTTGAAGTCCAGTGCCATGGAAGGCTTCTCAGACTCGAATGTTTATAGGATACCAGGCTACAGGAGGAAAAAAAAATCTTTAGAGAGCTGTATTAATTTACAGGTCAGCCCTTAATGGCTCTGTTCCTGGAGCAGAAGAAAATCCGCTGTGGATCCTGGTTAGCATCAGTGATCACTGGATCTGCCCAGGTCCTGGAGAAATACCAGATGGAGAGCCCTGGCAGCCTGCGGTCCCAGCTGTGGCCATCCTCCAGAGCTCCCCCAGCCCTGCCCAGCACCCATCCGGGGGGACCCAGGCAGCACACGGGGGGCTCATCCTTCACAGTCCATCCAGCTCTCAAGTCACATCCTCACCGTGATGCGGTGTTGCACAGAGAAGGATCAGCCTGTCCCAGTGAGTGGGAAAGGGGGGAAACTGCGAGGGGAAGAGAACATCATCATTTCCAGTCCCACCGTGCTGTCCCCAGGAACACCAAGCTCAGCCACAAGCAGCTGGCGAAGCCTGGCTGTGCCATATCCAAGTGCCACCAGAAGCAGGGGCTGTCCAGGGCACAACGGCGTGGGGAAGCGCTGCGTGGGGAAGAGGCATCACTGGTCCCACGGGGCCATGCGTGCATGGGCAAAGGCAAAGCGCAGCACACGAGGAGCGACACAGACCCCCAGCTTGCTGCCTTCCACGGCCTGGCACCACCACGCGTGACAGAGGATGGGTGGCTTCTCGGAGAGTCACTGGGCTGAGGGTTCAGCTGCTGCAACAGCTCCAAGTGAATCCTCAGCACCCTGTTTTCCAACCCATCGCCTACACGGTCCATTCAGGCCATGCACCCTTTAGGACAGCAGCTCTTTCTTTGCACCAAGCCCAGCCGGACCCTGACCCAAAAGCTGCAGTAATCCAAGTAGCTCGTTGAAAAAATAAGAACTGAAATACAGCTGAAATCTGCAAACTCCCAACACGTCCCACCAGCAGGAGTAGGCTCTGGCAGTCCCTTCATCACCTTTTGGGGCTGAGTGCTTTTCAGCTCACCTCCCATCCTCCTGCAGACTAAGCCAAGTACCTTCCCCTGCCCAGAATAATCAAGCCAGTTTTACACCTCAAGGACCTGCTGCAAATACACACCTCTGGGCGGCAAAAAAAAAAAAAAATTTAAAAAAAAAATCAAACCTCACACAGAGTATTAATCCCCACCCAAATGGGAACAAGAAATGTAACTTCCTAACAAAAGTCTTAAATTTAAAACAGGGAGAGTATGATAACGACAGGTTTGAACCAGGCTAAAAACACCAGTTGGCCAAGGAGACACAAGCATCACTAACCAGCAGCAGGAACTCCAAAGGGTTTTTCACAAACACCCCTTCCCAAGTAAAAGGACAAAGTACAGAGCTTTCTGCCCGCGGCTGGCTGCTAACGCAGCCCCTGGAGCAGCGCTCAAAGCGCTCCCTACGCGTTACATGCTCCAAATGACAAGAGGAATGCGGGACAGTCGATCTCGGCTCCAGATTCCCCAGCATGGCTTCAGCTGCCATGAATAAAACAGGAAGCAGAGCATCTTCCAGGCTCCCCCCGCACCCCTGGCTGTCTGGATGAACCCTCGTTTCCTTTCAGGAAAGAGAAAGGAAGAAGGGGGGGGATAAAAAAAAAAGAGAAGCAGCTAGCTGCAGTATCAGAGCGATTAAAAACTTCACACTAAGGAAAATGAAAGAATAACAGGAAAAAACAGACACTGAACCTTCTTCCAGTTACAGCAGCTAAACCCCTCCAGGTCCCTAACAAAACAGAGTTAAATATTAACGTTTGAGAGAAATATAACCCCGAGTTATGCAGTCTTTTAACACACACTCTTGCTTAGGAGACAGAAATCATACTGAAGCTGTATTTTCCTTGCTGACCACATGCACATCTACTCGTTTAACCCTACAGTGCTCTGCTGCCTCGCTGCATTAACCACTGAAGCTAGAATGAAGAGGATGGCTGAATGGGAATTAGCTTAAATAATCTTTATACCTAGGCCTGAAGAAACATTTTGCCTCTTGGAGCAATCCACTAAGCCAACCATCCCTGCTACAGAAGGTTTCATTGTGTCCCTTGCTGCTGACTGGCGAGCCACATGCTTGCCTCCACCAGCAACGCACACGCTTTGATGCAATCCATCTGACTAAAAACCAAGCAAAAAAAAAACCAAATATCCCAAGTTGCTTGCTAAAGCAGCAATGATGCACTTACCTCCATGGAGGCAAGCTCCTCCGCTACCACGCTTCCCTCTCGAGCAGATCAAATTTGGAACAAGGTCCAGGAGCAAGAGAGAACTGAAAACTGACCACAACAAGATTCCAAAACAAGAAAGGGTGGGGGGGGGGGAAACCTTACTACAGGAATTCAAATCCTGCTTCCACCAGACCCTGAGTCACCTCCCCTCCCTTGCAATAGATCAGAGCAATGGGTAAACATTTCCAAATATGGAGATCAAAACTCCAAAGGATGTCAAAAAAAAAAAAAGTCACCCTTCTCTCCCTGGCTTTGGCACAGGGATGACTTGCCCCTCTGGAGCCCTGAGCTGAGCACATCACTGCCGCTGACCCATGCACAGCCTGGATGCGGGGCCACGCGTCGCCGTCTTGGAGGCTCTTGGCTCGATGGGTGACACTGCATCTCTGTCCCCTCCCAGGGATGCTCGAAGGGTTGCAACAGGGCAGCTCCAAGAGCTGTCACCCCTCATCCCCTCCATCAAACCTCCCTCTTGTCTCTCATCAGCAGAAAACCTCCCAGAACTATTTTTCTGAGTGTTCTTTGAAGGCAAATAGGCAAATCCAGGCTGTGTTTATAGTGACACCAGCCTGGTACCAGAAAAGGCAAAGCTCAGCCATCAGTCCCACTAGAGAGGTCCCGCTGCCGGGTCCCACACCAGCTGCTCACCTGGGGCAGGGAAAGATTTCCTGGTCAGCTCATGAAGCGGGTGCTTTGCTAAAAGCACATCACAAAAGGAAAAAACACAGCTCCACAGAAAGGAAAGCGCTGCTTGGACAAGGCAAGATCTCCCTGCAGGGACAAGGAGCCCCAGGATGGAGCACCCTCGATCCCTGCTGGGACACAGCCTCCCATGGCAGGCAGGAACAGGGGAGCACCCAGCCTCCGCCCTGGGGAGAGGGGCTTGAGGGCCAACGCTCAAGCCCATAGAGCAGATTTCGGAGGCAGAACAGTTACGCTTAGAGAGCACAACTGTCCCTGCAGAGCCTGCCTGCGCACGGGAGCCATATACCCAATGCCACCACTCCCAGGGCCATCGCTCCTCTGCCGCAACAGCCGACCCGCAGGCAGCAGGGAGGTGACACGCCTGCCAGCACAGGACAGCAGTCCAGGAGCAGGCAGCCTCTCAGGAATGTGCAAATCGGGAGGTTTTCAAAGGGAACAGGCTGCAGAGGCAACCCAACCAGACCAGAGAGATTCCCCAGCACCACCCACAAGATGCTATTGAATTTATAGGGAAGGAATTCCAGAGCTGACTCTGCCCATGTATGGCCAAAACAAACTGTTAAAAAGCGACATTATAGTACATCTGGCTTTCGCTGGTACTGAGGCGCAGGCTTCGGGAGGAGCCCAAATCCTGCAGTGACAGAGGCTGTACGATCACCAGTAGCCAGGCAGAGGCCAGGAGCCCACGGCACCATGCGCTTAGTCCCGATATCACAGGTGACAGGAAACATCCACACCTTCTCTTCAGGGGTTTCTGCCTTTTAGAATAAGACGCACATTTAACTTGATTTACTGTCACTACCGATGCAGAAAATAAACCTTGCCAGGCAGCAGCAGCACAAGTCCATCACACTGGGAGTCATAAAAGCAGCTTTCAAGAGCCTACGGTCCAAATGGCACTAAGTGGTACACCAGGGCAATGCCAACGCCACATGGGCTGGGGACCAGCTCTCAACGGGCAGCCGATCAATTACTTTTCAAAAAAACCCCGATAAAACCTCCCCCGGCTCCATGCACCCCAGCCAGGCCACCAGGAGCATTCTCTGTGGTCAGAAATTGAGATGTTCTGAGCACGGTGGTAGAAGATGCTCCAAAACCGCAGTAAGAAGGGTCAGGTTTTACAAACTCTGACTCAGTTTTCCAGCACACTGCAGAAAACAATTCCCAATGAATTGCTTTTTGCAACGACAAAGAGCAAAATGAAGTAGGGAATAAGGTAAGTCCGGGAAGGGAACAAAAGCATGGAAGAGGAACACCTGGAATAGCAGAAACCTCATCCCATGCGCGCACCAGCCCTTACTGGGCTGCAGCAGCACAAACAGATCGAGGTTCTCCTTAACAGTTAAATGCCACTACCTCGCCTGCCCTGCCGAAACATTAGCTGTGTCAGCTCGAGAGGCAAAAGGCTTACAGAACCGCAGAGGAATGCAGGCTGCAGTGGCACCCGCGGTGGGGACAGGGAAAGGAAAGCCAGGGGACCGCAGGCTGCTCGCGCTGCCTCTGCCTTTGCACAGGGGTCAAGCAGGGTACGTTTGATGGCTCCTAGGGTTGAAACCTGGGACTTACCGGCTTCAAGAGCTTAGAGAGAGTCCCGTGCCAGAGATAAATATAGCTGTTAGAGGGGCTGGGAGCTCAGGGGTCTGAGCACATGAGGACAAGCCGTTTCCTGGCTCCTGGCAGGCAGCCCAGCACTGCTTTTCAATAAGCACAAGTCGTACCCACTGGACCGGGAATGAGCGTGAGTCTCCTCCGAGCAGCGTTTGCTAATTGGAGACCCACCGTGCAGCTATTCCTCCAGATTCACATTCCCAGGGATTAGGATCTCCCCTCGGTTTCCCAGCTGCAATGGCATTATACCCTCTCCCTTGCTGCTGGGCTCACTTTAAACAGCAGCACCAAAGCACGAGCTGCGGCTCACTGATTTACAGCACTTTCCACCCCAAGCAACAGAGAAACCAGAGGGATGGACACATCCATGGTCCAACCGCAGCCTGACCAGGAGGTCCCTGCTACATGGCACCATGACACTCCTAACCCTGGAAAGGAAAAGCTTTGGGGGGAGCCTGGGAATAAAACCCGACCCAAGCCTCCTGCACAGCAGTACAGATTGCTATCATCTGGCCACCGGGCAGATGTGGCTAATTTCATTTAAGTGACATAAGCAGGACAACTGAGAATATTTGATTCATAAAAATGGCTTGAAGGGGCAGAGAGCACAACTCGCACGGCATACAGAACACAGGGACTGCTGCAGTGTCACAGGAACACAGACCACGTCACGCAGACAGCAAGGACCAGGGATGCTCTCACACACACAACTACACACATGGATGCCTCCCCCCTCCCCCAACATGCACAAAAGCAGACTTGGGACTTGCAAGCTGAAGTCCTGAGCAGCCAGAAGTTAGCACAAATGTTTGCAACAGTTCCACTTTGCAGGCAAAGGCAAAAACCGGGTGCAGAGGAATAAATATAGAAAGAAATCAAGCAGGCAAAGCAGGTGCTGGCTTGTAAAACCTTGGCCAGAAAGGCTCCCCAGGAGGTTGAATCTGGTAGTTTGGCAACAGCTCCACAGAAAGACAGGAGAGACAGAAAAAGAAAAAAAGAGAACATGAACGCATATGCATTCTTTTATCGCCATATATAGTATATACAGCCATTTGGTATATACACCCCCAAGCTCTCTACGCGACCACATAGTATATACTATATATGCATTGCACATCTTTGTTTCCATGTGCCTGGATTTGTACAGAGTGTGTATATACGTCCGTACGTATGTGCATTTCTCACCCGTGTATTTGTCATGACGGAATGACACATCACCTATCCCTGTGTGCTATCACACAGCACCCTGCTCGACAGAGCACATCTAAAGCCTCCGTGTCAGTCTGGAACAACTTCTGAACGCTCACAGCTTCTCGCTGCTCATCCCTTCCCCACCAAAGCCTCCTGGTGCAAGCACCACCTGCGAACCACCAGTTTGCCTTCTATTTTCCAGTGATCCCACCTCCCCTCCACACCCCATTAGTAGAGGAATTTATTTTTTTTGTAGAGCCACGAACAAGGTGCCACTGTCAGAAAAGCCAGAGATCCCTCCAAGAAGTTGCCCCTCACGCCTGTGAAACGTGTTTACGTACCGGTTCTCACGCTGCGTAACCTTGCTGGTGGGACCAACTCCGAGCAGGGCTTTTGGAGACACGCGAGGCTCTGCTGGAGTCACGATCTTGGGTTTCTTTCCCAGCCCTGCGAAGAGAGAGAGATACCCATGTGATGCATGCCGGATGGGCCTCCTGACAGCTCATCTCCAAAACTTGCAGTTTAACCCACACAACTTCTGGGCAACGCAGCATTTTCCTTCCCAACTTTCTTAGGCAGAAGCCTCCATCATCCTGGACTCCTTTTGGTACCCTCTAAAAGTCAGCATCACCACCTCAAACTGGGCCAACAACCAGCCGCCAGTGGCCACAGCTTGGCCAACAACTCACACCTCCTCAAGCCACGGCTCCTTTACTGCTCTGAATGCCCCCAAGAAGGGGGAGGTAAAAGGAGACATACCATGAGGCATTAAATAAGAGAACAAGATGGATCCATCACCCATCTCTGTGACCTCGGGCACAGTGAGGGAGATAGGAGGCATCATTTCACTTGGTTCATGGGGTTTACCACCACTGCCCGCAGAGCTACGCCACCATCCCGTTCACCTCATCCTCCACCTCGGCACAGCCTTTTCTCCAAGGAGCTCTGCCCAGTTCCCACCAGGGACTGCCTCACTCTTTCCTGTAGCTGCAAAGCAGACACGACCCTTTCTTGAAGTGACCGACTCGGTGCCACTTCTCCCCTCTGCAGAAGATGAAGGTAGAGCAGAGGGGACAGCAAGGTCATGGCATACCATGACAGATGGCCGGCTGCATCCCATTGAGATAGGCGGCATCTGAACCACACACTGCTTCCTGCCCCTGCCAGCCCACGGCCACCATCCCATCCCGGCCACATCCTGGTCGCCCTGACAGCCCTATCTCTGCTCATGATAAGTGCAGGCTCTCCTTGTCATTGCCGCTTCAAGTTACAGCTATTTGCTGCTGCAACGATGAACTGAGGTTCAGGCTTGTGTTTGTTGGACCTGTGCTGCTCAGCAGGGCACACAGGAGCCCACATGTCTACAAGCAACATATAACAAAATGGAAGAGAGTGCTGGTGGCTCACAGTCCAGGTCCCTGGTGGGACAGCTTCCCACCTCCACCAGCACCCCTCGTCCCCCAAGCCATGCCTCATGCTACAGCAGCCAGCAGAGGGACAGGGCTCTCGCCTCTCCCAAGCAGTGGTAGACCTCCACGGCACCAACACCACAAGAACATGCTCGTGTCTGCCCTTCCCAGCTCAGTCCCACAGTCCCTGCAGTGGCATCCAGCCCTGACTCTCCACAGGGCTAGGCCCAGGTATAAAAGTCCCCAGGACCCTCAGCACTCCCCTCAGGTGTGACGAGGACAAATTCAACCAGAGATCACAATGGTCTCTCCACTCACTGCAGGCTTGGGATGAAGAGGAGTAACTGCAGCGTTTTATTGCTGGTGAACTCAGCCAAAGAGCAATTTCTCTCCATCCATCAAGGAAGAGACAAGTACAAGCAAATATTATGGTTGTGCATGTTTACTTTTCATTTTAAAATGATGTAGAGTTATACACAATGTAGGTCCTTCCCACAGGCTCCTGGCAAAATGCCCTTCGGTCTTATCTGCAAAGGCAGAAGACAACAACATTCCCCTCTAGTTCCAAGACCGTTTCAACTCAACCCACAACAGCACCTCCAGGACCTCCAGGTAAGACAATATTTCTTGGGGCCCAATCTGTGTGTAAAAGATCTTGGCGTGGGCTTGTCTTTCACCAGGTTTAACTCAAACAATATTTACGAGATCAGCTATAGGACTCGGCACACTTGGCTGGTTGAACCACATCTGCCTGGCTTTATTCTCCATGCTGGCTGTCCCTGTCCCCTCGCAACTGGGGTTCCCTCAGCAAGGTCAGCAGGACCCCACAGACCCTTCCCAAGCTCCCCAGCTGAAGCCTGCTGTGAACCCACCCTCCTCAGCAGCCAGTGGGGCCCAGCATTGCCCCTGTGGGGCAGGAACCCACCAATGCCCAGGTTCAAGTTCCCTCCTGGCCACACGTCCACAGAGCAGGGGACAGCCTGACCGGCCACAGAAATATCCACCTGAGCCAATCTGTCAGACTCTCCATTTGTGACCTCATAGAATCACAGAATCACTAAGGTTGGAAAAGACCTCAAGGATCATCAAGGCCAACCATCAACCCAACCCCACCCAACCCACTAACCCATGTCCCTCAGCACCACATCTACATGTTTCTTGAACCTCTCCAGGGATGGTGACTCCACCACTTCCCTGGGCAGCCTGTTCCAATGCCTGATCACTCTTTCTGTTAAGACATTTTTTCTAATATCCAGCCTAAACCTCCCCTGGTGCAACTGGAGGCCATGTCCTCTTGTCCCATCACTTGTTACTTTAGAGAAGAGGCCAGCACCCACCTCACTACAACTTCCTTTTGGGTAGTTGTAGAAAGTTATAAGGTCTCATTTCTTTAGCACAAGGCTGCAGAAGTAGATCTGGGTCTTTGAGCACAGAAACACCCAGAAGACAGATGTAGAGGATAGACCCAAGGTACCAGAAGAGCCGCGTAACTGCTGTATCACCAACCATCAAGCCATGATGCCACCACCACATCAGATCTCTTTGAGACACGATTTCAACAAACATTTCCCAAGACTTGAGGCCCCCAAAGCAGATCAGCAGAGCTCCTCTCCTCAGAGTCCCTCTGTGCAGTTGCCCATACACATCCTTCAGCAAGGAGCACCCCCAAGAGCCTGGCACCAGAGGGGACCACACAGAGGCTTACCAAAGCCATGCCTTAACCAGCACACATGGGATACAGACCTTGAGAGACAACAAGAAGTCCCAGAAAAGGGTCTGCCCCTCGCAGCCGTGCTCATTCCCACTTTGGCTCAGGTAGGGAAAGCCAAACAAGAGCCCAGTACAGACATACTCAAAACACTGCCATCAATTCCAGCACAAGTCTTTGCCCTACTGAATTCCCCAGAGAAATACAGGCAAAGACTGGCCCTAAGGAGCCACCTCTGGGTTTCATATATCCCTCAACAACCTCTACAGGGAATGTCCAGGTGCTTTCACAACAGAAATAGTAACAAGAGGCAGGCTTTCAGCTCTGCAAAACCGAAGTCCTCCTAGTTCAGAGCCACCACAACAGACGCTCGGTCATCTCTGCACAGCTAATTCTGATTTTCATCTCGCAACAAGAAATCCCGGCTTCCTATCACAGTCCTGCAAGAGATAACAGCAGGAAAGTCTCTTCGGTAACACAGCTTTACACTGTCACAACTGGGTACAACTCCCGTGCCTTCAGATCACCAGCTACAGTGGCTGAGACTGCACGGTCTGTATACACCTCCGCCCGCGCATCTGCATCTTCATTTTTATGCTTAGCACAATCCAGACCACTTACATTAATGCACCATTTCAACAGGCAGTTTATCAGTTAAAAGTAATTTAAAGCAAATGCCCAAACAGCAGGAATCAGCTATCGCAGTCAAAGCACTAAGTAGTCTCTGAATAAACTACTGGAACACAAATTTACTGAAAGAGCACATCTTTCTCAAAAGAGATTCTTCATTTGTTTTTTCCAGCTAGTTGAATTCAAGGTACAGTTCATAAAAAGCCAAGAACGTGATCAGAAGTTTAAAAAGTGATCCCAAGCTTCAAGGAAAATAAGGTGAGGCCGGGAACTCTCAAATCCTTAAAGACGTGATGATCAGAAACAGTCCGTTCACGCACTGGCTGATAATACTGAAGCTGTATTACTGACAGTAAGAATCAACATTTCTGAAGAAAACAAAAAAAACAAATGCACAAGCCGAGTACAGAAAGCAAGGTTTCCTGTTTGCTGATTTAAATCCAAAAGCAGTGCTTCACAATGCCTGATTTTAAATATCAATCCTCTGGTACGGTTTGAGTTTTCTTATATTGTTCAGGTTTTTCAGATGGTTTAAAACCTCTGCAAGAATTCCAGGTTTCAGAGAAGTGCAGTCAGCACTTTCAGAACAACAGGCATCCTCAGCATAACTTTACAGTGGTCACTGCAAAATTGAAGTAACCAGACTCCCCGATCCCTTTAAAAGAAAATCTTACCCATGAAAATAATTTCAGCAGGTACTAATTACACTCACATCACAGCCTGCCTGAATGGTGTCTGGTTTTCTGCCTGCTCGAAAGTTGCATTCAATTTTAAATCTCCTTTAAAGTGTTACCAATATTCAGAGCTTTTTTTTTTTATTTTTTAATATCAGTACAGCTATACTTGCAGCAGCCCAAGTTAAACTGGGATAAAGCAGCCTTGTGCTGGGATCCTTCATTCACATCCTACACGAAGCAGAGGGCTCAGCCTGACCACGACAGGGAAAATTGTCGTTTTAACCGTTCCACTCATCAATTTTTAAGTGCAGACAAGCTCCCAGCCACCAGTACAGAGTGACACATGTGTCCCCCTGTATGACCAGCAGGTGCATGCACAGGTCCCCAGACAACAACCCTGCTCAATCTAACCTTTTCATTCTCAAGAAAAAACACTTAAAAGCCTGCCCTGTTCTGACAGATGTATTTTTATGCCTTTCCCACGCTGTGCCGAGATATTTGCTATGTGCTGGCCAAAGTCCCCAAACTCTGAAATCTCCCGCTATCTCCTCTGCTGCGGGAGCCCTGATCCTCAGCCCTCCTGGTCCCCAGTGCACCAAGGGAGCCATCGGAGATCTCCACATCCTCACACATTGGAAAATTCAGACCCTTTACATGCAAACCTCGATTCAGAGTCAAAAATTCAGCATGGGCAGCTTTACACCTGAACACAGCCGCCCAGAGACACCGACTGACCTTCCTGTCCCGGGATGCTGATGCCTGCAGGGTCTAGCCCTGATTAACAGCTTTTCTGCGTTTGTGCTTCTGGGGTTTCATTTATGAAAATTAAACTGCTCGATTCAGAAGTACGCTGCTGAAGTTATCTAATAAAAAGATCACGCAAGATAACAAAAGCTGGAGCCACGCTTCCTCCGCTCTGCTGCCAGCAGCAGCACCTGCTCAGAGCCATCAATACACGCGGGAACGGCTCTTTCGGGAGGCCAGATCCTGTGCTGGTGTAAAGCAGCAACTATGCGAACGGCGAGTTTCGATCTGCAAGGAAGCACACACCCCTCCTTTATCATACTCGGCACGGGGCTGCTTTCAGATCCACCACAACCCCATGTGTCAAAATTAGCCGTCATGGGACTTATCGCTTCCGAACTCCCGGTCCGGCCCTCGTGCCGGAGGAAGGCTGATGCTGGCCGCAGCGCGGACCATCGGCTCCAATGGGAAAATTGGCTCCCGTCAAACAGCAAACTCACCGCAGCCCCTGCACGCTGCAGGGCACCGAGCCTGGTGTTACAGCTCTGCCCCACGGAGCCCTGGGGTCCCGCAGCGGTGGCACATCTGGCTGTGGGACCAGGGGATGTGTTTTTATCTTTGCTGTCAGACCTGATTTTCAGGTTTGTCCAGGGGTTCATAAAATGAGATTTAAACAAGAGGGGAAAAAAGGAGCAGTTAGGGGAAAGAAGGAGGAGAGATCACTCCAGCACATCCCTTCGGGCATCCCTGAGGGGCTGGGATCCAGCTTGCTCTGATGTGACGGGATCTGGCTTTCCCAGATGGAGATTGCTGTATTACAACAAACAAAAAAAAATATAATTTGGGCTAGGGCAGATTTAAGCAGTGGCCAAAGAAGCTGCAAGACAGCCCTACCTACAGCATCCTGGCAGCCAGGAGCCACTGGGCAGTGGTTGGGGACCAACCCACCAGCAGAACCAGCCATGTCACACCCCTGTTATTTGAAAAGCACGAGGACAACTAGAAAAGAAGAGTGGCTGAGGAACAAGAGGAATGGGCACACCTATGCCAGAAAGCCTGCGGGTCCCATGCTGGAGTGACCTTTCAGCAGCTCCCCGTCGCTGCCAGCAGCACTGCCGGGGATTTACGGGTCTGTAATCGACACCAGGATCGGACCCTGTATCTTCAAGCACAGACTACCAGCCTCATGCTGTTCACACTCTCTCAGTCTACTGGAAGTGGAAGATTTTCAAAACAGCCTCATTGATATTTTTTTTTTTTCTCTTTTTCCCCCCACCGTTTGCTGTCTACATTTCACTGCACCCAGTTGGAGAGACCCCGAGCAAGAGGGGGGCAGTTTCACTTTCTCACTCAAATGCACCCTGGCTTCTTGATCAAAGGATAATTGATCTTGCTTTCAAATTCTCATGCAGCATCAGAGCACCACAGAGCCTGGGTTTCAAATAAAAGATCATGTTTTGCAATTCAAACATTTTTTTTAAACGTCTTTTTTTGCCCCCTCCAAGGAATGGCCATCCTCCCCGGCAGAACACTGCCCTAACACGGCTCCCGCATCTTAAGATGCTTCATCCACAAAAACAGCCCATGGCATGGGGGTCAGGAAGGCACCCAGCTCCCCCCACATCCCAGCCCAGGGTCTTCAGCCGCCCGCCTCTAGGCTCAAAGCTCCTAGGGCAGAGATGGCATTGTTGTGCACATCTGTTCAAGTCTAAGGGGTTTATTATAAGGTTTCATTATAAAGGATGATGTTCCTTTAACCATTCTGGTTTTAAATGGCCAAAACTTGAAGGCAAAGGACACCTTCTCCCAGGCGCGTCCAGGTGCCACCACAACAAAGCCTCTGGCAGCATGGTGGGCTCTCTTATTGCTCTTCCTAAAAGCATTTGTAAATGAAATTTGTAAAACTTAGAGCTTACGTGACCAGACAGGGCTTCTGTTTTATCCAGTTTTGATCAGATCATTTGAAAAGAGCAACAAATACCCAACAGCCAACTGGATTGCCCACTCCCATGCCCGCTTGGCCAGGCTAGGTGTTTCTGGAAGCATTATAACCCATCCTGGTGTTTAAAAAAGCACAATCAGCCAGAACCAGTAACTCATAGAAATGTCTGTCCCCTCCTTCCCCTCATCTCCAAGGGGATTAGCTATCTTCTTTCCTTTTTATACCTTAACAGCAAACTGCCCCAGTTTCAGCCTTGGAACAAATACCTTCAGATGGGATGAGCAACACCTGGATTTAAAAAAAAATAGAGTTTCACAGTGTAGCAGCTCCTGTTTTCAAACAGCTGGATCCAGAGGCTAGGGAAGCATATTCTTCTCAAACCAGCAAAAGCCCCAATGGGGCAGAGGGGCCCAGGTTAACGTGGAAGCGTGGCGACCAGCCAGCAGAGAGTGGATTGGCCCCAGCACCAACTGCTTTTCATGAAAACACTTGTTTTCAACAAATGTTATTACCATCACAAATAAAAAAACAATAAGAAGAAAAAACCTAAACTTTTTTTTCCCTTTACAAAACAAGAACTGAGTTGCAAGCAGATGCTTCCCGCAGAAAACTCCTTTTTGAGAGCGGAGCCCTTTCTACCAAATATAGATAAAAATTCTGGAGCAATTCTGACAAGCCCTAATAACTGCTCTTACTACATTTCAAAACTAGGAGGACCGCTGATGCCTGTGGATGCATCCACCTTCTGAACAAGCAAGTACCGTTACTCCCATAGCCTGGACATCCCTCCATCACCCTGTGCAGGAAAACCAGCCGTGCCAGCTTCCGTGGGAATTCTGCAGATTATCCTCCCCACAAAGGAGGCTATAAAACTGCACCCCTGGACCTGTATGACTGAGTTCACTTTGACTGTATTCCTGTCTCTCCATAGAAAAAAAGAGGCTTTTCGTTTGCAGAATGGCAAAGTTATCAATTAAGCATCCTCAGCACCTTTACTGGACCTCATCAGTACTCACAGGACCACGCTTCTTCCCACGTACCTGATGGTTCCTCAGCACAAAGTTTTCTTGGCTACTAATTCTCTGGGCTCTTTCCAAGAGTTTGCCACATGATATCCTCCACTCTGCTGCACCCGAGCGCTGTATTTTGGAAGAGTACATGTCTATTTGTCTGAAACGTTATCAACACCATGTGGGTTCAGCATCACACCAAAGGAACAAAACACTCGAGATCACAAAAGAGCTCTCCAACCTTCTTCCACCTCACTGGTGCGATTCGCAGGAGCACCTAACACGGTAACACCACCATCACGCCTGTCCTCACCTACTCCTACCCTACCAAGCTTTTCAGGGGGAATTTTGTCACCAGCCCTGAAGCCAGCATTTATGTTATCAAGCCAAGTGTTTTTATTTTTTTACTTGGCGATGGGGAAAAACAGAAAGGAACTGCAGAAGCTTTTGGAGACAAAGATCTCTCCAGGATGTGCCAGCTGATATTTTCAAAGACTCACTTGGCCCATCATCAAGGAATCCAGCATCCAACACGCAAGCAAGACCAGCTCCACACCAGCCAAATGCCAGGAAGATGGAAGAAGAAAGACAGACAGACTAATACTGCACCTGTCACAAGAGGTACAGCCACGTGCCTGGTCATCACCCAAGAAGGAAACACAGAGAATAACATCGGGGGGACCTCTGTGAGCAACCCAACATCTCAGATGGCAATGGCCACGCACAAGCCAGCACTCACCAAGACCAACCGCACAGCAGTGCGGGAAATACCTCGCTGGCCTTCAGCCTGGAAAGAGGAGACACGCGTGGGAAGCTGCGTGGGAAGAGCTACCAAGCAAAGACTATGTCCTACCCAAGCCTGTTTGCAAATCTGCACATTGCACATAGAGGCTCAGAGCAGCATGTGTAAGCAATTCATCCACAGCCACCGTATATCTAGTTACAACCCTGAAAAACACAGCTGACTGGACCACCAATCCTTTATCAGCATTCACAGAGACCAGAGAAGGTCAAGAGAGCCATCATCCCCCAACAGAGGACAAGCACAGCGAGCTCAATGGGAACTTGACAGGCCAAGAATGACTGCAGTCACGGAGGACCGAGGAGAGCTCGCTCGTGTCACCCTCTTTTTCTGAGGCTCTCCAAGACGACAAAACCTCTGACCTTTGATTCAACCACACTGCTCTCAGAAAAGGGGGCACTTTAGGGGCTCCACGACTCAATAAGAAACTATTTATCTCAAGGTCAGAGGTTCAGACCCTCTTCAAGTTCTTTTTTTCTTAGTCAATTAAAACAGAGAGCTCTATCTGCATTAAAAAACCCCTGTTACTAAGGGCACAGCCAGATACCACCTCATGAAACAGGCAGACTAAGAAAATACAGCCCCTTTGCTGCTCCTGGCAATCCTCATGGGCGAGCACAGCTGCCATCGTCAGAAGGATGGGCATATCCCTGTGAGGAGCATTACGGATGGAACTGATCCTGCCCCAGCCTCTGAACCTGGAGACTTCTGCCCATCCCTGCTGCTTGGAGAGGAGGTACATCCACCCGATGACCACCACCCAGGCGGCTGTTCCTCCTACAGCAGCTGGTGCCCATAGCTCATGGTGGGGCATAAGCAGCAAGACTGGAGTCATGCTTCTGCCTTTGCATGCACAGAGCAAACAGCACCCCCGGGGCTCCAGCCCTTGCTGCCCGGGCTGGACAGAGAAACATAGAATAGTCAGGGTTGGAAGGGACCTCAGAGATCATCGAGTCCCCTGACATGGACATCTCCCAGCCCTCAACCCAGCGGGGACATTGGACAGTCCATAGAAGGAGCACTCACATGGACACTTAGGACCAACTGAAGGGAGGAGACTCTGTCCTCCTCCTGCTGCAGACCCAGCCCTGGCGGTGACACAAACATGACAAACGCAGAGGTCGAGCAAACGGGGAGGAGAGAGGCCACCTTCCACTACATCACCAGACCCAGAAAAACGCACGAATCAGAGTTAACGTGCACCTGAAAGCGATTACTGATAGAAACCAAACTACCCAGGAACTCCAGCTGCTGCATTCAGGGTTCCCAGCAGCAAGCACAGACACAGTCCAAACCTCTTCTTGTTGCTGTCGGTTTGTCACCCATAAAAAGTCAAGATAAAAACATGCTCCTGCACATGGGGTGCACCCACTCACCTCTGTCACCTTGAGTGGCTTCCCGCTGAGGAAACACATCCTCCCGCCGCAAATCCAACTATGAGGTTTCATAAATTTTTTCCTAACTCCATGCTTCTCCTATACTCACCCTTTGGTGCAAAAGCAGATAAAGGATTCAGGCACAAACTCCCCGTACACCAGAGCAGAGCTGCTGGCCCTGCTGGGCACTCCCGTGCATCATGGTCAATGCAAGGATAAAGCAGCAAAACGGAGGGGTTTGGAAACAAATGGGAAGCAGGCAGAGTGCTCTGCCATTCACTGAAGATGGTAATTATTTTGGAGAGAACTGCATATCCTTTTGGCTTTTAATTAGTGGCAAAGCAAGTCAAATTCCGTTCCTAGGAGTGAGAAACTATTAGGGTCTGCGGATCTGCAGCCAAGGAAAACAAATCTGTACCAGTCCTTCACCCCCAGAATAACTTCCGATTGTCGAGCGTGGTTACCCAGGGGAATGAATAGCTTCTCCTGGGAGCTCCTCACTCAATTAAACTAATGCAGACAAAAAGGCCAGGCAGCAGCAGCAGGCAGCACGGGGCGAGTCGGATGCATGCACTTGGCGCACATGGAGGAACTGCAGCAGGTTCAGTGATGAGGAGCGGTCCACAGTCTGTCATCACAGAAGACACCCAAGGCTTCTCCTCAAGATGCTCAATGGCAAAAACTGGCTGGGTCTGTGCCCTAAGGAGACTTCAGGAAGCTTTAACTGAGAAGTTCGAGCTGCCATCCCTATTTAACAGGGACGGATAGAGCTGAGTGAGGGAACACCTAAGAAAAGTCCTCGATTTATCAGTAATCCAGAACCATCCTACTGCTGCCTCCCTCTCCACTCAGCAGCCTTATAATTATAACTCTGCCCAAAAATCAGGACAGCCACAAAGCCAGAGCATGAAATAGAGGAGAAATGAGGACAATCCTTGGCCCTTCTTGAGCAAGAAAGCTGAGCATCTAAAGCACCCCAATCATCTTTCAAAGCACCCAGAAAAACAAAATAAACCACACAACATTCAGACAGAGCAGAAGCTTGGTTTTGTTCCCATTTGCTCTCTGCAGACCGGCTGTTGGGGCACCAATGATCCCCACGAAAACGATCAATTCCTCTTTTTCCCCACCTTGTGCAGCTGAATTTCATTAAGAGGCTTAATACGGACCTTCAAAGCTACAGTGACATACAGAAGCTTTCCTTACTCTTCACACCTGTGTGGTATGCTACAGCTTCATTTTCTCTTTGGTAAGTTAGCCAAACAGCCTTGTTTTTAGGTAAAATGAAAGCATCAGGCAGCCTCTAACCCATACAACACTGAGCAAACTTCTCCTGATAAATAAACGCTGCAAGACATCCCTTATCTGAGACCTCGGAGGTCAGCGTGCAAAACCCATGGCTCCCTCCTTTCAATTGGATTTCAATAAAGCACGAGTGCAAAAACATAGACCTAAATCCCATTCCCCCTCAAAAGCTAAAGGAAGCTGGACCTTTGATGTCGATGGAAATCAAGGCAGGGGAAGGCGCCGTGGGCAGAGCAGCCCGATGGAGCAGCAGCAGGTGCTCTGCAAAGCTGCACCCACACAGCCAGGAACACGGCCCAGCTTAGATGGGCTGCTCTAGCAGGTGATATTTCAATCCTGGGCATCTCTCTAGCAAAGTGCAATGATATTTAACTTCCTTGTGGGCTCAGGAGGCTGCCAAACATCTGCTGGGATTAGTTTGTTCATGTTTGTGAAGTGCACACGAATGCTATTGTAAGGAAGGGGCTGAGCTATTTCTGGATGTGCATGCTGGACCGAGACCCAAGCCCACATACTGTATTTGCACGTATGGCTGTATCCCCCCTGCCAGATTTTACTGCCTGAAGCTAGGATGGAGGCATGAGGTGTCACCTATAGCTTACAGCCCATTTTTGGTCACTTTTGCTAATTTAAGTGAGTCACACTGTTCCCTTCCTCCACTTCACCCCATCCAACTGCATTTTGTTAACAAGCTGGGCTATTGCAGGAGCCACCAAATGCCACAAGGGTTGCCTTTTGCAGGGGAAACCCACCTTCCCTCAAACCTCCATCCCACCCCAGGAGCCCCCCGCCAGGGCTGCAGATCACAGACCCTCAGCCCACAGATCTCCGGCAGGCTACCAGAGGCTGTGCTGCAACAGATCAGCCACCCAAATTCCTGGTGCTGAGGGACTTTGCAGCAAGTTTCACATTTCTCTTGGGTGTCCCTCCCTCCCACACAAGCCTCCTGTGAGTAAGGGCAGAGGAATGAGACAGTGAGCGTGCACAGCTCAGAAACCGCGGTGCTAAACAGCCGAGAGGGAGATGAGCTCCCCAGGAAGGACGGGGAAGAGCTCAAGCAGGTTTCACATGGAACCCAGCACCTTTGTTAGTGGGATTATAGGTGGCAACAGCTTGCAACAGCAGAGCCCCAGGAGCTGTACGTTCCTGGGTCTCAGAACGGCTTTGCACCGAGTTGCAAGCCCTCAACATCCAGCTTTGCTCTGCCAGCAGCTACTGCTCCCCTTTCCTCCGCAGACACATTTCAATACTTATCAGGTCTCCATCTTAGTCACGTTCTGCTAACACACACTTTTTACATCCTTTTCAGCTTCCCTTGTCATCAGTTCTCTATGTCCCCAAGACAATCACTCGGCTCTTCTCTCACCACGCTCTGCTCTACCCTCCTCTCCCGGGGCAGGAGCTGGTCCGACCCCGACACCGCTCCGTGGGTGCAGCCTGTGCTCTCTGCTCGGGTTCACAGGACTCCAGCATCCCCGGTTTGGCAGAGCCGTCACTACCCTCTGGGCAGCGTAACAAGCAGCAAGCTCAGCCCAAGATGCTACAAGTCAAATTTGGAGATAGGGACAACACAAGAAAATGGTGCCCGTAGGATACGGAAGCAAAAACAAAGAGAGGGATGAAGAGCAGTCCAGGAGCTCACCAATACCATCCCCAGAATCCTCACACCATTCATTACATGGACAGGGTTTTTCTTGTTCTGGACACCAAGGGCACCTGGAATCACTCCTACCACGTGCCCGGTAAAACGTGCACAACTAAAGCGCGCAGGAAGTATTCCCAACATAGCAGGTGGACCCACCAAGCTGGCTGGAACTACACCAGATAATCCAATGTGGGACTTCCTGACAATCCACAGTTACCTTTGTACCTCCCGTTTCACCCATGAAGCTGGGCACACCCTTAGTCAGGTATGAATCAGATCGTCTGAGACATGAGAAATTTATCAAGACCCGTTGCAAAAAAGCCCAGAAGGTTTCCTGTGCCTCGCTGCCCTTCACCTTCAAGGGATGGGGAGCAGCCGAGGCGGGCAGACAGCCGCCCTGAACACAACAAAGCCGGAGCAGATTGCTTTCACTAGGACTTCAGCCACATGACGCTATGACCCAAGAGCTAAAACCCCACCTCGGGCACGCAAATGAACAGAGATCAGAAGCTTGGGCTACGGCATCCAGGGAACCAGAGCGATGCAGGGATGGGCATGACACCCCAGGGAGAGACCTGACCCCAGGCATGGTGGGGCACTCCCAGCGCAGATGATCATTGTCCCACACCACAACACGAGTCCTGTTTTTCACCCCAGGGCAGATGGCAGCAAGGCAATACACCAGGCAGTGCACACACGAGGTGATGCCAACCTGTAATAACAGCGACCGTAAAACACCGCACACAGGTCAGGCGTGCAACAAGGGGTGGGAGGCAACTTCATGCAGAACAACTTCCAAAACAACCCACCCTCCAGGCATCCTTCTGCACAGTAAGGTAACAAGCTCTGCTCTCACAGCTCCTTCTCCTCCTGCCCTTAAACTCCTCCATCAATGTCCTCAGCCTCCGCACAGCCCGACTTCACAGCTCGCCCACGCAGCAGCGAAACACGCCATGGAAGGAAGCTCACAAGCACTCTGCAAGCTGCCATCCTTTCTCCCCTGACACTTCGAGCACCTGGGTGGACAGAGCGCCTTGGAAAGACACGGTCCTTTAGATTAAGTTCACTTGCTGCCCTGGCCTCGTTCCCAATGCTTGCAGAGGCATTACGTGCCAAAAACACCGCAGTCATCCCCGCAACAACATGGGTGTCCCAGGTGTTATTCCTAACTTGCAAAATACGCTTTTGCCCCACAATTTGTCACTTAACACCACCGACGGAGGCTTGCAACTCGTCTGCTTCACTCACAATACGACCTTCTGCACCGCGCAAGGCTCTGGCCGTTCTGCGTGCCACAGCACCGTTTCAGGAGAAAAGCAGCCAGACATCTCCCCAGATAAATTCAACCCTTTTGCCCATTGTTTCTTCCCTATCTGTCTGCCTTTGAAGCAAATTAGGGTTCTGGTGCAGGACAGTGCTGAAACACGGGCTTATCTCTAGGCTCACAAGCAGCTGCAGAGGTCAGCTGGATTACTCATACACTTGAATTTCAGACTCACTATGTGGAAGGTTCACCAAGCCCTCCATAAATGGCAAAGACGCTGTGCCATGTTTTCCAAGCTCAGCTCTGTACATCCACAGGAACCCAAGAAAGAAACCCTCAGAAAAAGCATGGAAGTGGAACTGTGCTGGGGAAGGCATCATCCCCATTCTCTGAAAAAAAATAGCCTGCTGGGTCAGAAATGATGGAGAACCACCACAGCTCTAAAGGAGGCTGAAACTACTCAAAAAATAGCAGTCTTAAGGTACATGGGAAAACAAGCCACTGAGGAGATGTTTAACAGAGGATGTCAAGTCCCCATCACCCTTTTTCTACTCCTTGAAATATGTTTTTATACATAAATGCCACCTGGACCTTAACCATTTCTGTGGCTCATTCCTGGACCTCCCCACCACCACGTTTCAGATTCAACAGCATTAAGCTACCCCGGTTTCTAAATGCCAGAGGCAAAGACCAGCTTCCATCCTAAACGAGGCATTTCGGTACCTCACAAGATAAGTACAGGCCTTGCACCCCAGCCAAGGATGATGATGATAATGCAGAAGAGGCAGGTAAAAGCAGAAAAGCCGGGGGAAATGGACTGTAAAGACAGGCGTAACTGCAATAAACAGTTCAGAGTAATCTCCAGAGCTGGGTGGAAAGGATGCTAACTTCAGCCTATAATTACAAACAATTCTTTTCAACCATTTCTCTGATTATCAGTTATGACTGCAAACTAAAGAGAATAACTCTGCTCTAACTAGCTTTTTTCTCCTGGATTTCAATGTCAGGGATGACGCAAGACTCAACCTCACTACTCTACAAGCCTCAGTGTCCCATCAGTGAAATGGTAAGAATAATTTTCCTTCACCTCAGGAAGGCACTGAAAAAAAAAAAAAAAGGCACCCCAACTTGCAAAGTGCTCCAGTGAAAGAACTAAGAGCACTCCAGAAAAGCACAAAAGGAAATTAGTAATTCTGCATTCACTCCCGAGTTTGAATAGTATGCAGCATGTAACATTGCACAAAAAGAAAAGGAACTGAATAGATGCTCATTAACTATCACCTTCCACTCCGGACACAAAGAGGAGGTGCTCCGGCAATTAAGCAGCTGTATCATAATACCTGCTTGCAGGGGCCGCGGTGCAAATTAAGGTTTCATCCACAACCTTCATTCCGGCATTTTGTAGCTCTGGAGCACTCAGACTTTGCAACTTCAACACTATTCTTTTAAACAAGTGCATTGCTCATAATTAACTCCAGGACTGCCACGTGGCTGCCACAATCACTATCTGTTTTCTCTTGGGAAATCCAGATTCAAGGCTTGTCTTGGCCACCGTCATAGCTTGAGGTATCCCTCAGGATTCACCCAAACCCATGAAAATCAAATCAAGTCTCTACCTCAAGCGATGAGGTGGGTTAAATTCCAGGCAGCTGATCTCCTTCGGGGCTGAGCAGAAGCAGGAACACTGCTGAAACCAGGCGATGGAGGCAGGGGAGATGCAGCAGCTGGAGTTACAACCACTTATCAACCACTAATCCAATCACTCTCCCAACCCAGTTGCTGCGTGCCGTGCACTGTCTGGGAGACTCCTCGCTTTCATTCAAGCTTGCCTCATTAATTGGAGTAATTTAAGTCTGTTAAGGCGAGGTAATAAACTGCTGGAACAAAGAGAGCTCCTTAGAGTACGTGAATGCAGCACATCGAAGATGCACGTGCAGGGTACTGAGCTACAAAACACCACAGCTGGGGTATGAAGAACACAGCAGGACCGCCTGCAAGTCACCTGTGAAGCAGCCCAAATTTCTCTTAAAAAAAACAAACAAAAAAAACACAAACTAAAGTCACCAAACTGAGTTTCATGCAGCCAGTCACATCACTGAAAAAGCCCTAGAGGAGACATTTACATTTGCTCCAATACACCTAACCAAGGCTTGGAGCTGGACCGCTTTCACCCCACTGCGCAGTGCACCCCCACCCACCCCACTGGGCTCCGCTGCCCCTTCTTCCAAGTCTGTGGCAGGATCTGTCAGCCTCCCCCATCCTGCCTGCCTTCCCCCAGCTGGCCGGGCTTGCTCCCTGGGCAGCATCCCTCCAGCCAGGACACAGACCAGGAGCACAGGTAGAGGGAGGGGAGGAGACGACCGCAGCTCCCCATGATGAGATCCACTGGCCTGAAACAGGGGAGGGGCAGGGGGAGTTACAAATTGATGCACAAACAAGACCTGACTGTGTAATTCGGAGCTAACAGGGTAGTTTGCCGAATGTTAATTAAATCCTCAGTGCTTGTTACCAACTGTGGAGATCAACTTATTTTCAAATTAAATAAGCAATAAATGCTTAGATGAACTTCTATTAAATTTCACCCAGTGAATGAAGTATGTGGGGCTTTTAATAGACATTAAGCGAGATAGTTATGGCAAGTTAGTTGATACTTTATTACCTAAAGATAATGGCCATATTAAATCTCAACTAACTATTCCACTGACGGCACAATCATCCAAGATTTGGCGGAAGTTTCCCTGCCTTAAAGCATCACTGGGCAGCAGCAGCAGGGGGAGGAAGGCAGCCAAGTGCTGAACAGCACCTACTTAGAGGATGCTCAAGTGCATAAACCCACTTAGGCACAAAACAGCATCCCTCCCAGCCAGATCCAGAAACCCCAAAGAGGGTGGACAGGCTATCACACAGAAACAAACCTGGTGTAAATCAGCGACCCTCAAGCATCCCAACCCCCCCAAACCAAACGACACCATTTAAGGGATTCCTGAGGAATCACTGGATTATGAGGTTCCCTAATGGCACCAACAGAAAACATCCCCCCCAACAGCCTGCAACACTCAAAAGCTTGTTCTTTCTCTAAGAAAAGGTAATCAGCACCCTACAACCCCACTGCTGTTTGTTTTCCTTCCTGAGCATATTGCGATAGTGCCGGAGTGCTTCTGAGTGACTCACACGTGTCACTGTCACCCACAGATCCCAGCAGCAGATACCGACAGTCTAAAATGACAGCGACTTAAAAATGATCTTCTTCATGCCAGCTCTTGTGCTTCCTCAGACCGTGATCGAAACCAGCTCTTCGAGACGAAAGCAGAATCCGCACCGAGGTATCTCCACCGGTAACCTTAATCACAACAATTAAGCGTGGGCAGTGGGTTTTGGGTTTTTTTTCATGTCTGAATTGGAAACATCACGAGCCCTACCTGCCCTGCCATGCCCAGAAACAGGAGGAACGGAAAGAGCCAAGCCCTGCACCCCGCTAACCCCCCGCTTCTTGGGCAGGCTCAAAAAGCTTTTAAACTTTGTGGGGTTTTTTCTGGTCTGTGGTTTTCGGTTTGATTTGTTGTTTTCTTTTCTCTGTTTGTTTCTATTTTAGAAAACAAGAAGCTTCCTAAATAAAAAGAGGAAAACAAAGCTCTTCACCAACACTCTCCTCCAGCATCCCAACACACACATGAAAGTCAACTGCGACATCTTCCCTCCGAATCCCTCCTCTGGAGCTGTTCATAAAGTTATTTCAAGTCCTGTATTCACATTCATATAACCCACACTCTTGAAAGACATTATTCCTTGCAAATCCGTCCCTTAGATAACCCACATCCTTAGATAAGCTATGGTTTCCGTCTGCCCCGCTCCTGCCTGCTTTTGAAGTACGGCTGCAGTTCCAGTAAGCTCTCGAGCTTTTAGCAGAATTACCCTGCTGTGAGAGCCAGAGCAAAGGGAGATGATAAAGCTACCGGGGTAAGAAAGCAGGCTGCAGAAGACCAAAACCAGGCAAAAGCATTGCTGTCCTGCTCGCGCGTGCACATAGCAAAGAGATGCTGAAACCCAGGCGTGGGTCACATAGATCTGGCACTCCTATTGCTTCCCTGAAGACTTCTCTCCATCAAAAAAATAACGTACCTGAAAAGCACAGACGTACCTAAAGGAAATGCATATTTCTTCATCATGCCAATGCCATCTTTAAAACCTCCCCGTGCATCCACAGGGATGTCCCTCCACCTGAAGGGATTACCAGGACTGGGTGAGGAAGAGTGTGGTGTGGGGGACCAGCTGGAGAAAAAACCCAGCGTGGTCCAGGGCCAGCCAGGTGCTGCCCAGAGCCACGTCACGGCCAGATGAGTGTACCAGGAGAGGCAGAGCTGTGTGGGTCAGGCTTTCAGATGCTTGCTGAGCAACGCAACACCCCTGGGGATGCACTATGCAGACACCCATGATGGACAAAGGAATAGAGAAACCACCGTGGGCACCCTGGGGGTATCTGTTTCCACAGATCACATGGAAACTGTCTTCTTGCAAACAATTTGTCATCCACCCAAGCTACTGCTTTTCTCCAGCTACAGTCAGCAAGAGATGTTTCACAGAAACCCGCATTAAAGTCTCTTCTTTCCAATTCGATGTTGACCATACAAGAGCCATCACCATTAGCTGGGACAGCTCTGAATCCTGACATTCATACAACTGTCCCATCTCCTTTCCAGACTTGGATAAATTATCACGCTCAACAACATTCTGCCTGATAAATGCCACCACTGAGTTATCTGGAAAAGGATTTAACTTTGGTTCATTTTGAATCAGCCACTTGGCTTGCACTGGTACAAAGGAGCAGAGACCCTTTTTCCCCAGCACTCTGTGACCCCTTTCCAACACGTGTCCTTTATACAAGAGCAATCCCAAACTACTGCTTCAACTCCCTCGGGTTTTCCAGCTCCCCACCACTTTTACTATCCCTCTCTAAAAATCACAAAAACCAAGCTCCACTGATCAGAAGGGAGTCACTTCAGTTTTATAGTCAATTATACAAACACACACAAGTGGCAATATTAACAAACACTGCAACAGAAAGGCTTTGAAACCGAAATCCCCTCTGACCATGAACCCCCACACCGCAATTCATACTATGGGATGTAAATAAAAATACATACTGATGATCATATTATACATTTAAAAGTACTCCAGCCCCACTCAGACTGTAGCTGACACTATCAGGTGCCCTGCAAAACTCACTTGTCCAGCTCTGGAGCTTCACACCTGAACATCCCAGAGAAAGGAGAGCTTTGGCAGCCGATCCACACCTGAATCTGCACTTTCATTATCTGAAAGCTGGAATTACACAGCACCAGTTCCTTGTTCTGGTCAGACAGAGCCCATTAGCTCTCACTAACGCAGCACAGCTGAAGGCGATGTTCAGAGGAATGGATTTGAGATCCGAGGTGCTCTACAAGTTTCCATGAGACAAGGCAGCCAAACTGCCCAGGAACCTGGGATTTGCTGGACCTTAACCATGATTGTTGGGACACAGGTTCTGAAACCCACTCCTGGCCCACCAGTCCAGAGTCAGGTTTTTGCCGGTTTGCCCTGGTTTCACTAGAGCACATCACAGAAAATACAATTCAACATTTTTACCCCCTAAAACTGGATGACTTACAGAAGAGGACAGGACCCACAGAGCTGGAGCCCACATGGGCATGCTCCTCAGCATCCTGCCCCAGCACCTGGCCTGATCTCCAAAGGTGAAAATCTCACCCTGGTGGGCTTCTCTCCCAGCTCAACACCAGCCCCTCTGCCCTACCAGCTTATGGGAGGGGGTAGCTGGTACCAACCACACCAAACAATGGGGACTTGCACCATGGAGACATCCGCACAATGACAAGAGCAGCAGTCCTGGCTGCCCCGGGCACCGTGGAGACCGCACAACAGCGACTCACAGCAGTCTGGTGCTTCTGGTACCCACAGAAGCCTCAATGACACACACTTTCAGCTTCATTTTCCTGGACATGTCCCCCATTTCCACCCAGTTTACCCAGGTAGCATATGCCTAACTGGGACCACCAGCAACAAAGGACATGCGCACAGCCAACGTGCCCACGGCCTCCACACAACGCACACGTGGTGGGACTGACTTTTGGGAAGAGGGCCTCCCACCCTCTACCAGGCTCCTCTCTCCAGCCAAGAAACCTTCAAAAAGCCCATAGTGACCTTCTGCAACCCATGTGCTCCCAACAGACCCTCCAACCGCAGGGCTGGGAAAAGAGCCTACAAGGACCAGAGGACATCTGATGGCAGAAAAGCCCCCAGCATCCTTACTGATGGAGACTTGGTGCTGCTGCTATCCTGGACCAGGTGCCCCTGATGTGTCAGCTTTTCCCAACAGCAGCCAACACAAGCTGACTCAAGTGGAAAAAGAAAACCTGAAGAAAACAATTAAAGGAAAACCATATGTGAAACTCAACAAAGAGAGGGCAACAAGCCTTGAAGGGCCCATTAGCAGCACCAACATCTGAGCTAAGGTGCAAGCAGGATTAGACACCGAGGGGCTCGCTGCCAGGTGGCCCGACAGCCACCACCTCCACCATCACCTGCTGACAGCCCATCCTGCAGGGAAAAACCCCCCAACAAAGGCTAAACAACTGAAAGAGGGGAATAACAGAGCTGATAAATCCAGGAGCGATAGGATGAAAGGTCATGGGGGGGGGCAGAGCAGGGCAACAGGCAGAGAGAAGTTTTCGACAGTAAATCCTTATCCTCAGACTGAAAAATTTCCCAAGGGAATTCCCGTATTATTATTTAGCCTACTATTATTCAGCCTTGCCTGAGCCAGTCCTGCTGCAGTAGGGGTGGGGATCACGAGAAAGTCCCTCACAGCCCCAAACCGCGCTGCTGCACAGCGGGCTGGGCTACACACAGGGCAGAGACACACATTTTCCAGCGTCAGCGTGTTTGGTAACATACAGATGAAATGCTGTGTCCCATTTCTGGCTCAAATCATCCCCCTGCCTTCCTGCTACCCCCTATCTGTAATAACTCGGTGAGCCAGCGCCTGTAGTATCCTCCAGCTCCCCGATGGTCTGGGACTTCCTGCTCACCCTCAGATTTTGCACCCAAAAAATCATTCCATAAGGTATAAGCACAAATTCTACAGGTAAATGAGTCCAAGGAAGCAACGAAAGTCTCCAAGTGTTTCCCAAACCTGGAGACCTTCCACTTCACATGGGTTGAAACCCCTTTCTGCACAGGGGCCAAGGTGTTGTAAATGTGTAGGAAGCCCAACAGTCCCCACGTGCCTTTAAAACTTTGTGTATCAATTGCCTAGCCAGAAAGATGCCAAACAGGAACCCAACCCAAACACAACTCCTACAGGAGCAGAAAACAAACAAACAAACAAAAAATAATCAAACAAAAAAAATCAAAACAAAGCAGGAGAATCCGATGCTCGTTTGTTTCAGCAAAGGGGCCAGGCTGCACCTCGAGGTACAGAGCAATTAGAGCAGGAGTTTCTCCATCAGCACCTCCTCCTCCCGAGCACTGCCTTCTCCCCAGCGCAGCCCCGGGGCGTGGAGAGTGCTCCCGAACAATGGCAGGAATCAGAGTGGCCTGCTCAAAAGGGGAGGGCAAGGGGAAAAAAAAAAAAAAAATTAAAAAAAAAAGCCCAGGGTGATGTAAGGGTGTGGGAAACTTTTACGTCCTTACCTGCTGGGGAAGGGTGGGCCTCCCCCGGCGTATAAAAACCCGAAAAGCTTTACTCAAGTTGTTATTTACTACCGAGCCCCAGCCGGGGGGGCGGCCGGTGCAAGGTGCGGCGGCAGGGGGGGCAGAGGGGGGGGCTCCAGCCCGGGCCAGCTGCACCTGCGGCCGGCAGCACCGAGCCC